>OY284476.1:41914816-42514816 GCA_958336345.1 Dorcus parallelipipedus
GATGTCCGCAAATTCGGGAACATAGCGACGATAGTAAGTGCATAGGCCTAGGAAACTCCTTATCTGGTGTTTATTCTTGGGAGTTGGCCAGTCCTTCACGACCTGAATCTTCACTGGGTCCACGGCGATTCCATTCCCATTAACAATATGGCCTAGATAATTCACTTCCTTCTGGAACAGGTGGCACTTCTTGAGACTAAGCTTTAGTCCAGCTCCGCGAAGCCGCTGGAACACTCCTTCCAGGTTCTTCAGGTGGTCGTCGAAAGTTTTCCCCACCACAATTATGTCGTCCAGATATACCATGCACGTTGTCCAGGACAGACCCTTCAGAACCGTCTCCATCAGCCTCTCGAATGTCGCTGGTGCATTACATAACCCGAACGGCATCACCGTGAATTGCCATAGACCCATACCAAGGGAAAACGCCGTTTTTTCTCGATCTTCGGGCGCTAGTTCCACTTGCCAATAACCACTCTTTAGATCCAAGGTCGAGAAGATCTTTGAACCGGCCAGGGTGTCCAGGGTGTCATCAATCCGTGGCAGAGGATAGCTATCCTTTTTGGTGACGTTGTTGAGCAATCGATAGTCTACGCAGAACCGTGTGGATCCATCCTTCTTCTTCACAAGCACCACCGGTGACGCCCATGGACTGCTTGATGGCTCAATCACATTGTCTTTTTCCATCTCACGGATAATGCGTTCTGCTTCCTCACGCTTCGCCAATGGTAACCTCCTTGGAGCTTGACGGATGGGCCTTTCTTCCCCGGTCTCTATCTTGTGTTTGACTATGTCGGTTCTTCCCTTAGGTCCATTTTCTACCTCGAACACATCTTGATACTGACAGATCAGGTTCTTTGCTTTTGTCCTCTATTTCTGCTACCAGCGCACGATGTTTGATGGGGGTCGATCCAATGGTAATGGTCACCTCTACTTCACCATGGACAGTCGCTGATGTTCCCGTTGCCGTCCTCAGTCTCCATTTAGTCGGCTCAGTGCGTCTTGATGACTTGATAACGTCGGGCCTCAAGATAGTCTTCGTCGCACCCGTATCCAATAACATGGTGTGAGGGATGTCATCAATGGTGGCATCCACGAAGACACTGCTGGTTAATCGCCGCAGGGCTATTACTTTTGTGGCTTTTGTCTTTGGGGGCCTTTGAATACGGGTCGACGTTTGCCCCTTTGCACCGACCCGGCTTAGTTTCCCTGTGGCTTCCTTCGTGGAGGATCTTGCCTGGCCTTGGGACACCGCCTGCGAACATGTCCCTCTTCTTGGCAGTTCCAACACACCAGCGGATTCTTCCGCCTCAGGACTTGTTCCACAATGCGGCGAATATCCTCCTCTGTGGTATTATCCTTGGGCCGCTCCTCTCCAGCAGATCGCACCTTGACGCTGGCGAGTTCTTCTTCTTGGGAGTCCATGGCAGCTCGTACCTTGACGTGTCCTCTTGAAACTTGCTTCGTCGCCTCGTATTCCAAGGCGTAGGCCAATGCGTTCTTGGATGTCTTAGGGTGGGCCATTCTTAATGCCTGCTGATTGTCCGGATCACGGATTCCACCCACGAAGGTTTGCAGCGTCAAACATTGCAGGAAATCATCAGGAGCTGCAGGATATGCCAACCGGGCTAGGCGCGCTACATCAGCTTCGAATTCCTGAAGACTCTCTCCGGATTTCTGGTACCGGTTTCTCAGCTGCGCATGGTACACGTCGGTCAGATGCGCCTGGCCGTAACGCATCTCCAGCCGGTTCACCAGCTTGTTGAAGTCTTCTTGTTCCTCTAGCGGCATCATTTGTAGCACATCGATAGCGTCCCCCCTCAAGGCCACAATTAACGAAGTGGCTTTTTCACTGGCCGTCCATCCATTCGCTTTTGCTGCAGCTTCAAACTGTTTGAAGTAGTTAGGCCAAGAAGACTTCCCATCGAACGTCGGTGGTTTTATTTTCAATTTAGAAATTTCCGCTGGTCCTACCACAGTTTGGATCTCATTATTTTCTGGTATTTCTGCTGGTGACGGATCCCCGAACATTCGCAACCCTGTCATGATTTGTTCGAGATTCTTAATTTTGTTGTCCTGCTGGAATAATATTTCTTCCACATTGTCTTGCAGATTCCTCGTCTCTTCTGATATTTTCACCACAAGTTTATCTTCTAAATTTCTAGATTGTTCGAGCAATTTACTTTCCAGATCTGTCGACTGTTGTATCAATTTATTTTCAAGTTTCTCCTCTAAAATTTTCACATTTTCTTCCGTGTTTCTGGAATATTCCATTAATTTACCTAGATCGTCTTTCAAATTTCCGAGATCGTCTTTCAGATTTCCGGATTGTTCTCTAAACTTTTCGTCTAAATTTCTGGATTGTTCCAACAATTTAGCTTCTAAATTTCCGGATTGCTCCTTTAATTTATTTTGTAATTCATCTTTGAAATTTCCAGATTGTTCCTTTAATTTATCCTCTAATATCTTACTTAAATCTGCAGGGCCGCCCGAGATTTCAAAAAGAAAAGCTTCTGGATCCTCTCCTGCTTCTAGTAGCGCTTGGTGAAGTCTTTGTTGCAAAATCGATTTCTTTCCGGAAATTTCCAATTCGCGCTCTTCTAATTCGGTTTTTAAGTCGTTCACTTTTAAGTCTTTTAACAGCACTTTCTTTGAAGCCATTGTTTTTGTTTTTGACACTGATCTTTGTTTAATAATTTGTTTAAATTCAATTTAATTTTAATTGCTTATTTATTTTCACCAACCTCGCACCTGACACCAATGTAACGATTTTAAAGGTTCAATTATTTTTATTTTAATCAAAACACGAAATAGTTAAAAATCTAATTTATTTAAAAGTAACACTAATTAACATTAACTTAAACAATAATTTATTTATGAACTAATAAGTAATTTATGTTAACAGCCGAGCGAATATTTATAATGCGACTTCAATTCTGCACTGTCAACTCTGAATTTATTTTCGAAACTGAACTACGTTCACTGCGTGCATTTTTATATATGCCGGCTCTCTCTTCGAGAATGGCCTGGAGACGGGCTGTCTGTTCTAGTTTACTCCGCCGACCGAATTCTCCAGGCTAAGGCGCGTCGACTAGGCGGTGATGACGCAACAGACAGGCCGACGCCGCAATCGTCACACTGCCCCCTTCTTAAAAACGTTTCGTCTCGGAACGTTCCTCGTGATAGCCTTGAAGGAGAATGTCGATATCGGCATGCTGGTCCCTCTTTACAACATCCGGTCTGGAAAAAATAGCAGTCTACGGTTTTCCTACTGCCAACAGCTGCCTGTGGGTGGTGACTGCAGACTAGAACTTCTATTCCCGTTCCGTTGAAGATTACTTCTATCATGCTGCGAACGATCCTCCAGTCCAGCCCATCTAGTCCGCAGCCTATCTTGGGAATGGCTAATTTCGTCTCCTTGCCTTCCACCAGCTGTCTCTTCAGGCTCCATAAAGCTCTCCAAATACTGCGATAGTCAGGCTTACCGCTTGATGTCTTTTTGGTGACTAAGTAGTACACGTGTCGTCTTCGTTCCGCCTCCGTGTGGATGATCTGTAGGCTCTTGCCCACCATGGGGTGCTGTCTTAGGAGTTCCTCGACCTGACCAAATTTCTTCCGGAAGACTTGGGCTATCCCCTTGGACATCCTTAGGTCTTCTGCCACACAGTGGGCCAGACTGTACTCTGGTGACACTTGAAAAAGGTCTTGCTGTCTCTCTGTGGTCACTCCGAGTCGCGCCTTACTTCCTGTGGCGTGATGAAACATGAAGGTTTCGAAGTTTACTTCGGAACCTTGCGTCCGTTGTACTGTCCCTTCATTTTCTTCTCCGTTGTAAGGAGCCATTCGGTTGAAGTGGATAACTTTGGGTTTGCCATGCGGAATCTTCCTGATGCGGTAGATGACATCGTTGATCCGTTTCATCACTTTGTAAGGACCTTCCCAAGATGTCTGCAGTTTTGGCGATAGACCTCGACGTCTTTGAGGATTATAAAGCCAGACCAGCGCTCCAGGTTCGTATCCCCCATTCTGAGCGTTGATGTCATAATGCTCCTTCATTCGGTCGCTGGATGTCTGTATGTTGTGACGAACTCGATTGTGAATGTCGTCCATTTTTCTGCGTAGACCGCTCACGTAGTCTTCGTCGGCAGGGATTTCGCCAGGCCTCACGCCAAATTTCAGATCGCAGGGCAGTCTTGGCTCTCGCCCAAATACCACTTTTGCTGGTGTCTCTCCTGTTGTTTCATGAACGGACGAACGGTATGCCAGTAGAAAAAGGGGAATGTACGTGTCCCAGTCTCTCTGATGATCGGAGACGACTTTGGACAAATGTCGGTTGATGGTTCTGTTGAATCTTTCCACCATTCCGTCCGACTGCGGGTGAAGTGCAGTGGTTCTAGTTTTCCGGATGCCGAGCAAAGTACACACGTTCTTAAACAAAGCCGATTCGAAGTTCCTTCCTTGATCTGAATGGAGCTCCATGGGCGCGCCATATCGACTGATCCATTCACGGACAAGGGCTTCAGCAATAGTCATCGCCTCTTGGTTTGGTAGGGCGTATGCTTCAACCCACTTGCTAAAGTAGTCCATCACCACGACGATGTACTTATTTCCACTATTCGTTTGTGGAAATGGGCCGGCTACATCTATGGCAATTCTTTCGAAAGGACTTCCCACGTTATACTGTTTCATGGGAGCCTTGCCTCGTCGGTGGGGGCCGTTACTAGCTGCGCAGACTACGCACTTCCTACACCAGTCCTTTATGTCTTCCTTGCAGTTCACCCAGTAGAACCGTTCGCGCACCTTTTCCATAGTCTTCTTGATTCCCAGATGCCCTCCCGAAGTTCCATCGTGAAGCTCCCTCAGAACTTCCGGCACCCTATTCTTGGGGATCAGCAACTGTGTCTTCTGTTCCGTGCCTTCCTGGTTCTCGATGGTTCGTTTCAGAAGACCATGATCCAGCACTATGGAGTCCCACTGCGCCCAGTACGATTTTACGGATGGTGCACATGGTGCTATCTCTTCCCAAGTAGGCCTTGCCTCCCTACTTTTCCATTCCAGCACCAATTTCAAATCCTGATCGTTCTCCTGGTCTCGTCGCAATTCTTCACCTTGCCATTTGTCGTCTATAACGGCCGTCCTCGCAGTCGTGGCTACTTTCTCCTCCAGACGACTACAATGCTTACAGTCTTCAGCACAAGGTCTTCTCGACAGAGCATCGGCATTTCTATGGCTAGTTCCGGCCCGATGCTGGATTTCAAAATCGTATTCCTGAAGTCGTTCAATCCATCGTGCGACTTGTCCTTCAGGATTCTTGAATCGGAGGAGCCATTTTAAAGCGGCATGGTCCGTCCTCAGGAGAAAGTGTCTGCCATATAAGTACTTGTAGAAATGTTCTATGGACTTTACCACGGCTAGCAGTTCCCTTCTAGTGACGCAATAATTTCGTTCCGGCTTTGACAGGACTTTACTGAAGTAGCCAATCACCTTCTCCTGCCCTTCTTGTATCTGGGACAGTACGCCACCGATACCAACATTGCTAGCGTCAGTGTCCACGATGAACTTGCCTTCAGGGAGAGGGTAACTTAGAATAGGAGCACTTATCAGGTACTGTTTTAGTTGTTCGAAACTAATTTGGCAATGTTGGTCCCATTCAAACGGACGACCTTCTTCGGTGAGTTTTGTCAACGGCTTAGCGATGTCCGCAAATTCGGGAACATAGCGACGATAGTAAGTGCATAGGCCTAGGAAACTCCTTATCTGGTGTTTATTCTTGGGAGTTGGCCAGTCCTTCACGACCTGAATCTTCACTGGGTCCACGGCGATTCCATTCCCATTAACAATATGGCCTAGATAATTCACTTCCTTCTGGAACAGGTGGCACTTCTTGAGACTAAGCTTTAGTCCAGCTCCGCGAAGCCGCTGGAACACTCCTTCCAGGTTCTTCAGGTGGTCGTCGAAAGTTTTCCCCACCACAATTATGTCGTCCAGATATACCATGCACGTTGTCCAGGACAGACCCTTCAGAACCGTCTCCATCAGCCTCTCGAATGTCGCTGGTGCATTACATAACCCGAACGGCATCACCGTGAATTGCCATAGACCCATACCAAGGGAAAACGCCGTTTTTTCTCGATCTTCGGGCGCTAGTTCCACTTGCCAATAACCACTCTTTAGATCCAAGGTCGAGAAGATCTTTGAACCGGCCAGGGTGTCCAGGGTGTCATCAATCCGTGGCAGAGGATAGCTATCCTTTTTGGTGACGTTGTTGAGCAATCGATAGTCTACGCAGAACCGTGTGGATCCATCCTTCTTCTTCACAAGCACCACCGGTGACGCCCATGGACTGCTTGATGGCTCAATCACATTGTCTTTTTCCATCTCACGGATAATGCGTTCTGCTTCCTCACGCTTCGCCAATGGTAACCTCCTTGGAGCTTGACGGATGGGCCTTTCTTCCCCGGTCTCTATCTTGTGTTTGACTATGTCGGTTCTTCCCTTAGGTCCATTTTCTACCTCGAACACATCTTGATACTGACAGATCAGGTTCTTTGCTTTTGTCCTCTATTTCTGCTACCAGCGCACGATGTTTGATGGGGGTCGATCCAATGGTAATGGTCACCTCTACTTCACCATGGACAGTCGCTGATGTTCCCGTTGCCGTCCTCAGTCTCCATTTAGTCGGCTCAGTGCGTCTTGATGACTTGATAACGTCGGGCCTCAAGATAGTCTTCGTCGCACCCGTATCCAATAACATGGTGTGAGGGATGTCATCAATGGTGGCATCCACGAAGACACTGCTGGTTAATCGCCGCAGGGCTATTACTTTTGTGGCTTTTGTCTTTGGGGGCCTTTGAATACGGGTCGACGTTTGCCCCTTTGCACCGACCCGGCTTAGTTTCCCTGTGGCTTCCTTCGTGGAGGATCTTGCCTGGCCTTGGGACACCGCCTGCGAACATGTCCCTCTTCTTGGCAGTTCCAACACACCAGCGGATTCTTCCGCCTCAGGACTTGTTCCACAATGCGGCGAATATCCTCCTCTGTGGTATTATCCTTGGGCCGCTCCTCTCCAGCAGATCGCACCTTGACGCTGGCGAGTTCTTCTTCTTGGGAGTCCATGGCAGCTCGTACCTTGACGTGTCCTCTTGAAACTTGCTTCGTCGCCTCGTATTCCAAGGCGTAGGCCAATGCGTTCTTGGATGTCTTAGGGTGGGCCATTCTTAATGCCTGCTGATTGTCCGGATCACGGATTCCACCCACGAAGGTTTGCAGCGTCAAACATTGCAGGAAATCATCAGGAGCTGCAGGATATGCCAACCGGGCTAGGCGCGCTACATCAGCTTCGAATTCCTGAAGACTCTCTCCGGATTTCTGGTACCGGTTTCTCAGCTGCGCATGGTACACGTCGGTCAGATGCGCCTGGCCGTAACGCATCTCCAGCCGGTTCACCAGCTTGTTGAAGTCTTCTTGTTCCTCTAGCGGCATCATTTGTAGCACATCGATAGCGTCCCCCCTCAAGGCCACAATTAACGAAGTGGCTTTTTCACTGGCCGTCCATCCATTCGCTTTTGCTGCAGCTTCAAACTGTTTGAAGTAGTTAGGCCAAGAAGACTTCCCATCGAACGTCGGTGGTTTTATTTTCAATTTAGAAATTTCCGCTGGTCCTACCACAGTTTGGATCTCATTATTTTCTGGTATTTCTGCTGGTGACGGATCCCCGAACATTCGCAACCCTGTCATGATTTGTTCGAGATTCTTAATTTTGTTGTCCTGCTGGAATAATATTTCTTCCACATTGTCTTGCAGATTCCTCGTCTCTTCTGATATTTTCACCACAAGTTTATCTTCTAAATTTCTAGATTGTTCGAGCAATTTACTTTCCAGATCTGTCGACTGTTGTATCAATTTATTTTCAAGTTTCTCCTCTAAAATTTTCACATTTTCTTCCGTGTTTCTGGAATATTCCATTAATTTACCTAGATCGTCTTTCAAATTTCCGAGATCGTCTTTCAGATTTCCGGATTGTTCTCTAAACTTTTCGTCTAAATTTCTGGATTGTTCCAACAATTTAGCTTCTAAATTTCCGGATTGCTCCTTTAATTTATTTTGTAATTCATCTTTGAAATTTCCAGATTGTTCCTTTAATTTATCCTCTAATATCTTACTTAAATCTGCAGGGCCGCCCGAGATTTCAAAAAGAAAAGCTTCTGGATCCTCTCCTGCTTCTAGTAGCGCTTGGTGAAGTCTTTGTTGCAAAATCGATTTCTTTCCGGAAATTTCCAATTCGCGCTCTTCTAATTCGGTTTTTAAGTCGTTCACTTTTAAGTCTTTTAACAGCACTTTCTTTGAAGCCATTGTTTTTGTTTTTGACACTGATCTTTGTTTAATAATTTGTTTAAATTCAATTTAATTTTAATTGCTTATTTATTTTCACCAACCTCGCACCTGACACCAATGTAACGATTTTAAAGGTTCAATTATTTTTATTTTAATCAAAACACGAAATAGTTAAAAATCTAATTTATTTAAAAGTAACACTAATTAACATTAACTTAAACAATAATTTATTTATGAACTAATAAGTAATTTATGTTAACAGCCGAGCGAATATTTATAATGCGACTTCAATTCTGCACTGTCAACTCTGAATTTATTTTCGAAACTGAACTACGTTCACTGCGTGCATTTTTATATGTATATGCCGGCTCTCTCTTCGAGAATGGCCTGGAGACGGGCTGTCTGTTCTAGTTTACTCCGCCGACCGAATTCTCCAGGCTAAGGCGCGTCGACTAGGCGGTGATGACGCAACAGACAGGCCGACGCCGCAATCGTCACAATATAAAATAAACAATACACTTTTCTAGATGACTGTACGTCAAGGGAAACTTAACGTAGAAAATTGAAAGCTAATTTGATTTTCTTTTTATTTTAATGCTGGATATGCGTTGTAAAAAGAGTTTTTAAAAAACTTTTTCGAATAGTGAAAGGTGCAACGAGGATGACAAAAATAATAATAAAATCCTCAAGACAGCAATTCCTTTTAAATTGCCTTTAAGTGAAACATAATTTACACGGAAATATATTATAGTTTTCGGGTAATAATTCAGGGCCTTTATGAATGTAACCGTGCGTTGGCATTTATATAATAATACCTTGATTTATGCCTGGTTAGACGGTGAAATAGCGTTTCTCTTGTGCACACCTATTATCGAGCGAACGAACCGAAAAGCAGGCGAGCGAGCGAGCGGAGGTACGCCGCGGTGTTAACGTGATTGCCCCACAGAGGGGCCGAGCGAGAAACGCCGGCGAAGCCTTTAAAACACGGCATAACAATTTCGTTCCGTAATTTACTGAACCGTTAATAGCGAGCCGGTCGGCAGGATCGGTATTCTTCAATCTTTGTTCTCGGCTTACCGCCGCAGGCCTCAAACCATTGGCACGTGTGTCTGATTACTGAACTTGTCTCGCTCTCTTCCAATATTTAACTTCGCCGTCTCCCTTTAGTCGTCCCAGGCAATTCCAGTTAGTGGTCGAGGATTCTTTTTCTCTTTTTTGTTTGTTTTAATTACCGTATGAAGCGTAATAACTCGTTGACTGTGATTTTTATTTTCTTCTTCGAGACGGACTCGAGTACAATTAAATCCGAATTTAACCGATTGTGAGAGAGTTTTTTTTTACTTCGAAGTTATTCACGTAAAAGTCTTGAGCTTGAAAAAGGACGGCAGGAATCATCCAGGTCCTGTGTGTTCCGGTTTGAAGGACGACGCGACGGTCGTGACTTCTCATTCTCACCCACGTTGTTTGGAGAATTTGAAATACTTAACCCACGTTAATACGTGGATTAATCTGTTTATGTATGTGCGGGCTATACTGAAAGTCATTGCAAGATTAATGCATTTTTAGAAATCTTCTTTTGAAACAGAAATGAATTATGAACTTGTGGGCTTGAACTATTGTACTGAAACAATCAATCGCATATGACTCCACCAGTTATTTCCTCGAGGGCGAATACTGTATTTTAAAACAAATTCAACTTGGTCTGCAAACCACTCCTCCATAGTACTTGTTACTGCTTCATTCGATGAGACCTTCTTCCCTTTCAGGTTTTTTTTTTTTAGTTTTGGAAATAAACAATAGGGTTAAATCTGGTGAATAGGGAGGGTGGTCAATTAATTTGAAGTCAATTTTGCAATGCAACCAGCGGATGCATTGCCTTGCAAGAAAAGCACATCTTTGAAAATATTTCCGTGGCGTTTCTCCATAATTTTTTCCTGAAGTTTGGTTAATAACATAAGGGTGTGTCAACAAAAAATCCGGACAAATTTAATTCAATGAATACAAATTTATCGTCGTAGGTTTTAGAAATTTTGTCTTATATGTCATTTAATGACCGATAGTATCTGTCCACGCGCTGACTCGTAGGCAGTCGTGGTTGCTGATTATTTTAGGGATGCGCGACTTTAATGCTTCTTGCACAGTAAGAGATAAGATTGAAGCAAAAAATGTGTATTTTTTGACAATGCAAATTACAATTTGATATTAACTTCAATTATTTAAATAATTATATGAAAAACATTTGAACTGTCGCAATGCAAGAGCGGAAATTACAGTTTGACTATCTAAGCGTGCTACCATACCGCCCCCCTTGAAATGCCCAATTTCAAACACACATAATGTCCACTATGAAATCATACATTGCCCTCAAAGGGTAGGATGCTCAGCTTTCTTGAAGGACGTTTAATAACATCGTTGCTCGTCCGAACTGTGACTGCTCTGACGACTCCATCAGGACCTGGATGAACTTCTTCGATGCGACCTGTTTTCCATTGGTATGGAGGTGTATTATCTTCATGAATAAGGACAAGTTGACCAATGTGGAGATTAGCTTCATCTTTCTTGTACCATTTAGATTTTCTTTGCAGCTCTAACAGGTACTCACGTCGCCAACGCTGCCAAAAATGCTGTTTCATCTTTTGAAGAAGTTGCCAACGTGACAACCTATTTGATGGTAATTCCAGTAGACTTGGCTCAGCAACATTATTCATATGTTCGCCGATGAGAAAGTGTCCGGGAGTAAGAAAGGTTATATCGTTAGGATCAGTAGTTAATGGAGTGATAGGACGCGAGTTGAGCACAGATTCGATTTGAGTTAATAACGTATAGGCTTCTTCAAAAGTTAAAGAAGAATTACCAATAATTCGTTTCAAATGATGCTTCACGCTTTTAACCGCGGATTCCCACAAACCGCCAAAATGGGGTGCTCGTGGTGGTATAAAATGCCATTTAATTCTTTGCGTTGACAGCTCATTAATTAGTTTATCGTTAGGATTTTCTTCAGCCAACAATGTATGTAATTCTCGTATTTCCCGATTCGCGCCTACAAAATTGGTACCGTTATCGGAATATATATCCTGTACACAACCTCTACGAGCAATAAATCTTCGCAAAGCTGCTATAAAAGCCTCAATAGTCAAATTGCTGACCAGTTCAAGATGGACCGCTTTAGAACTCATGCAAATGAAAATTGCACCGTAAGCCTTTACAATTTTCTTTGATTTACGTGATCCTTCTTTAAGATGGAGAGGACCAAAATAATCTATTCCTGTTTTTAGGAAAGGACGTACTGATCCTTCCCTACAAGCAGGTAAGTCGCCCATTATAGGTTCGACATGTGCGGGTTTTACCTTAAAACATTTTAAGCAACTACGTATTACTTTTCGAACAGCATTTCTGCTCGAAAGGATCCAATATTTTGTGCGTATTTGAGCCAACGTTAATTGACTTCCACCATGAAGTGTAAGTTTGTGCGCGTTACGAATGATTAGTTCCGTAAATTCGCTTTTAGCCGGCAAAAGTATGGGATACTTGACGTCATATAAAAAATTCATATTGCGAAGACGTCCTCCAACTCTAAGTATTTTATTTGAATCTAAAAAAGGAGATAAACCTAAAATCGAGCTAGAATTATGTAATTTTGATTTAGGTTCAGATAAGGCGTTCATTTCTGCTTTGAAATGTTGCGCTTGTATCTCGCGTACACAAAATAACTCAGCAGACTTTAATTCATCCACTGTAATGTGATTTAAAAACTTAGGACTTCTATTGCGTGTATTATTAATAAAACGTAAACAATAGGCGACTATACGAAATAGTTTGTTCACATCAGAACATTTTTGAATGATACATTGGTAAGTATCATTATTTTTAATTATTGATGTAAAACAACTATGTTCTGGTTTTGCTTCTGGTGGTTCTTCACATTGCGGTTCATTTTCATTTTTATCACAAGTTTCTAAAAGCCATGGAGGTCCGTGCCACCATAGCATATTATTTTTAAGCCGCGATGGTAGAGCACCTCGCGAAATAATATCCGCAGGATTCTCTTCACTGCGCACGTGACGCCATGATTTTATTTCCGTTAGAGTTTGTATTTCTGCCACTCGATGAGATACAAATGTTTTCCAACGAGTTGGACAGGATCGGATCCAAGCGAGTGTAATCGTTGAATCTGTGTAATAAATAATTTTAACTACAGGTTTGTCAATGGAAGTTACAACCTTCTTGGCTAATTGGGACAATAAAACAGCTGCGCATAGTTCAAGCCTTGGCAGTGTGACTTTCTTCAATGGCGCAATTCTGGATTTTGCGCAAAAAAGTTCAGAAGTGCTATGTCCGTTTGATTGAATCGTTTTTGCATATAGACATGCTCCATAAGCGACCTCACTGGAGTCACAAAATCCATGCAGTTCTATTTGACCTTTCGGACAACTGATTACCTTGCGTGAAATTTTTAAATCTGGTAAATATTTTAGTTCAGAAATAAATTCTTGCCATTTAGAGTTCACTTCCTGAGGTACAGCCTCATCCCATACCATCTGTAGTTGCCACAAGCGCTGCATAGCGATTTTAGCTACAGTTACAGTAGGACATGCTAAACCTAAAGGATCGAAAATACGTGCTACATCGGCTAACATAGTACGTTTTGTAACTCTTTTGCTCAGTAATTTAGATTTAGTATGATACTCGATCATATCTTTTCTTGGAATCCATTGGATTCCTAATGTTTTCAGACAGTCTTCTTCATCAAAATTTAAAACCAGTTTTTCGCGTGATTCATTTGACAAGTCTTTTAAGATAGATTCATCATTGGATGACCATTTGCGCAATTCAAATTTACCTTTACAGAGTATCTTATCTATTTTATCCCGTATTTTACGAACTTCTGCTATAGTGTTTCCTCCAGTTAATAAATCATCCATGTAAAAGTCTGATTTAATTATTTTTGCAATTTTTGCAATGTCAGCATTTATAACGTATTCGTGTGTTCGAAAACGAATCAAAATAGTAAACAAATCATTTTGGAGGACTGGTCTGACCATCAAAAGATCATTTAAAGATTTTCCATTGTTAGTTTTCATAGAAGCGTCAAAAACGATACGTAACTTCGTGGTTAAACTGTCGCGTTTTAACACTGCGTGATGCGCAAGAAAATAACCGTCGTTTGCATATTTAGTATCTTGATCTATTTTGATCATATGGCCTAATTTTTTGTATTCGTCAATAAACGCTGTATATTCATTTTTTAATTCGAGATCTTTATTTAATTTTTTCTCAAGCAATATGAAACGTTTTTCAGCAGCCTGATATGAATTTCCTAATAAAGCAGGATTCTGTTTCCATGGCAGGGATACTACAAAACGACCGTCATCTTTCCGCTTATGAGTTTGAATAAAATGTTCTTCACAAGCATGTTCTTCTGCAGATTTTACAGGTTCAATGTTTTCATATCGTTCTAACTCCCAGAATCGTTTAATATTATTATTTAGTTCACCTAATGTGCTTAAATGGCATGTAGCTGATAATTGTTTACTAGCCGAGAGCTTTCCTGATATTAACCAACCGAGCTGACTCTTTTGAAGTATGACTCCTGGATGATTGGTTGAAATTTGACCTACATTCAATAGCTGATAGAATATTTCCGCGCCAATAAGAGCATCAATATTTTGAGATTTATAATATAATGGATCTGCTAGTTGAACGTTTTTAGGTATGTGAATAAGAGATGCATCTATCGACACTAAAGGAAGGTCGTTCGTAATCTTGTCTAAAATAAAAAATGTAAGTTTTACTCGATAATTATTATATTTGGATTGTATAGTCGTCTCTACGCGTGATGTTGCGTGAATTGCTTTGTTGCTTATGCCTGCAACTGGCAAATGCATTTCTCGAAATTGTAGTCCTAACGAATTTGCTAATCTAGTAGTCATAAAGTTTATCTGCGAACCTGAATCAAGCAAGATTCGTGCTTCTTGCGCATTACCCCAAATGTCATAAAATTTCGCGATGCAAGTAGATAACAAAATAGTTGAAGAAATGTTACAATTAGAAACTCCGCTTACCACTGTACTATTATCATCTTTGGAATTAGAATTTTGAGATGTTGATGTCTTATTTAAATGTAAAAGTGTGTGATGATTTTTGTTGCATTTTTTACAATACGATGATTTACATGATTTGTTATCGTGACCTGATCTAAGGCAATTTAAGCACAATCGTTTTGAACGAACAAAAGTAATGCGTTTAGATTCATTAAGAATTAAAAAATCTTTGCATTGATATAATTGATGATTGTTATTACAATATGTGCAAGAAACGGTTCTGTTTAATGCTATGTGACTAGAAGCATTTTTGTGTGATTTTGTTTTGATATCACAAGAATCTTCCAATGCCTGGCATTTTTGAATTAAAAATGTTTTCAAATCGTTAAATGTGGGAATTTGTGATGTTTGTTTTTCTTCCCATTCACGAGCTAAATTATTAGGCAATTTTGAAGTGACTAAATGTATCATTAAGTCGTCCCATTCATGAACTGGTCTGCCTAATGATGAGAGTGATCGCAAATGTTGCGAAAAAGTATCTAAAAGTTGCCTAACTGAAGTTCGCGAATCTTTTCCAACTGATGGAAATTCGTATAATTTTCGTATATGATTTTTAACAATGATTCGTTTATTTTCATAGCGTTCTTTTAAAAGATCAAACGCCACTTGATAATTGGGATCTGCAATTTCAATTCCTTTAATTACTTCAGCGGCCTCGCCGGAAAGTGAGGATTTTAAATATTGTAATTTTTGTATTAAAGGAATCGAAGTGTTGCAATGAATTAAAGAATTAAAGCTATTGCAAAATGATAACCATTCGTCATATTTACCCGTGAATATAGGTAAATTAATGGATGGCAATTTTACTTTAGCTTGAGTCATGTCAGAATTAGAATTCTGACTGGAAATATTTAAAGCTTCAGTAGAAATACTAGAAACGTGTATTTTTAAATTTGAAAATTGTTGGCTGATATCTCCGTCAATAAAATAATCACTGAGCTGTTCCGCATAATCAGCATCATAATTTTCTTCCAATAATGTTTCATAATTTGTTACTGAACGATTGCAACTTTCAAACTGACGTTTTATTTTATCAACGTGAGCATCGGATGAATCGCTGTCATTGATATAATTTTCTAGAGTTTTTAAACTACGTTTTAAAAAAGCTTTCTTATTTTTTAATTGCTTAAGAAGCCCATACATTGAATCTGTTAATTCAACTGATTCGTTAGGCATATCGATAAATTTGTATAGAACGGACTAACCTTTCTTACAATATGTTTTGATAGCTGGTTCCAGTATGTGGCGAAGAAGGACCAATAATATGTCCACGCGCTGACTCGTAGGCAGTCGTGGTTGCTGATTATTTTAGGGATGCGCGACTTTAATGCTTCTTGCACAGTAAGAGATAAGATTGAAGCAAAAAATGTGTATTTTTTGACAATGCAAATTACAATTTGATATTAACTTCAATTATTTAAATAATTATATGAAAAACATTTGAACTGTCGCAATGCAAGAGCGGAAATTACAGTTTGACTATCTAAGCGTGCTACCAGTATCTGTCAAATAAGTCAGTACATTTTGTGAATTATACCTGCTGGAGAAAATGAAATTCTTCAAAGAGAATGAAAGCAAAAAGTTAGTTGGCGAATTTTTCATGAAGCACCGAACGCTAAAAAAAACATTCACTCTTAAACGGTTTGAAAATATCGCACTTTCTCGTAGAACCATTTATGATATATTAAAAGGAGTTACTGATGGACAGTCAGGTAGTGGTAGAAAGACCAGAAAAATGTTGGAACGCAAGAAAATGCAACTGGAAATGGAGGCTATCGGGAAGGTAGGAAAATCATATAGAGAATTGGGAAGAAGATTTAATATTTCATATGAATAAGTCAGGAAAGTATTAAAAGAAAATGATATCGTGATAAGAAAGCGAAAGTCGGCGCCTAAATATAATGGGAACCAATTAACAAACCAAAACCGAACATGGATAGTTCTCACTACCCGAAAAGCACCTTTGAGGTATTCGACCAATATCAAATTTGGTACATTCCTCGATTGGCAAATGTACCAAATGTTCCTCAACAAAGACCTACAAAAAGGTTTTGGTTTCAATTAAAAAAAGTGTATGAGAATGGGTGGGAAGCGGAAGACATGTCAGATTTAAAAGACAAAATTAAAAGAAAACTTCGCCAGTTTAGTTTGGATCATTTCGAAAGATTAATGGCTAGAGTTAAAACCAAAGTAAGACAAGCAGCCAATTTTCGTCCCGACTATGTTATTTCACATTAGATTAAGTAAGTTATTAATTGATTTCGTTTATATAACATAATATTAAGTAAATATATTTAATTAAACTTTGTCCGGATTTTTTGTTGACACACCCTTAAGTTATATTTTTCCAGTACAGTTTTATCCTGTCCTAAGTAGTCCGTCTTAATTATTCCGTCCTTGTCCCAAGAAACTGATGCGAGGACCTGCCGGTTTTTGGACACAAGTTTTTTCGGGCGGGGCGAACCAGTGTGTTTGCATTCTTTTGGTTGTCCTTGCGTTTCTGGATCGTGGTGATGGACCCATAGTTACAATTCGATCCAAAAAGTTAGAAGAATATTTTTCAAAACGGCGGCAAGGCAACGTCGAAGTTGTCACTCTAAGTCGTTTTTGATCAACGTTCAGGCATTCGGGGATCCATTTACTAGATATTTTTTCTCATGCCCAAATTACGATGTACTATGTGAAACACGATATAGGAAATGTTCAATGTTTCTGAGCCCAATTCTTCGATGCTTCGATGTCATGCATGGGCATCAACATTTTCTGGAGGAGACACTGAAGCGGGTCTTCCGGTAAGGCGTTTGTCTGTCACCTCTGTTCTTCCCCTCTTAAATTCTGCAACCCATTTCTTATGGTAGCACACCACATGCGCATAAATTTGCTTGTCGGACAACCCTTTCAAAAATAAATACTTTATAACCAACCGATAGATGGCGATCGGTTCATTTTACCAAAAGGGATATTTCTATAGTACATTGTTTTTATAAAAGTATTTATTATAAAATTTTTACGATGGTTCAAGGGCTGAAGGGTTCGGATCTATGTACAATATATATTTTAATTCAATTTTCGTATTGTGGTTGCCAAATTCGCAGTACTTACCACCATTTACAGCATGCCCTTTGAAACGATAATTTTAGTTCCGTGAAGAAATTTTGATAGATTTTGTTTACACCAGTACGCCCCCAAAAAAATTAAAATAAAACTTTCTTTTAATATACTTTTGTATACATATGTTAATTTTCTATAATTAAAACGATTAAGCTTACAATCAGATTTGCGAAGCTAAATTCGTAAAGATTCGCCCACGTTACGTGCAAATATTGCACAGTTCACCTTTTTAAACTAACAACATACCACGTTACCACCACGTATGTTTACTTTCTTTATGAGCACGCGATGTTTACGTAAGACGTAAACCACACACGATTTTGTGTATCTGATCCGGTTTCTGAGAAATCAAAAAATTAAATTTTTCGGTTCGGTAATCTGAAAATATCTGGCTCAGATCATAATTTGGCAGCGTCTCAGTTATGACATGAGTGCGTACAACATATTCATAAAATGTAACCAATTTTAAACTTGGTCACATTCACATCGAATGCAATTATAATTCTGAATATTTTATTTTGTAAAGCAAAGTTATATTGTATTAATTTAAGATCGAGTAACTATAATTAAGTAACATTGGAAGCGTAGCATAATTTGCATGAATTTGGCGTAGTTTTTGTAACATTCATTTTCAACAGTTTATTAGCGTATGTTTGTGTATGTGTTGTCAAAGGTTTGCGATGGGCGATTTTATGTTTCAAGAATACGCAGACTTGCATATTTTATACAGAGACTGTCGAGGAAATGCGCGATTAGCAGAACGTCTCTATGCGGAAAGGTTTCCTGATCATCAACGAAATCCGCATTATCAAACATTTATCGGAATAGCTCAAAATGCACACTCTTTCAATGTTGTCACCTTTGACACGTCTTTCGGTCAAGGTCAGAATTAAAAGCCACTCATAAATTCTTTCGTTTGCGATAGGTATTTAGTGCCTTCTGTGCAGCTGTGCGACATTCATAAAACAATTTAAATCATTCATCTTGTTTCAAGCCGACAGAAATATAAATTGCTACAGTATTTCTAAAAACGTCGACTTCAAATAATGCAAATTACAACTTGCACAGATTTTAAAATTGTATTAAGATATTTTGTTCCAAACAATGTCCCCAATCATCATTGAAACACCCTGTATACTCACAAGCATACATAACAGTACATTTCCACCATAAGTACGTTGCATAGAGGAAGAAAAGATAATGCGAAACTACCTTTTTACATCAAAATAGAAAAGTTGGTAACTCAGTTCAGATTACTTAAATGTTATAACTAAAGCACGGCATTTTTGTATCGTGACTCATCGGTCCACAAGGTGAATGTTGGTAAGTAGTACTCGTGAGGCAGTAGGTATGTCTTCCAAGTAAAATTAAAGTTATTGTAAATTTATGTAAACGTAAATAAACTCAGCTAAGTTATATTCTTTAAGGCGCAATAAAAAATCGAAAGCAAGTGAATGTTCATAGTTCAGGAACAACTATTACTAAAGACAATAACGAGTTTGTGAAAATTAGCACACGTTGTAATTTACGTAAGTACAGGAAAGCGCTGTGTGAATCTTTATGAAGTACGCAGAAAAAGAAAAGAATCTGGAAGCAAATGGAGCAAAAAATATTTCTTTCAAAAACTAAATCGTTTTGTTTTTATTGTACTCACAACTTTCAGCGACAGTGTTTTTTGCTAAATTCCATTACTGAACTTCAAAGTGGTATTGAACACCACGATTTTTAAAATGCGTGATTATTATTATTTATCTTTCATTAGAAATTTTATGCAATGCAATTCGTACCGATCGCACCGCGAGTGCCTTATGGACGTAGCTGAGGTGGTTTGATAATAACTATCAGTGTACTAGTGATTGGGATGGTAATCGAATTACTTTTATAACGTCAGTTATGTGTGCTTATTAATTGTTCAAAAATGTTGTAAAGCTTTATAATAAATACACTTGTCAGGTGACTCTTCAACAAGTAGTCTGGTGGTAAACCTTTCCATTAGAAATAAAAATAAACATTTCAAGGTTAGTTGTTGTTATGATGTTGTTATAATAGTCACATAGTTTGCTATGAAAAACAAAGTTAGTCAGTACATGTTACAAATAAATAAATACGTCACACTTTTGGTACTTCCCTATTTCTAAAGTTAATACATAATAAACTGGCGACGAGGATAAAACTGAAAACTCACCAAGAATCAGAAATTACGCAGAAAACAATGGTGGAAGATTTACTGATACAGCTTACTCAAGTTCTACAGAATTTTCAAGAAAACCAGCAAAAATTTCTACGAGTGGAATCATTACAACCCTATGAATACAACGAATCATTTACGACGTACTTACAAAGATTAGAAATAATTTGGAATTACGAAAATTGGATGACAGCACACCAGAAAAAGATAAGCAATGTGTTCAACTCTTAATTAGTTGTTTGAGTCCAAAAGTGTATTAAACATTGAAAAAATTAACTGCTCCTGACTCATCGAAAACGAAGAAACATAAAGGGTTAATTGAGGCTCTACAAACTTGTTGCCGAACGACACAAATTCAAAGAGAAGACGAATCAATTGCAGATTACAGTGCTGAATTAAAAAAAACTTATAACTGATTGTAATTTTCATTGTCAATCATGTCAAGCGTCAACTACAAACAGTCATTTAAGAACTCAATTTATTCGCCGAGTTTGTAACAATCACATATTATATGTGAACGTTTATTACAACAGAAATCTTCTGCTACATTTGGAGATCTTCTTCAAAGTCAATTACATATCTTGGTCATACAATTGACGAATTTGGGTTACATACTACTTCTGAAAAGGTAGAAGCAATTACAAAAATTGCAAAACCAAGTAATATAAATGAATTGAGATCATTACTGGGAATGCTGAATTACTGTCAGAAATTTATACCGAATTTGTCAGTCAAATTACATCCCTTTCATTTGTTATTACAGAAAAGTGCTCCTTACAAGTGGACAAGAGAAACTGAAGAAGCTTTCCAGGAAATTAAATCTCAAATTTTTGGTTCAAAAATATTAACCAACTTCCACGAAAAATTGTCGTTAATACAGATGCTTCACCTAAAGGACTGGAAGCGGTTTTGTCGCACATGATAAATGGATCTGAAAAGCCGATTGCCTTTGCTTCGAGAGCATTGACAAAATCTGAAAAAAATTACAGCCAAATTGATAGAGAAGCTACTGCTATAATTTGGGGATTAAAAAAGTTTTTTCAGTATTGTTATGGACGGAAATTTATTCTGGTTACAGAGACAATAAACCTCTTACTGCAATATTTCATCGAGAGAAGAATTTACCAGCAGCAAGTTCGAGCGGTTTTAATTATAAAATTCAATATCGTAAAACGAATGAACATGCTAAGTAGATTTTTTATCTAGACAACCAATTCAGTTAAACGGAAGTGAAGAAGATAATCTCGTTGCATCAATTAAAACAATTGGAATTTCAGCCACCCAGAAAGATATCAAGAAAGAAACCATGAAGGATACAGAATTATGTCAAATGTACCTATGTAGCTTTGCAATAAGGTAAAGAAAACTTACCAAGTGGCTTAAAATTTTCAGAATTTACAATTCAAGATGGCTGTATTTTTCGAGGTATTCGAGTAGTAATTTCAGAAGTTTTTCGACGACAAATTCTACAAAAACTTCACACAGACATACAGAAATTGAACAAAGCTCACAAAAATTAAAAAAAAAATGTTGTGTGTCAATTAATTAACATATAGAACTTCATTCTGTATGAAATCAGAGACTTACCTTGCATACAGTTTAAGCACAAATTTGAACAGCATCTTTATCACAATGCATTCTATTCGCTTGATGATTTTTTAAAACTACAATTAAGTAAAAAGTTTTGTTATATATTGTAATTTAACGACATGTACCTACTTACTTAGGCACTTTATTTGTGTGATGATGTTTTTGACATGTTCTACAAACTGTATTTGAAACGGTCATGGATTTGTTTTTCAAAACAAAATCGATTATTGCTTGTTTAATTGTAAATAACAAACACGTCTTCAGATTCTCAGTTGAATTGCCACCGGATGCGATCCTATCCAGGGCACCGCGGTCCTTTTCAGAGTACCCCCCCCCCCACCCAGCGCGTTCGGCCTTGCTCAAATTGCACTCCTGGTTCTCTGCCATCATAAACAAGTCAGCGTAACATTTTAGCTTTGTGTTGGATCAGATTGTTGTACGAATTGGTCACACTAAATTTTAGCACATGTCAGTTATAGAAAAGGGCTCCATTACATTGCAAGTGGAAAGCTTTGTCTGCTTAGTGTTTCAGGCAAGTACCGGTTGCATTAAAATGTCAAACTAGACACTTGTAAGGTTAAGTTATGAAGAGATAGGTCAGGAAAGTTTCAAATTGCGATAGGCCACCGCCGATTCTTGTCTGACAAGCTAATTGGGGTTTTCTTAATTTATGGATATGGGGACAGGAAATGGGCAGTAGGCATGATTTTGGGGCTAGAGTAGCGATTATTGGCCGGGATTGTTTCAAAATTTGCTTGCGAAGTCCGAGGGAGGAGATTGATTTGGGTTAGAAAGAACGAAGCGCCGTAAACGGACAGAAAGGTTGCAATCTATCGAGCGAACGGTTGAATCCCTTAATTTTGACTTAGCGTGTTTTCTTCTAGTGCTTGCAGTCATTCTCTCATTTTTCGCATATTTCTAGCTAAATGATTTTTTTCGGTACGGTTAAAATCCAGTGTGTTAAGAGAAAGGGCAATTAAACAAACAAAACCACGAATACGTACGAATTCGCGCCGCGGGTGTACCTAAACCAGTGTGTGTGCGTGTTGTGTTCATCTCGGGTACGCGGATAGGTAATTTGCATTTATTTGTATTTTTTTCTTTACATACTTGGTGGTATAAATTGGTTAAGAATTATTTTAATTTGCATTAATCAGTGGCTAAAGAATCTGTAATCTCATATTGCATTTGGATAAATTTTAGTCAAATACTTTTATTAGGATCCGAGTCGAGGTTAAACCTCAACAAGTTGCATTCATATCAGTAAAATTTGTTGGTTATTTGTTGCATAAATTATTAGGCCAGTTATGCGATTTAATCAACCAGAGTCAATTAACTGTTCCCTCAAATCTATTTGGAAATTCACATACTGTGTACTCTTGGGAAATAGTAAATAGTTCTACCCTTTTGGAGATATTTTCTGCCAAGTTGGAAACACGCTAACGGCGGTATTTCGATTTGCACAGGGAAGTCGCCAGTTTGAATCACTGGTCTAAGGCAAGTTATATCTGCCGCCGAAACCAAGTGTGCCAGCGCAATCTAACCCCAGAAATCAAGGCCAATTTATTGTTCGTTACGAATTTCGTTAAATTACGAGGCCGAACAATTTGAACCACCTATTCATAGCTATCTTCTTAACAGAGTTTCTCTCACACCCTGTGTGTAGACCGAAGTGTGGTCTTTGCCGAGAGATTTGCAGGCTAATTAGAAGTGATTTGCCGAGAGACTGAAAGTGCCATAACCGCAAAAGTGGAGTGCCGAAAAACGGTCATTTGGGTCCATTGCGCCAACAAATTAGTTAGATAGGTCTAGCCGACGAAAAAACGACGTAGGGTGATTTTAAAAAGGCGTACACTGTACCACACCCTTAAGGCGATTGGACGTAGTTGAGAAAAGATCCTATTCATTCGACCTCAATTAATTAGTTTAGCTAGCGATAGGGTTTCCCATCACCTCCGAAAGGAGTCCCTGAAAAACTAGCGGCGATTGCTATTGATCATCTTGCAAATTGATCGCCGATGGTGGCATTTTGTATCACATACTTCTCCAGAACGTCTGATTAATTAATTAATTACTTCCATTAATTAAGCACACTGTAGGGCACCCTGTGTTACACTGTGCGTTGGTTGATTGAGCAGAACGTGTCTTAGGCCGGTATTCATAAACAAAACTTAGGCTATGCGCTCCATAATAATTCGCTAGTAATTCTTAATCTGTACGCATTTCAACGCGTTGCGGACGCACAACCAACAAGGATTTAAGTACAGTTTAAGAATTACTTTCCGTAAAAGAAATCTTTGCAGTACATAAACAGATATTCACAACGTTTTAGTGAACGCATAGCGTAAGTTTTGTTCGTGAATACGGACCTTAGAGTACGATCTGAAGTGGCAAACACTAGTACCAAGACCAATCTAAGTTGAACACAAATTAATTGTTAATTTAATTGAGGAACAGAGTTCCGCAACAACTATTTGCGTGTGCATTGCTGTGTGATTGAAATTAATTCGGTCGCTACGATATTCGAAAGTGAAATCTCTGAAGCGAATTCTACTGTACTGTACCGTAAATTTGTTCTCTGTATTGGTTTAAAACGCAAGGGTTTTTGCGCTCGTTATATCAGATCCCGCAGTGGCTGGTACAAGGAGTTTTTACCTTTTTTTTCAATAAATAATTAATTAAATCTAACTTCTGCATTTTATTTAAACGTATTTAGTTCCTTAATCTCTCAAGTTTATTCACCGACGCACCAAAAGAACTGAGTTACAACAAAGTAAGGCCAGGGTTTGCATTGACGATCACGAGGTATAAATATTATAAGGTTATTGCGGGTTCCGCAAGGGTTGCGTCAAAACGGAGGCCAGGTAGAGTGGGAAAATAGGATATTTCCTTTAGCTCCGGCAGTAAATACATACTAGGTAGCCGAGTGTCTAGACGGGGGGTAGCGCATCCCTAATTGACGTAATGAAGCCTTTTGGGTGACCCTTTTGGAAGTTCTCGGTAAGTAAAACTTTGCAGTTCAGTTTTCGGTTCAGTTAATCAGTTTGGTAATAAGTTTAATTTGGTTTTTGTTTGGACAGTTTTATTGGTTATTTAGTTGTCCATAAAAGTCAATAAACTTCGCATGTTACAATTCAGTTTTCTTTTTCAAATCAAACTAAAAAAAAACCAATTAGAAACAAAAGAAAAAGCTACAAAAAAAAGGAACGAATTTATTCAATATGCACATGCACCGACCAAAGATATATAAAATAACGTAACTTCGTCCTTTCACTACCTACGCGATCAATATAATGATTAAGTATGCATTTATTTAAAGGCGTTTAATTCTAAAATAACTCTGTGCTGCTTTATTCACTTCACACCTAAAACTTATGCAAGTATAATCTCGCTCGTGGTGATACTCGCAGGACGTAAAACTCAACCGTCATGCCTTTTTACAGGATGTTAAAAGAGAAGAAAAACGCGTCGACGTTTCAGGTGACCGCGAGTGTATCTTTTTCTTGTTTTTGAATTCGGAATTACCTCTGTGTGTACTTTCTCTCTCTAGTATGCACATGCACATAAATATACAAACCCTTATTTCATGTTTTAAATTATTTTATTAATGAATTATGGCATCAGGTGCCGACGGTGATAAAGGGACAAGTTATACACATTGAGTCCAAGCTCTTGTAGTTATGTTTTTGACAGTAGACAAATTTGTCAGCTTTTAAAGACGATTTAAATATCAACGTTTCGTTCGGCGTTTTCAGGATAAATTAAGCTAAAGACATTCTCTTTATTTTTATTTTTTTTTGTTTTATAAATCTACACGAACCTGTCAAAATGATTTGGCGCCAAAATTTGAAAGTAACCTCGAGACACTTGTGACCAAAATTATATTGACACAGAAGAAACTAAATTAAGAAACAAGGTGTGGTTTTTGGTCGTAACATTCAATGTCGTTGATTCTTATTACATAGAGTCAGAAAGAAAGGTACTTAGGAAAAACTAGGGAAAACTTGAAGTGTGCAGTGGAAAAACGACAAAAGCAAAATGAAAAATGACAAGTATTTTTTGAGGATATGAAACGAGGAGAAAACTCCTTTAAAAAATGAGGTGGAGTTTTGATAAGCAAGAAAAATATAAGATAAAGAAACAGAAAATACAATAAAAATGAGAAAAGAAGAAGAGAAATTTTGATTCAAACAAGAACTTAAGAAAAGATATTCACTGAGCCCTACCTAATTTAATACAATACACTGAAAATAGTTGACAAAAGAAATAATAGAATAGTAGGAAGAATGATAATATAATGTGGTATTGATAGCAATAATACCAAGAGTATTTAAAAAAGAGAAACCTAATTACAGAGCAACCGAAAATTATTAAATCTACGAAAGCAAGGGCCGAAGAAAAAGAGTATAAACATAAATAATAAACGAAAATGGCGTCCTGGAGAATTGAATTTTGAAATGTAAAGTTGATCGGGTTTTAGGACGTATCCAAAATTAATGAAATATCATTCAGCTGAATGATATTTCATTAATTTTGGATACGTCCTAAAACCCGATCATTAATAAAATTAATGAAATATCATTCAGCTGAATGATATTTCATTAATTTTGGATACGTCCTAAAACCCGATCAACTTTACATTTCAAAAAAAAAAAAATAAACATAAATTTGAAGATATTTTGAAAGTTTAAATGGATATAGAACAGCACCAGCGCGTAAGTACTTACAGAAATACGCGGAAATAGTTTAAAAATAGTAGCAGGAAGCAAAATATGGAGAAAAACTGGGAGAGAAACCAGACAGAAAGAAGAAAACAGCACAATTTGGAGACCTTAGGAATACAAGTAAGGAATATACTAAATTCAAATGGGAAAAAAGTGGAAGCAAGAAGAATACAAATAAATCAACAAGAAGAAGAAAGTGAAATCAATATATGGAAACAGAAAATATTTCGGAGAAACTACTCAAAGAAGAAAAAAGAACTCAAAGAGTTTTCTAAGCTATGGAGAGCAACAAAACTCGGAAAAAGGGTGGACACTAGAAGAATGCAAATAAATTAACAAGAAGGAAGAAATTAACAGATACTCAATTTACTCAAAGAAAATAAAACAAGTTGGGGATTATAGGGAAGGAACAACTGCCATGAAATGGGCTCACTAATAACCCAAGTAAAAAGAATAATTAAACTGGGGCAGAAGGAGAAAAAAAACCAAGGATCAATAACAATCAACAATAAAACAAATAAAATTACAAAAACGTAACTGACTGCCTGAAATTGACAGAAGCAGCTTATAAAAGAAGGAGAAGAGTAAAATTATGGGGAAAACTGAAAGGGGAAACTAGTCAAAGACAGGCAAAAGAAAACACACAAGATGATGACTATGTAGAAGGAACTACCCCAGTGAGATGGGTTTATCATTAATATAAAAGACTAAACTAAGAAAGAAGCGCCAAGCAAGAAGAGCAAAAATACACTAACAAGAAAGGTACAATAAGATAAATAAAACTAGCAAAATACAACAAAAGTTCTTGAAATAAAACGGGAAGCAAAAACCTACAATAAAGAACAGCATGATTCAAATACGGAAACGAAACAACGTAAAGTGGCTGAAGCGAGAAGAGAGGAGAAAAAAACTTCGAAAAAATGAACGATAGCACAACAACAGAGATTAATGAGTTACAACTATTTAGAAAAGGATAATGGTTTATTTTTCTTCAGTGGTTTTGCATTATTATTCGATATCTTACAGATGTCTTTCCTTTTTGGTAGTAGGGAAGCTTTTGTTGTAACAAGAAACTGGTTTGACCTTAGAAGTTGTACCTTTTTACGCAGAATTTTGACATGGGTAAGAGTATCGGTTAAGAGTGGTTTAAGTCGACTTGGTTTTCCGAAGAAGAACTTAAGCAGTCTTTTTTGGATTTCCTGCATGTCGAAGGAGCTTTCCTCGCTTTCGATTTATCTCGTCTAAAGAACCCGAGTATGCCTTCGGAAGGCTGAAGTTCTTTTTTGAAAATCAAAGAAGCTTTTTCCGCGTTCGATCAGCCTGTTCACAGAACCCAAAGATGTTTTTGAAGGTATAAGTTCTTTCCTGGAAATCGAAGAATCTTTTTCACCTTTTTTTGCCCCGTCCACAGAATCCGAAGATGTTTTTGGAGTGCAGGAAATCGAAGAAGCTTTCTTGTTTCTTTTGATTTGCCCTAACTATATATAAGTATAATCTTGCTCGTGGTGATACTCGCAGGACGTAAAACTCAACCGTCATGCCTTTTTACTGGATGTTAAAACAGAAGAAAAACGCGTCGACGTTTCAGGTGACCGCGAGTGTATCTTTTTCTTGTTTTTGAATTCGGTAAGACAGGGCGATCGAATTTTATGGTAATCGAGCATGACGATGCGTCTGGGATTTGGTCTGTCTAAACGAGGTGTTCAGAATAACCCACGGATTTATTTAAAGGACGTGTACGTAGGATTCGTGAAAACCCCGAAGCGTTGGCGGGTTTGTGCAGACGTCACGGAACGGATATACCTGTTCGGGATTCTGTTGTTTTTTTTTTTTTCGTTTTAAAGCGCGTCAAACGGAGATCGATTTTCCACGCCAACTTTTATTTATTTTTGTAATAACGAAAATGAAGGCAGGCAGAAACGACCTTGTTGTGAATGATAAAGGGTGATTTTCGAAAGTTGGTTGGAGTCTGTTGAATCGGTGCGAGCGATGCGATGTAGCAAACACGTCGGAGGATATGATTATTATTATTTGGTTGGTAGTCGAACGCGGGCAGGCGTGCGGCGGGCGGCCTGTGCGTGGGTGTCCGGACTGATGGGTGATGTAGGCTCGCGTGTCTGCTGATCACGCGGTCCGCGCTCGTTATTACCGGAGGACGTGCCAGCCTGTCTGCAACGCTTCACTACCCGTGATTGCGTCAACCGCATTCACTGACGCACAGGCCGCCGCCGCCGCCGTAAATTCCAAGGACTGCTATTCACACGACTCACGATGATGACGTTAGTCACCCGTTCCTGTTTTTTTTTTCTGACTACTACGCGCGTCCGTTCGGGTAATTTATTTTGAAAAAACGCCAGGCGAGATTTATTTACGGTGTTTATCATTAAAGCTGGAAAGGAAGCGGGAGTCTAATTTTTCCTCGTCTGCTGCCTAATTACGGTTCAAATATTGATTTTTGTTATCTACTTTAACCGTGATATCATCATCAGAAGCTTAACTTTTAATTTCTGATGGATCACGCGACATATCAGTTTCTATTAGAATTCGAATTGATATTAAAAACGTGATGATAAATTACACGACTCACCTTTAAGCTTTGGTTTATACCGAGGGGTAGGACATCTCTTAAATAAGTGTACGAAGAGTTAAATATATATTTAAAAATAAATTTAAATCTACTTAATTATTTCTGCAATAAAATACGTTAATTACGGTATAAATATTTATAAATACCTTAAATTAAATTAACAGTAAATATCAGTAAATACGAATAAATACCATTCAAATAATAATAAATAATTTTAAGTTTTTGTTAAATACCATTAAGTTGAATTAAATACTAATAAATCCTTGCAATATGAATAACTGCAGTAATTTCAACGTTCCAAAATTTAATGATCCCGAAAAAATTAAAACTCTAGAAGGAATAGGAAAAAACACAAATTAGAACTATAGAAGGAATAGAAAAACTCATATTCCAAAGATTTTTATAAAGAAGTACTTAGGGCCTTTTTTATCTAAAAGAAAAAACTAATTTATTCCATTTTAAAAATTTAATTTATTTTCGACACTTTTTTTGGTAAAAAATAGGATATTTGTCTGAAATGTTTTAATTTCTGGAATTAAAAACTGACGTTTTGATTAACTGTGACGACCAAATTTTAATACTCGCGACTGTATATACGTAAAACAAACAAATTAATTAACTTTAGTCTAGTAAAATCAAACGCCAAATAAAATAAGTATTCCTCCTGTATTACACTTAATTCAGTTAATCACAGACATACAGTTTCTTTGCACCACCTACTCCAATCTGATTGTTTTTCTCTCACAAGATTTAGACATACTGAGAAAATTTGGATGAATAATTTACCTGATTCTGATGGATTCTTAAATTCGACGGATTTTTTTGAATGCAAGATTACCTGTAGTAACAAAATAGAACAAGGGGATGGTAATTCGTGCGTAATTTTAAAATTCCCAAGAAATGCAAATCACTGATATATTCTAGAAGCCAGAGAAAATTCGATCGCTAGTAAATTGTGCTTCGATACAGAAACATTTTTTATGTAAGTGCAAAAGAAATAATTTATAAAGTATGGGTTAGTAGCTATCTTCTTTTTGAGAATTTGGCGATACTGGATATACCAAAATTCCCATTATATATTATTGCAGAATTTTATTAGTTTAAACTGTTACATCGAAATTAATGCTCACTGTTATTGTTTTATGAATGAAAGAGTTGAACGCCATTCAACCTAAAAATATTATTGAGTCATCAAGTGAAGGTTCATCATCGGAAGAAGAATTAATAGTATTGTACAAATTAATCAAAAAAAAACATTAAAAAATTGGTCAAATACGTAAAATATTTTTTCCTCATCATTTAGTTCAACTGGAATTCTTTCCATTTTTTTTTTAAGTTATGTCAAAATAAAAACGATGAAATAACATAAAAACGAACACAAGTTTGAAATTACACTTCCCCACCCAAAACATCAGCTACAGGAACCAAGCAGATCCACCAATTTCTAAAAAGATGGAAAAAATTGATTTATGTTTGAGTCTATTAAATTTCTGTTGAATTTTAAAGACGTAATCTGATGCTTCATAAGAATTAAAAAACAGGCTCTAAAGAATAACTCTCTATATTGATTGCTTCAAACTGACAAGCCAAGATTAAGAAGTTGCAGATTGTACTGAGTGTCCCAGCCAAGATTTTAACCCCTTGTACCTTCGTTGTTTATGGATAGAAAGAAGCAAAATTTGGTAAGAATATAAATATTGATTACTGCTACGTCAAATCTCTTGTGAATGCAAAATGTTATTTTTAAACAGCTTCCTGTTGTTACAGAGTTGATGTTATTATGGTAAATACATACAAACACGATTATAAAAGAACCTAACTTGTGAAAGAATAGCAGCAGTAATTCATTTATTTTCGGTAATATTAAAGATAAAAGTGTTCAAAATCTTAACATTTGTTCACATTTTTTTGCAATTCATAAAGAAAAAATCGTTTAAAAATAATACATTTTTATTGCAATGATGTTTGATGATACTGGAAGAATATTTACTTTCTTATTTTTTAATAACGGTACCTGCCAAATTTTAGCAAATTTCATCAATAAATAACAAAGACATTAGGGGTGAAAGTCTTGGCTGGGACACGTTGTATACACGGTGTCCCCGGATTGAGTTCGCGTTACGTATAATGCAGCAAAAATTTTTGAATTCAGATTTCACGCTTTGCAGTTCAGTTCTGCTTGGCGCGAAATGAATTTGTGCCAAATTTGACATCGAAGGTCTTCAAGGTGGCGAAATTATTGCAAGAAATAAATCTGTGTGAGCAAAATGATTTTCCTTTTAGATTTAAAGGGGGTTTACTAAATTTCAACATCCTTGGAAGAAAAATAAAATTACGGAAAATTACTAATTATCCTAAATTATTCCATTAGATTTGTAAAACGTTAACGCCTTTTATCTATTGAATAAAAAAGAAAATAGTTAAGTTATGTTCTAATATAGGTGAAGCATTATTTGAATAGTCATATATGATTTGTGTTTTGATCAATAAATAGATGACGCTAACGTCATAACTCTCCTGAAATATTTATCAGTGATTTTCCGTAATTCTATTTTCTTTTCAAAAAACAGTTTATCTTACTAAAATTGTCTCCTAAATTCAAAAGAAAAAACTTTTGCCTGCACAGATTTATTTCTTATTGCATTAATTTCACCTTGAACACATGGACGTTAAATTTGGCATAAATTCATTTCGCGCCAAGCACCACGAATTTAATTCAGGGACACTGTATATACAAAGATATATCTAAAACAATAAAAACCCTCCTCTTTTTAATTGCATTTCTTTATTGAATTTTTGAACATATTTTTGAGAACTGTCAAGGTTTCTTAAAATCACCGTATTATTTATGCAAATATTTGATTATTTCTAAAGCCACTGTATCTTTTACTATTCTTAGTTTGCTTCCAGTCTCAATTTTTTTTTTCAGTCTAGAACTTGCCTATTTAAAACTCGTTCATTCGTGCAGCACTATTATTCAGGAATTCAAAATAAATTTGAAGCCTGTAAGTTAATTCGTTGTCGTTCATATTTTCAATTTTATAAACTACAAGAAATTAAACTATCTGACAGTAGAAATAAATGTTCACAGTCTCAACGACTAACGAGAAGCAGCAGCAACACCAGCAGCAGCAGTCCTGAGGAAGTTCTTCTGCAATGGAGAACGAAACGTTGGCAGTAGAAGAATTCAACGTGACGCGGTTCCAACCGGAAGTCAATTCAAAAATGTTCACAGTTATTGTAATTTGTTTGTCCACGGGGGAATACTTATAGGCGCTACATTATTTATTTACTGTACCTTTTATTGTTTATTACATCATTTTGTAGGATAGTATTTTTTTTTGTTAAACATCCTAGACTGATAACCATGCCAGAGAACGGAGTTACAATAAACATTCACTCACGCTTTTGTTGGATCTCTCTTTCCCTGCTTTCTTTCTTTCTTCCTCGACCACTGCGGAGTTGAGGGTAACATCTGGGCTTCGCTTTCCGATTCGATAAGGATGTCATGCAAAATTACAAATAACCATTTACGAGCATCTACTCAACAATATGGAACATTTTACTCACCGGGGCCTTTTCCCGGCCCCGCCAACTCCAGCGGCGAATCTAGACGCAGTAGCTCCCAGTAGGGATAGAAACTCGCGGGGAAGGTATCTTCGAATGTCCATCTTCGTACTTCGCATGCATAAAGACGAACCCCAGGTGGATATTAGCATACCTTGCATTCTGAGCGTACGTTCTCAGAATCATTGGTGTTACTGTCTCCTACAGACAGTGTTAGCTACACCGGCCTAAGCCCAGTCAACACCAAGTCATGACCGTTCTTGAAAGCATAAGGCAATTCACTAGGTCAGGCATATAGCTAGCTGTGTCTCCGGCATTGGCTACTCACGCCTTTGCAGTTGGTGGATAAGGTCAAATGCCGTGTGCAGGTGGAGTGATCCCCTACTCTCTCCGACTATCGGCGAATACAGAGCGATCACGTTTATGATAGAATACCTCAGAGTATCATCTATCATCAGCAAGCATCAATTCTTGCACAACTCCTTCATCACATGTCATTGCAATTCATTACAACACTCGCGAGCCCGTCTGCGTAATTAGCGCAACTTTACCAACACGTTTACCACTCAAAGCCCGCCCGGAGACTAACTGCCCGCATCTTTTTTTTCCTTCCATCCCTCTGCCTAACACGTACCCTTTATCATATTACCAAACCATAGACAAAATAAACAAACCTGCTTGTAATTTACGGATATATTGAGAATGCGTAAACTTTCTTAAATTCTAAACTTGATAAAATATACAACAACAATTTCAAATATAAGTGTGTATTGCAACGCAGAAAAGAAACTATATGACAATAATTATACTATGACATTTAAATCACAAAAGTTGTAATTGTAGAATGTACCGAGTGATTTTTTAAATTTTTTATCTACTCTTGCCATGTCTTAGATGTGAAGAATAGGTACGTCATTGCACTCCTTGATCCTTGATGCTGTTTTACAGTAAAGCTAAGACAAGCCGACCAAATTCCATGGCAAAAGATGATAAATTTTTTTTTAAATCACCCGGTATTAAACACGCACAAAAGTGTATGTTCCAACGAGGAAAGAATAACAGGAGGGATGATACGGCTGTGAGTGAATGTAGTTACATATGACGGAAGTTACCACTTTGCGGTAGGTCAGTTTCTGCAATCTAGCTGCTTGTTGACATCCGTAGTGGAAAAATAATTGCCGGATTTTGTGTTTGTATCTGAGTGTAGTACAAATCTATGTGTTTATTTAGCAACTGTGACTAGTAATACGTACAGTGAGCTTCAAAAATCTGGAATAAAATTCATAATTTTTTTACTCTTGACAAAACGCTCGTTTTTAAAAAGTACAATGACAATGACGTCATCGACATATTTTTTAAATAACAACCCCCAATTTTTTTTTCTTGATTCTGATAGCTCATAGCTCATTGAATTCTCTATTTAACCATAACAAAAATTTGTAACGTTTTATAGGACAAATTTTGAGGAAGAAATTATTGAAAATGATTGATTTTCGCAGTGATGTGGGAGATTTAGATCCAGAGGTGGCTTATATTGCAGAACATACGTTTCGCAAAACATGTTGCAGTTACTTTTTGTGTACGTATCTCTTTCTATACAATGCCACAGCCCATTTATGAATATGAGGTTCTCTCTCTAAGGGAGAGAATTAAGAATTAAGCAATTGCTACGGTTTAAATATTTAAGTTGGCACTTCGTACTGATTTGGTGCAATGCTGTATTTCGGCAATGTGTCATCACTTCTCCCTTATCTCGCGGTCTTTGTGTTTTGAATGGGGAAGTGCTCTTTGCCTATATCAAATCTTAATTTTAGAAAGTTTTGTTTATTTAATGAGAATTTTTTAAATTTTTGTTACTTTTTCGTAATTTTATAAATTTTCTTTATTTCTCAATCGTCTCTTGTCATCAAAAATGCACAAGTGTCAAATCTTAATTTTAGAAAGTTTTATTTATTTAATCAGAATTTTTTAATTTTAATTTTTTGTAATTTTATTTTTTATTTTTTTCTAATTTTATTCAGTGAGATTTTTCTTATTTTTATTTTTTTTAATTTTATAAATTTTTCGATCGGCTCTTGTTTTGTTTTACGTCAAAAATTGCACAAATGTCAAATCTTAATTTTAGAAAGTTTTGTTTATTTAATGAGAATTGTTTAATTTTTATAATCTTTTGTAATTTAATGAGTTTTTTATTTTTGTAATTTTTTTCTAATTTTATTCAATGAGACTTTTAATTTTATAAATTTGTCGATCGTCTTTTGTTTTATTTTACACCAAAAATTGCCTAAAGTTCAAATCTTAATTTTAGAAAGTTTTCTTTATTTAATGAGAATTTTTTAATTTTTATTTTTTTCTAATTTTATTCAATGAGATTTTTTTTATATTTATTTTTTTTTAATTTCATAAATTTGTCGATCGTCTTTTGTTTTTTTTACGCCAAAAATTGCACAATAACTGTTAGATGTTTTAATTTTAGAAATTTGAACCCAGTTTTGTTTACTTCATGAGAATTTTTTAAATTTTTTTAAAAATGATTTTCAAACAAAAATCGCTTGAATAAAATTAGTGATTTTAATCAAGTGATTTAAATTTAGGGACATCTATCGGAATTTCTCACAACTATCTTCCGAAATTCTTGATCGGTTGGCAGCGCTGTTGCCGCTTGCCGCCCACAGTCCCAGATAAGATGATTTTAACCTGAAAAAGTGTGTAAGGTAAATCCAATAATATTTAAATAAAATAAATTTTGTACCATTTCATTCATTCATTTCACTTTCATTACTCAATGTGGGTAAGAGCGGGTTTTTTAAATTTGAAAAGGGTAATCGGCTTAGAGTGGATTGGCAACACTGTTAATGAAACAAAACCCAAATTATAGCGTTTTTCACTGGCTGCACCGGTGTGCACTCAGGATATCTCTATCTCGTTTTATTATATAAAGCTGCACCGAGATGAAAATACATTCAGTGCACACTAGTGCAGCCAGTGGAAAACGCTATTAGTTTTATGATGGAGCATCAAAATAGAAAAAGTAAGATTTAATAAAATAATGGAAACTGACTTTAAAAGTTATCTTAGTTTATGATATCGATAGCACAGTAGCGGACAATAAAATCTGGCAAGAATTTGACATATCATGCACATTTATACAAGGTTTTGTTTCTGTCAAAACGCAAGAAAGTATTTAAAAAGTTAAACTGAATAAACTGGAATTTCGCAGCATATCTTCTTTCTGTCCAATATTATAAAGTCAATACTCTTACTTTTTGAGTAGAACTTTTGAGGTATTTTATCAAAAATGAATTCTTGGGGAAAATCCAAGAAATTAGGGAAATTTTAAATGTAAACGTTTTTGAGTATTCATTGTTATTCCCGTTACGTTTAAATAAATTTTAATTTGTTAATTTAGAACCAACTTCTTGGATATCCGTCGACTCCAAAGAATTTTAAATAATATCCCGAATTGTTTGTTAACTATTTCTCAAAATATGGCACTTTCGACGACTATTACGTGAATTATTTATTGTATGTTCGACTAGTCGTTCCCAGAAGTACGAGCACAACATGAAACGAATTGCATTATCTAAAAAAAGAAACACTTAACGCCAACGGCTCTTCTCGGAAACGAAAAAGAAAAAACATATTTCAAAAGGCAAAAAATTTTAATTTCCCCGTGATTAACTGTTATTGCCTGGCGTATAACGCAAGGCTAGAATTTTTATCGCTTTATTAAGGACGTGGAATCTCCGAGAAATCTCGCATACCTGCTCCCGGTATGTTCGCCGTTCACGGACGTATCGGGGGAAAAGTCCTTAAAATCGAAAGTATGAGAAAAATGCCGCATTTTTTCAGTAATTAAATCGTTGTCTGTATTGTAACGACATCGTTTATGTCAATCGAAAAAATTTCGTTTTTTCCAAGCTTTAGGGTGCTCTTACATACAATGTTGCTTATCCATTAGTCTGATTAATATTGACATATTGTGGATTATTCAGTTATGTTTTATAGAAATATTTTAGGCGAGTTGGTTTGGGTACAACTACTTATGTCATTTCTAGCCTATTTCTTTCTTTTTCCAAATCATTTCGTTCATTGCACAATATATTCTTGTTTCTGTTCTTCCGTAGAAACAAATTTGATTCAATGATTATGATTTGGATGACGATTACCAGAGAGCGGATGACCGTAGGTTTTAGCTAAGTCATCCGCGCTCTGGTTATTACACATGATCGGACACTGTTAAATTGATATAATTGTCAACGTTTTGCTGTACGTTTGATAGCTTCTTCAGGATAAAAAGTAAATTTAAATGCCTTGCATTTAGCAATTATGCAAAAAAGAATATAAATATGCAACGACTTCTAAGTTTGACGGGCTCTCAATTATGTACGTACAACTTACAGACTGCCTACTGCGTTTACTGGTAAATACATTCATAAATAAGTCTACATGATGGTGATATTCTTTGAACTTTTCCATAAAAGAACGTTTCACAGACTCGAGCTGACGCCTTCCAAGTCATCTCGAGGCGATTAAACCATTACCGGTAATTAAAGTAAAACACAAAGGCTCTCTTAAAAATGTGTGCGCGTAATTAAATAACCTCGTGAAAAGCAGCTCGTCATTTAAGATGTAATTTAAGATAGGCCGCTTAATAGCCCGGCATGGTAAAAGGCGAAATGATAGGGTTCCCGTCCGCACACGCACACACACGCAGGCGACGTATGCACGACGCCCACCTGAGCTGCTTAGTATTCAATGTTCCGCGTTTTATCGCATTAGTTAGAGGCTCCGAGTTGAATTCGGAATTATAATTGTGTCACAGAATGTCACCGCATAAAAAGGAAAAAGGCGGCGCGCTATGAAATGCAATCCACGTTGATCCATGAGAATGGGGAACGGGACTGGGAGTGACAAAGGTCACCATTTTATTATTTATGACAAATTACATAAGACTAGACTTTTCTTTTAAAAAATGTCAGCGAATTCGAAACGTAATTGATTGGGAAAATTGTTAAAATGACGTACTCATTGTTTCCTTAAAATTCGAAAAAAGGCGGAGACATGCCAGGGCTTAGTAAACAAGTTTTAATCGTTGAGAAGTTAGCAACAAAACTTCAATTGGCTGCCAAAGCCACCTTAATAAATCATTAAAGAAAGTATTACGACAATCGAAACTTATAGCGTTTTCGACTAACTGCTCTAGAGCACTCTCAGAGTATGTTCATCTTGTTTTAACCTCATGCAGTGGCGTACGCAGCAAGGGGTACCCCCCCAAATCAACCGAGTGTTACTAGTTTATTCATATGAAAAATCGCAACATTTCCGTGTTAAATCGCTCATTATGTATATTTTATACGGTAAATAAAAATTTTTAGTCGCTAAATTAAAAAATAAAAGTCGCCCACCAATGCATTTTATATGGGCAAACAAATTTTTTTGGTCGTCGAATGTTACTTAAAAATCGCTCAATTTGGCAACACTGACGCGACCAGTAGCGCTTCGACCATAAAAGTATAAAAGATATAGACGAAGAACACCGATGTTTTGTTTGTAAGCATGATGTGCAGTTGCAGGGGGGTGCAGGATTCAGTGCAAAAGTGAACCTTATGTATCTCCTCACCTGATGGTTCCTTCCATCTAGCAAGATCTAACCCACCACATGTAATACTGAGTCTATTATATTTCGACGTCGTTGGTCACTGCACACAATATTGGTACTTAAACATGTGCGAAATATGACTCAACCCAACCCAACCCCTCCCATTCACCAATCCTGCGTACGCCACTGACCTCATGTAATAATAAAGGATGAAGATAGTCTTAGCGCTCTGGAGCAGTGAATCGAAAATGTTATTACATGTAAATTTATACAAGACATGTGGCCAAGCAATGTCTTTATTTCGATTGGTTACTCGTACAGGCCATTAGGTGGTAAATTTTCTTGGTATTTACGTCTTTACGTGTGCCTGCTCAGTGATATAATGATTTTAGAAGGTTTAGGAATGTGTTGAAACGTTATTGCTTTGTTGAAGTCATTATTGTGGAGTTTTAGACTATTTGTATTGTAGTGCATTAGGTATACGTAAGGCTGTCAACTCTCAGGAAACTCAATGCAGGACGGTTGGCATCCTTGGGTATATGACTTGTAAGTATTTCCTCATTATTAAGGAATATGGAATGTAAACAACGTTTATTAAAGTTATTTTCTTAAAGCCAAGTAATGGCCGCCTATTTTGCTTGGCCACACTATGTGTATAAAGTCACTGTAGTAATCAGAAGGTAAATGTTCGAATCCACCGATAGATGTTACCACTGAATTTTGGACCACCGATTATAAACGATGAGCAAATAAAAATTAGATTAGAGTAGGCGATGCATGTCTGTAATTAAATAAAAAGTCAATAAATTTGACAGTCCATGAAGTATTGCATTAGTTAATTCAGTTAATCACAAACATACATTTTCTTTGCACTGCCTACTCTAATCTGATTTTCTTGCTCACTTTTTATTAATTACAGATCGATTGAAATTAGGTAATATCACGCATTTCAAATACGTCAATTACAAACGTGTGTACCTTTTTCTGAAAAACGAAAACCAATAACAAACAAGACCACGCACGATCATGTTCAATTTGGTAACATTTTACTGATATCAGTGTTGCCAAAGAGCAGCATATTACCTCCTCTCCAAATTGTCCTTTTTCGTACAATTCCCTATTCACTTTAGAAAGTACTTAAATTATAAACAATAAGGTTAGGTATATATTGTTTATTATAACTTCTAATTGATAATCAGAATCACAAAACAAAACAAATATAACAAACATTACATGTGTTATCGAAAAACTATGCGAAAAACAATAATCAATGTTGCCAATGTAGTAATTTTAATTCTGGTAGCTTACTGTTGAAATTTCAGATAACTTCCGGCCTTCCAGTGAGCTCAGACATGTCAAAAATTTAGAGATTTCATGACCGGTTTAGTGGCAAATCTGGCCATTAACAGTTCCTATAAAATAAATAATTATTCAAATCTCATTTTCAGGTGATACATCAATCAAAATATTCAGCGATGTTCGCCAATTGTTGCCAATTCTTCAGTGAACCTTCACCATTCCACCCTATACGTTGTCGAACTCCCCCCCTCCCCCTCCCCGACGGAAATTAGTACTAAATATCCCTATTGTTTTCCAAAAACTACTTAGATATCAAACTGAAAATTCACGGATGATTGTAAAGATAAATTTGTACAAGGCGTACAAAGAAAATTCTGGAAAAATGTAAATAAACTTTTAAAACAATCAACTGTCAAACACACAGATAAGATCGGTAAGGTAGATAACCAACTGCAGATTTCAAAATGATTAGAGAAGAATTTTGTTCAAGCTTTGAAATCGAACCATCAACCCTCGTTTTCTCTTGTAATTTTAACGGTCTTTTATGTTGAGGCCAGCGTTGCCGATCAGTTTGAGTTTTCAGCATTTGCTTCTAGTGACATTTTTAGTGAATTATTTTTTGTTACTAGTTTCATTTTAGTGAATATTGAAACTGACTTTTTGTCTATTGGCAACACTGACAACAGACAGTACCGTCGACGGCTAATCAAGATAGACTGGTAATGCCACTGCAAACTAGGAAGGTTTGTTTGAAAACAACATCAACAGATCTTGCGGTGGGAAGGAAAGGTGGGGTACTGTTTACTCATCCCTAATGCACATAGGCGGCGTTCATTAAGTGGAAGTAAAAAATCGAATATTACAAAAAATATACTTGTGAATTGAAATAAATTATTCATTACAGAATATAATTATTAATTTAATCAATTAGTTAATTATATTGAATTAATTCATTAAATACAAATACACGCAATAAAACTAGATGTACGCCTATGAGTTCTGTTGCGTTACACGACATCCGCCGAAAATTATCGACTGCAATTTGAAAGTAACCAATCACTAAGTTAGTTTTAGTAAACAGTCCCCTTTCACTCCTGTGAACTTGTTAGCTACATTTTAAAGCTCGCTTGCCAAGTCTACCTAGATTAGTCGTCGGAAGACAGTACAAACCACAGTATAAGTAATACCCAGTAGCGTCACTTAAACGTCAGTGTCAAGAAAAGCGCCCATTTTGTTTGATACCCTTACGGAAATGTAATGTAAATCGGAAGGTATTAAACAAAATGGCAAAAGTTACAGTTACACTCGAGTGACCAACTGTTAATGACTTATTACATAGTCATTACAGATTCATTTCATTTGACATTTGAGTCAGATTTTTCGTGAAAAAGGGCAACATCACCGGTTATCAATAGTACAATGCAATCAATAATGACTGTTCATGCCGCTACTTTAGTTTAAACAATTAAATTAGGAAACGTTTCTAATGTAACTAACTTCAAGTTATACAGTTGAAATAACTCGGACCTAAATATTATGGCTTCGTTCAGATGACGGAAAATATCATAAACGGTTTACGATTTTTCATCTGAACATTTACGCTCCAATAATCGGGATGAAACATGTTTAAGTAGCGGACGCCATTTTTTGGAGCGATTCGATTTTACGCTACCCTAGCGAAAACGTGTTTAAAAACATGGCGTCTACAAAATCTGTACAATAAACAGAGTACTATATGAAGTGTTTGGTGACAGAGAAGTTCATGAACGATTAAGCAGTTTATTAATTCTCATTTCGAGGTCGTTCATTTCTGCTCCGCAAATTTTGCATGGGTTCCCAGAGGTTTATTGCATCCAAAATAATTATTGTTGAATTCATTTTTATTTTATTTAGTTCTAAATGCTTCTTAGACAAGACTTACACACTAGGCACTAGAATATTTATATTTAATAAAACGGTTTACGCTACCGATCGTTCAACTGAAAACTGTATAAGCAGCGTAAACTGTTTATGATTAATCATAAACTGTTTACGATATTTTCTTCATCTGAACGAAGCCATTGATACAATCTTTCTTGGAAAGTATTTTTTTTTCAAACATTCTTTATTGATCGTTTTGTATTTTTTAAATTTTATTATAGATTACCCCTAAAAGCGTACCTACCTGCTTGTATAAATAACATACTGCTTTACTCTTTCTGTCATAATAAAGAAGCGAAACGCTTCCATCTGGCAACACTGAGTGACATGCAAAAATATCTTATAGTGTTATAGAGAGAGTTTCGTAAGTACGGTTCGTAATTTCAGAGAGTAATTACTTGGGATATTTTAAGCTTTTATATAAACGTATGTCCGGAAATGCTTATATTCTGAGATACAGGGTGTAAAAGTAAAACTTCAAAGAGTTTTCTTTATTTTACATAAACGCGACACAGCACGAGTATTTTCTGACCTGTAAATTGTGCCATGGATAGCAAATAGCAACGAATACTGCTGCCCCGTGAGCTATCACATACTGCGTATGTCTTGTTGGTAGTTGGGGTTGCAATGGAGTTCTCGAGCTACTGTTCTGCTGATGAGGTCCCAAATAGGGCCGAAATTGCTATACAAAATATGCTCGAGGGCCCCATTGCAATCCAGCTGACCTGCAGCCAAAAATTTTGCAAGTTTTTTTTAATTATTTTCTAACGTCCCTAACAATGTACAACAAAAAATGTCTCTCGTATTTTTTATCTAATACTAACCGATTATTACAATTATTATTAGAAAAATGGCCCAGTATTACAATCATAAAAATATTCAAATTCTACACTAATCAGAGCAGATGTTGAAAATGACCACCTTCTGATAAAACGCACGATTCTAATTTCTTCGAAGTTTTAGTTTTACACCCTGTATCTCCGGACATATAAAAGTTTTATTTTATTAAAATATCCTAAATAATTACACCCTGAAGTTACGAACCGCACTTAGGAAACACCCTGTATATCGCAAACAAGTTTCGGATTTTAGACAGATAGATAAAAAAGAAAATATAGATAAAAGAGAAGAAATAGAGCTTCTACTATTTTTTTTTTCGAAAACGAAAATTGCAACTGCAACAGAGGACAGGGCAGAGGTAAGAAGTTAAGAGTTTAGTTAAAGCCGTCAAAAATTCAAAGTGTTTACATTAGAGCAATATAATAAAATATGCAGATAGAATAAGATAGATACATACTGCCCTTCATTAATTACTTGATAAACACACTAAAGTGTGTAAATTATTATGTTCATACATTTGGTATTATTCCTGTAATAAATCGTGAGCAAATAAAAATCTGTTAATAAAGTGAAGATAAAATTATCACTAAAAATAATTAAGTTCTTTGAATTCATTAACAAATCATATTTTAAAATAACACAAAGTGAAACTGAAAATTAAAACACATACAGGGTGACCGACAATTGTTTCGCAAAAAAAAAGTTTAAAACATTCTACGGAATTAAAACTTCACCCTAAAAGAATGGCCACGTTTTAAAAATGCGGAGTATAAAGTTTTATGATTATCATTTTATTGATTACACACAATGTGAGCTTGACACATATCTGAATTTTGTTTTATTACATGTTGAACAGCTGGGAACGAAAGTCAGAGTTTCTTTTACACGATATAATTAAATGGTGTTCAAAATTGCTGAGGATGTTTGGAAATTTCAGCTGAGACAGAATTATTCGAAATTGATGTAGGTAACATTACTAATAAGGAATTATCGCGACGATCATTTTTCCAAGGAATCGCTTAAACATACAGGGTGTAATCAATTAAGTTTCACATACTGTAACCACTATTAAGACACAAGAAAAGAAGCGAAGTTATGACATACGTTTGGGAAAGATGTCAATAATAACTCCGATAGTTTTTACATAAAAGGTTTGAGAAGCGCTGGCTTAGATTTAAAGCCCCGGCTGAGCGGAGTTGACTATTATGCGCAATAAATGATAGGGCAGTAAAGCCGCAGATGCAATACATAAAAGACATAAAATTTTAGTTCTTATACCGATATCATTGGTTTCACACAGAGATATCCACAAAATTAAAAATAAATTTTAAAAAGATGAATTAAAATAGAATTAATTTCCAAGAACCTTGTATAGAACGATTGTTAGTTTAGTAAACATCGTTACGAGGTCAAGTATCGTCCGTATGAAAACTATTTTTTCGCGACATGACAGTTAGAATAAAGTGCACTAATTACCATTGACGTACTTGTTAATTACAAAATGAAACCGGTTTATTTCGTCGAACGAATGACACACGATCATGTGTATTTTTTCACGGCGCAAATTTAAACAAAATATTTACTCGCTCGTTGACACAGCGTAAATCAATGCGCTTCAATTTCCATACTGTTGATCCAACTTTTTATCTTCATAAACACCACCGGGCAAAAATTCGATTACTTTCGGCGGTAAATTTCCGAAAGTTCCCTGTTTTTTTCTGTGTGAGTAATGCGTAATGGTGTTATTGAAAATATTTCCGCGCTAAAATCGTTGTTGCAACAGATTTGAGTCACGCGATGTTTACAGAAAATATCGCGCCAGATTGCAACGCCGAATTTATTACTTTTTTTTTATTAATGCGTTTTTAATTTACTTTTACGTGTAGTTGTTTATCATCTATCAGACTTGGGGAACAATAAGATACTTTAAACTCCTGACTGTTTATTAATGTGTTTGTTAATCCAGCCAAAATATTTTTATTTTCAAACATCGGCGGCGATCAAAACAATATTAAAAATAGATGTTCAATTTGATGCTTTGTTTATTATCTTCTTAACAAACTGCGACATCAGAAAAGAAATTATCAAGCATTCGTTAATAAGATCAGTTCAGTTATTAATCAATAATATAATTAGTTAAAGTAATTTGTTTTCATTGTATCTTTTGTTACATGGAAATTAATCTCTTATTAGATACAGTAGTGGTTACTATTACTATGGTTACTATCCGCTCCCTTTAAAGAGTACAGGTACTCTTCTTCAGTGCCAAAAATTGTGTACTCTTACTTTTCCAACGCTATTCTGGGTACAATTTTCAATTACATTTTTTTGAAAATTATTAACTTTTGGTTAAGGACGTATTAGCTCAATCATTATAATATGTATAATTTATGTGAATGATATGCAACGTAAAAAAACAAAGGAACTTGATACTTTAGATCTGTTACGATTAATTCTCTGCGTCGACCTGCAATGTTCAAGCTCGTATATTATTAGTTGTTATGTTATGATGTTGATTGTTGAGTATGTAGGTATACCGGTATAATATTGCAGTTCTTACATGTCTGCGTAATACTAGAAGATAAGTCGGTCTCGTTTATTGTTTTTAGTCGGAACGAGGTGACCTCGGTGATATTTGATTTCACAAAGGAAAAACTGACCGCAGAGGATTTCGAAGCAAGGCAGTTCGTTCGCAACGTCTGTCTGTGTGTATGTGTTTGTAACCTTGCTCGCGCCGCGGTGGGTGGGTGTTCACGGGTGTCCGGTCGCGCGCCTGGGAACTTGCGCGCCCTCTACATTCTCACGGCCTTTGTTGCTGCAGCCTCCGCAGACAAACACATCTACTCACATATACTTGTCTCCACTCGCCAGCGCCTGCTTGTTTTGTTCTTCGTCGTCGTTCGTTCTTATTTCAATGAGATTGCCTCTGCCCCCAGACTACCTCCTTCGTTCTGGTTTTCGTGGGCATGCATGTGTCCGAGAAATTTTATGTTAGCGTCTAGAGACGGCGGGCGAGGGATTTCTTTGCTCGCTTTGCTCAACGCCGACGTTGCTCCGAAAGGCGGACGATTGTCTCTGGAAATTTTATCGTCGCGTTACGTAACGCGGTTATTTCATTTCATGTATAAAACGTCCCAGAGTTTCGATACAATACTTCTTGATCGATTTTCAAGAACAAAAGAAAGACTACCATCCAACAAAAAACCAAAGCAAATGAATAATTAATGTACAAGCATGTGTCACTGAATTAAATAGAAACACTCTGATTAAAAAATGTTCGATGTCTTCATGATTCCATGATCCTTCTAAACGGTTTCCTCCTGGCAAAAATAAAAAAGGATACTTGAGGAAAAATCTTCTCTCTTTCTAAGCGTAAGCCTGGGGTGTCATAATTCTGTGATATCCACCTATAAGAGGAACAAAGGGGTAAAACGGGGTGAATTAGTAACTTACCCATTATCATCTTTAAATCGAGACCAAGGGAGATCGTCGAGCTGCACATCGATGACGCAGAGGTCAAATGGTTAGAGGAAGTGTTCAAGGAGACTACTTGGTTGGAGTTTTGCATAAAACCAGTCCAACTTACTTACTCAATCCACCATTGTGGGTATAAGATTGAGTATAGTTGAGTTACTCTCTTGGTTTCTCTTTTCAGGCTTGTTTCCATTCTGCAGTGTCCCCAACTGTCATGGAAAGCGACTAGAAACAACTTACAAACTAAATAGAACCAAAACCTTAGAGTTTGTAAGCAGATAGAGCGAGCGATCACCGAAGCCAAAATAGAAACAAAAGATTAGGAAATCGATAACGCAAAAACGAAACGTAACAATCCGGTCACCTTATTCTTACACATTTTACTCCCTTTCCATCCTCATTATATGCCCAAGTCACCTCAGTCGTCCTTTCTCTATTGTAGGTTTTGTCTGAAGTGGGTATATTGAGTTTCTTATTTTGTCTTTCCTTTTGCCTGAGACTTTGCACTTTTGTCTGTTTTGGTATTTCTCTCTTGGCTAGGAAGATAATTTTGATTCCATTAAAAAGTTTGCCTGCTGCCCTTATTCTTTCTCTTGTTGCTCGTTCGCCTTTTGGTATCTTTAACCCCAAGTACAGGGCGATGAAAAAATTGGTTGTCTTGATCCTGCACTGCTTTCCATGAGCTTGATTTTAGGCTTGTTCGAGTTCTCGCCGGGACAGTCCTAGAACCATTCTAGAACGTCTAGCATAAGAAAAAGACGTGCAGTTTTTTGTTATGCGCATGGACCTGTCCTCATGGGAACCCGAACAAGCCTATTGATATTTACATCCAATTATTAAAATTAAGTTAGCAACAGAGGGAGATATGGGGAAGTTACTAGATATCCCAAAATTTTGTTGATAGTTCATTGCCGTTCATTCATGATAAATGGTTTACTTTAGTGTAAGAGCAATCTGATTAAACAATAAGTTCTTTATTAACTAGCTTATGTTTGGATGTAAGTTTCATAAATGTTTTATGCGCGCACTGGTTCACGTTCATGTGATAGATGTAAATATTGATATCAGGCTCAAGAAAAGTAGTGTAGGATCAGGACAATCAATTTCGATCTCCCTGTATTTAAAATTCTTAACTTGTTCTAACTTTGTGTTATTTATTTTTTCCCAGACGTTTGTGATACTTAAATTTTCATTCAAAGTTTTTTCGTCACTAGGAGTCAATTCCATGTTTCGACCTTACCAGTTTCTACATATTCAAGTGTTCAACAGTGCTGAGAAAAGCAGTAGGTTTAGTACACAGTCCTGACTCACCCACTTGAATCCATCGATTCAAACACCTGCGATTCTTCTTATTTAAATTTTTTTTTGTTCGTCTATAGATTTTTTGTTCCACCCATGTATTTCGGTTTACTCCAAAACTCTCTACATATAGTTAACTCTTCGCTTTTTCCAATAGCTCCGATAGCTTTCTCTCTCTCTCTCTCTCTCCTATTTGTCGCAGTATAAAGCTGGAATCCATCATTTCTCGACTTGGTTTAAATTCGTATTGTGTATCCTCCAAGGTTTGTTCCAATGTTAGTCGGGTTAAATAAACAAAACTTAAAATCAGTAAACTCCTCCGAATATCATAGACTCCGATTCAAAACGCAATCGAAGCCATCATACTCAATATTTGTCTCAATGACAAGGGGCACATAGCAATAACTTGGCGCCCAACGTGGGGCTACAAACAAAACAAAACTAAATCAAGGTCAACTGCCCTACACAGAAATGAATTGGTGCCCAATGAAGGGGGCCCACACAGCAATATGTCCAGAATTGTGCCGAATTGTCAGAAATTTTAAGCGATGGTCTAGCAAACCATCCTTATAAAGACTGTTTATCTAAATGCTGTTTTAAAGAACCCTATTAACAATTTAAATTTCACACAGTATCAAAAATTGTTTCTATTTCCAAACAATATCTGCAGCCCGAAAATTTGTTGTTCTCGTAGTATTGTAGAAATTAATCCAATTTTGTACACCACAAGAAATGCAATATCGATATTGTTGTTATCACTTGGATTTCTGGAACACTTCTGGAAGTCTTGTATGGACTTTCTGGATGTTTACAATATTTTTGAAGAAAGTGTATTTGATCATGAGATAGGTAATAGAAACACGAGACTTTTTCATATCTTGTTATTCATCGAAATTTTTCGTTAATCTTATCGCTTACGCCGTTTTAGGTGATTTCAAGTGGTAACACGAAGTTGTACGTGTACTTGCATTGCGCTATCGAAGTAATCTGTCGAGTCATTCTGTAATTGAACGAGAAAGTTCATTTATCCATGACTTACAATTAGTCACAGCCAGCAGCGCTCGCCCCAAATGATTAATTCCCATTTATTTCAAATTTAAAGAAATTGTACTGTCGTTTGTGGTTTTGATTTTATCATCTGAAGTTCAACGTTTTCCAGAAAAAAAGCAACACGCAGAGACATGGTTTGATGACTTGTTTGTCGAGTTGTTCGCTGACTTGTTTGTTAAACTCGTTAAAAAGCTACGATAGCTAATACATACATCGATATCTCAATTCACTAACTGATCAATTGTCGGAACAAACCTTCAAATTTAGGAAAATAAATTTAAAAATAGACAGATGATTATACTCGTGTTCTTACCAAGTATTTGGCCCAACATCTCAACAAACTTCTCATCAAACATCTGCGTATGCCTTCCTGCATTTCAATTTGTAAAAAGCAATTGACATATTAATGAATAATCACTAGACTTCGGACATTTCGGAGTGTTGCCATGGTTATGCAATACGAGGACCAATGAAAAGTGCCCGTTCATTGCGTAGCCATGGCAACGCTCCGAAATGTCCGAAGTCTGATCGTCAAACAAGTCGTCAAGCATCACATCGAGCATTACAAATCGTCTGTAAACTCTAGTATCATGGAAGTGTCGACGAATTCAACTCCTACTTTCCTTTTTGAAGCTGGAAATAACTAAGCCGCACGGATTTATTATTTAAACGAGTTGCCATGCAGCTCGGCAATAAATTCTCAAAATGCGTCCTGTAAATCGGCGCCTTATTTCTCGCCCACCCGTGCGGCAATTGGCATCGTTTGTGCGGCGGCGACGGCCCCCACAACCCCTGCGAAGGAAGATGGAACGAGCGTCAAAGCATGGGAGGAGGCCCACTTGTTTGGAGCGGCCCAGGCCCACGCAGCCGTAACGTAGATGTTCCGGGGCGACGCCAGACATTTCGTGTTGCGAGACACGTGTTTACGCCGCCGCCGCCGTGCGCGTTAATAAACAAACAAATAGGTATAATTATAGCGGATAGAGAGATAGGAGAAGTGGGTGCTTAAGTTGGATGATATCGCGCGGAATGGAAATATTCGGTGCCGATCTTTTTTCGGCACGTATTTTGACGCCTTTATCTTATTTGCGCGTCTGAACGTCAAAGTGTTTATTTAAAGAAGTTTGTAATCTGATCAGACGCAAAATTGTTCACTTTCCAAATTAATGTAAAGTATTGGTTCGTTGATATTCATATAATGTATTCACGTCAATTTCAAATTTAAAGATTGATGAAGTGACATGTCGTTTGAAAGTATAATGTCAAGGCTTTCAAATCATATCCTAATTATCCCTGAAAAATTCAGAGGCTGGTCACAATAAGGTGTCATTATGTTTAACTGCCCAAAACTCAATTTTCGTAAATAGAACACCATGTATATTTTCACATCATGAGATACAGAATCAAATTCTACATCGATTGTATTAGCATTCCCTATACCTATAACTATAACTAGTGCTGACTCTATCTCAAGTAGTTTTACTAATACAACGTCCCAGGAATTGAATTTACCACAAATCAAGACATCGAAAATATGCCCCACTCCTCGGAAAGGCTCTGATTGCGAGGATTCCTTAGGACAAATTGGAACCGTTGTGAAAGAATTTTTTCGCCGAAAGCAAAAAACTGGAATTCGCACATAAAAATTATACACCAGAACATTCAATGCCTCTCAAATAAAATTTCTTTGTTGGAGGTCTTTCTAGCTGAATAAAGTCCTCATCTTTTATTACTCAGCGAACATTGGCAAACTAAGGATAACATCAGCAATATTGCATTAAATTGTTACAATCTGCGCGCTAATTATTGTCGTCCTAATATGAAACATGGTGGAGTTGCCGTTTATAGTAAAACTGACATTTCCTGTAGGGTGTCATATAACATTTCTGATTTTTCTATTGAGGGCATACTTGAATGTTGTGGTGTTGAAATAGTAAAGAGTAACATAATTGTTGTAGTTGTCTATCGTCTTCCATTGGGACACTTTAAACTTTTTTTAACCGCATTTCGCGACTTATTAGATGTAATATCGCATCCTAACACTTAAATGTATATTTGGTGGAGACTTCAATTTAAATTTCATGTCTAGCGGCGGTGACATGATACAATTTTGTGACTTACTAAAATGTTACGGATTTAGACATTTAATAAGGTGACGAGTTCCTCTGAAGCATGCATAACATATTGATCAATTCAAACATTAAAACTGTAACCTCACATGATATAATTAAATCGCACCTGTCCGATCACTATGCTCAGTATCTTATTTTTAACGCGATACATACTACCGATTCTTTAATTCCTGACATACGGAGAAATTTTAACATGGAAAATTTAAACGAGTTTTTGTTCTATCTGCCTCGTGAGAAATGGTTAGACGTTTTTAATATAAGCTGTCCCAATTCTGCCTTTGAAAATTTTATTTCGACATTCTTACATTACTTCAATGTCTCGTTTCCTTTACGAAAACTACCTATAAAGAACAGTAACCCGGCAAAATAGATTACAGTAGAAATTAAACATTAAAAAAAAAAGGTTGCGCTTATAAATGATTTAGCTATCAGAAACTCAGATTTTAAGAAACTACGCAGTAATATAAATACCCAACATAAAAATCTGCTAACTGAAACAAAATATAATTACTTTGAGAGCGTCATTTCTAATGCTGATAACAAGAATAAAGCCATGTGGAAAGTTATTGACACTGTAACGGGAAACAAAAAAACAGCGAACAAGTAACATTATCATTAAGGAGAAAGGTAGGATACTATCCGACCAGACTGTGGCTGATAAATTTGGTGAATATTTTTCCTCCGCTGTAAATAATTTAAATACTTTTAATAATGATATTGATTATGAATTTTTGACAACTAATGTACTACTACAAAATCGCTCCTTCTTTTTATCGCCAGTATCTGAACATGAAGTTTTTAATGTTATCAATAAGTTGAAAAACTCACACTCCTGTGGGATTGATGAAATCTCTAACATATTAATTAAACATTGCAGAAATTTTATTGCAGGACCCTTAACTTATATTATTAACTTATCCTTTCAAACAGGTGTTTTTCCCAGTCGCTTAAAAACTGCGTTGGTCAAACCAATTCATAAAAAAGGTAACACAGATATATTATCAAATTACAGACCGATTAGTATTTTGTCATCCTTTTCAAAACTCTTTGAACATATTATGAATGATAGATTAATCAGTTTCTTTAAAATTAATAATGTAGTTCTTCCTTTTCAGCATGGTTTTATAAAAAAATAAAGATATTGATTCTGCCCTATTCCAATTTTTAGATAAAATTTTATCAACTTTAGATCACAAAACTCTGCGCTTGCGATTTTTATAGACCTAACAAAAGCATTTGATTGCGTTAACCACAAAATTCTATTAGAAAAATTACATCGGTATGGAATTAGAGGAAACACCTTAAATCTTTTTCTTCCTATTTATCACACCGTACGCAAAAAGTAGTAATAAATAATAATGGGGTACCGCAAGGATCCATTCTTGGGCCAACACTTTTCATTATATTCATTAATAACCTTGGATACTTTCTGCAGAACAACAACTGCAAATTAGTGTGTTATGCGGATGACACTAACATAGTGGTAACGGGTAATAATCTTTTAGATGCTGAAAAAGAGGTTAAGAACATTTTTGATCAAATAGGAATATGGATGTTGAAAAACAATCTTCACATTAACTGTGACAAAACCTCATTAATTTCATTCAGCAACATTAGATCAAAATCTGACTCAAAAACTCTGCATATAATGTTTTTACCACCTTCCACTGAGGCTAAACTACTTGGACTAACTGTAGATTGTCATTTGCAATGGTTTACTCACATAGATGGATGCACTTTGTTCGAAATTAAGCCGATCCTGCTTTGCATTACGAACTATATCTGCGCATTGTAATGAAACAACTCTAGGAACTTTATATTTTTCAAACTTTCATAGCCACTTAAGATTTGATATCATACATTGGGGTCTAAGCAGCAAATGGCGTAGAGTATTTATCTTACAAAAATATGCTATGCGCATGTTAGTTAAACTTAAGCGTCGTGACTCGTGTAAAGAAGCCTTTAAAAGCCATCAAATACTAACAGTACCATCCATATATATATATATGAACTCTGTTGTTTTGTGTATAAACACCCTGAATTTTTTATACAAAATAGATCTAGTCATACTTATCACACAAGATTTAAACTCAATCTCAGACCTGATTCGCATTCCACTTCTTTATAACAAAAAGGTACTTTTTTTAATGGTTGCAAATTCTTTAATGCTCTACCTTCAAAAATTAAAAATGCACACAATATTAATATATTTAAGAAAGAATTAAAATTATTCCTGCTTCAGATGAACTGCTACTCCGTTGACGACTTTTTTCTCTAAATGTACCTGATTTTGATATTATACATTACATTATATACAGTGTGTCTCAAAAAGTTTTATACAAATGGAGAAAAAGTTTATCTTACATTTCACAAAAAAAACTATTCTTTATAAAAAGCTCTGCATGACTTGTAAATCCTTAATCAGGTACAAAATTTTTAAAAAATTGGCTGGAATACAGGAAAAATAAAAAATAATGATTTGGAAGGAGAGCAAAATACGTTCAAACTGTAGTGGAGAAGCAAAATGTTCATTGAAATTGTGATTAAATAGCAAAAAATTATGCACACTTTTAGATTATTGATATTCCCAGATAAAAATTGATTAAGAAGGTTATCAATGTTTTATAAAAATAAATTATCTAACAATTACTGAGGTGTTTATTTTTTAATTTTTATCTGGGAATATCAATAATCTACAAGTGTGCATAATTTTTTGCTATTTAATCACAATTTCAATGAACATTTTGCTCTCCACTACAGTTTGAACGTATTTTGCTCTCCGTCCAAATCATTATTTTTTATTTTCCCTGTATTCCAGCCAATTTTTTAAAAATTTTGTACCTGATTATGTATCTACAAGTCATGCAGAGCTTTTTATAAAGAATAGTTTTTTTTGTGAAATGTAAGATAAACTTTTTCTCCATTTGTATAAAACTTTTTGGGACACACTGTATATATATATATATACTGCTGTTTCTGACGTTTATCAATATCAGATTGTATTGGCATGATGTTATGTTATACTCTGGTATTTTGATAATAAATTTATTATTATTATTATTATTATAAATAAAGTGCCATTGTATGTATTCATCAATAAATGAATTAGGCAATGTCACATCGTTTTTTATGAAGAACTTACCCAATTTATTCAAAGCAGATTTTGCACCAACGAAATTTGTACAGTAGTAAGCTCAGTTATTGGTTCCAAATGTATAGCCTTTGTAGTGAAACAAATAAATAGGCTAATATAACGTTTGATTGTTTTCCTTCCGCGCCTGATTCCCTCTTTTACAAAAAAAGCTCCAGCATAATCCATGCCCGTGACAAAAAAAGGATAAGTACGCGGTATATTGGTAAATTTCCCATAATATGACTTGTTTGTGGAGGTTTTGCCTTGAAACATTTGAGACATTTGTGACAAATTGCTTTAGCTAAGTTTCGTCCAGCAACTGGCCAAAATTTTTCCCGTATTGATGACAACATGAGCTGTGGTCCCGCGTGTAATAAACGTACGTGTTCCATGTTCTAATATAATATTTTCGCAAATTTAAGTTTGAATTTTTTAATCTTCCACCAATGCGTATCAAACTTTGATCATCAAGAAAAAGGGGATAAACTTGCAAGATTTCCCTTCACGTACTGGTCTCTACTACTTAAACATTTTAATTCTTCTGGAAAACTTAATTGTAATAACGAATGGGACAACTCTGCAATAGTTAAGTTTCCTATTTGTCGGTTTTCTGGTGTTGCTTTACAATTGTTATAAAATCTGGAACACCATGCTACGATTCGTTGTAATTTTACAAATGAGAAAATATAATGAAACGGAAAATCATTTTCCTTTATTTGTGTCGCAGTAGCTAATGTAACTGTTTTCAATTCTGGTATTTCTTCTTCCTCGGGTGATGTAGAAGATCATTCTTGATAAGCTTAACCATTTAGGTCCTTCCCACTACATCGAGTCTTTTAATTTATTGGGCCAAATGCCTCTTAAAATTAAATCGGCAGGGTTGTCTTTTGTTTTAACATGTGCCCAGTTGTCCTTATTGGTTCGATCTTCAATTTCTCCTACGCGATGAGCAACGAACACCTTCAATCGAGCTGATGGAATTTTTATCCAACTCAAAACGATCCATTACTAAGATATTTCATCAAATTTGATGTTTATTGTGTGGTGATATTTTTTATTGGTGCAAGTCTAGACTTCGCACACAAAACCTCACTGAAATAGATCTTATGTAAATACAAGCGCCAAACGCTGCTTCGGATGCATCTGAAAAAACATGAAGTTCTACACGCTTGGCATATATCTTGGTATTTCTAGTTTTTCCAGAATCTTTAATTCTTTCTTGAAATTATGCCATTTTCTTTATGTATTTCCAGATACAGGATTGTTCCAGTTTAATTTATACAGTTCCTGCAGCATGATCTTTGCCATGATTAAGCAAGGTCCCACCAACCCTAATGGGTCAAATAATTTGGAGATCGTTGACAACGTTTCTCTCTTTGTGTTTGTCTGACCTTCCAAATTTTGTTCATCATACCTCACGCAATCCCTTGATGATATCCATAAACAACCTAAAGTTCTTCTTTCTCCATGGCTTCCTAGTTGCAATACTTCTTGTTCTTCCTTGGCAGATATGTGCTTCAAAATTTCTTTATTGTTAGAGCACCATATTCTTGATGGAAACCTTACAGCTTTCAAGATTGTTTCAATGTCATGACATGACACAATTGAATGGTCACACAATTGGATGGTGAGTAAATTACCCACGTAGAATTCTTTCAATATTACTTCTGCTGCTCTGGGAATTTCCATCACGGTGGTCATAAGCAGTTTGTTGTAAGCGTCGGACTGGCAAATATGGAGCCGAAGCAGTTCCATATGTTACTGTGTTCAAGTGATATTGTTTCAATTCTTCACTTCTGTCTTCTCGCCACACAATGCGTTGCCAATTCCAAGTGTTATGAGTATTTGTCGATACATCTTCTCGACATCCGCTGTTACTGCATACCGGTGAGTACGAAATATCCAAACCACGTTTAGTGGTTCGTCTTCTACATGTTGAATGTCATTCGAAGAAATGTTATTCGATGTTTACATGATGCATCAAATACGACCCTTAATTTTGTTGTCCTCCAGGACTATGTGATGTGGTATGTAATAACTCTCCTTTAAGCTTGTAATTGGATCTTCAATATCTGTCATGTGATCCAATTCTTCGTATTTTCACGTTAATAATGTGTATCTTTGCTTTAAATCTTCGTTTCTCTCAAGTTTTCTTTCTAGATTGTAAAATCGGTTTGCCGCTGTGATGAACGAATCTCCTAAATCTGGTTTTTCTTGCTTAAATTGAATCGTGACAATAAATCTACCATCCGGACTTCTTTTCGTCGTTTCTGTAAATTTCCTTTCACAGTATGCTTCTTCTGGTGTCAACCGTTCTTGTTCAGCACATTCTTCTACCTTCCAAAATGCCTTTAGTTGCTTTTGCAGTTTTAGATTCGTTACAAAATTACATCTCGTAGTTCTTGCAAATTTGTTGTTTGGGTAATGCAACCCTGCTATTATCCAACCCAATAAGGTTTTCTGAAGTAATGGTTTTTGTTCCCCAATTTGTGTCTCTCTGGACATAATAACTCCCAGAAAATGTTGGCACCAAGCAGAATGTCTATCTTGTTTGTCGTCAAGATATCGTTGACTTATGTGCTTTGGTATTTATGTCGTACATCGAAGTATCAAAAGTATTGCAACTTTCATATTCTGTAATTTTGACAATTACATAACGTATAAGATTTATTTCAGTTGTTTTCATGTTCAAACATTTGCACATTTCGCTTGTCATAAAACAACTTTCAGATCCTGGCTCGGCAATAATGTTGGTTTCCTTTGTGATCTTTTATCTTCACAACAACGGTTGATAAAAGTACATTTGGATTCATTTCACTTACGTAATTTGCTGCAATTGTATTGACTGAGGTGGCAGGTCTCTCTGCTTTGTTTTCATTGATTGGTCTCTCAAAGTGTAACATTGAGTTGTGTTTTTTTCCACATCTCTTGTAATTCCCTGCTCTGCAGTCATCGCTGAAGTGATTCTTCTTTGAACAGTTCAAGCATAACCCTTTCGCTCTAATTTTCTCTGATCGTTGCATTGGATTCAATTTTGTAAAATGTTCACAACTGAAAATTGTGTGCCGTTCATCATTTGCTTAAAACTTTGTCGTTAACAGTCGCCAAGTTGTTGCTGTTGCTCAACTTATTCCCTTTTGGAAGTGCTTGTTCGTGTTTTATCTTTTTTTCAATTTTTTTTATTCCAACACTATTAACAATTTAATTTTTTTCTTGATATACAGTGACTGACTGTTGGAAACATGGGAAACTTTTTTATTATTGATTTCTCAGAAAAAATTATTCTTTGTGAAAGTTCCTGCATCTTCCCAAATTCAAATTTTGATATGTGCATTTTGAGTTTGGGAAGATACAGGGGCTTTCATAAAGAATAAATTTTTCTGAGAAATCAATAAAAAAATTTCCTATATGTGTTCAGCTTTCCTCCAGACATTGTATACTTCAAAATCACCTTTAGAAATTTGGGCAGCTGTTTATAAGACACCATGTATAATAGCCCCTATCAATCACAACAAAACTACGGCACATTTAAGGCTCGATGCACACGTGCAGCTTTTTGCCGTGCGGGAAGGTGCGACTACGGTACCGCACGTGTGTATTGGTCCTTAAAAGTGATACATCCTTTGATACTTTAAAAAGTATTCAATTTTTTTAGAATTGTTCCGTGATATACATATTTATTCCATTCGTGTCTCGAAGATTTTTTTTTGTGAACGCCTTCATTAATAAAAAAAAGAATCAGTTCTGAATTTCATATGGTGGTCTTGCAAGGAAGTGTAATTTAAAAAGAAAGGCTTTCGGCTTTCGGCCTTAATATTAATCTTCTGCAAAATACCGCCGAAGACGCAGAACAGCTGTCAAATTATACGGCCCCGTGATTTACGCCGTTGTTGGATTTAATACCATTACGTAACCAACGCGGCACCGTTGAGATTGTTAATTTGAACTAATGGCATCGTAAACGCCCCGCCGCCGCCGACCAGTTGAGATCGTTGACATATGCTCTCATGATTGCTAATGAGATACGAAACCCGGAGGGACTAATTTCGTAGAATACGAGAGAAGTGAAAGCGCGCCGGTCATCTGCGGCGATCCGTACCGGGCGGCGAGGCGAAGTGACATTTCGTCGCCTGGAAAGAAGGAAGTTGCAAAGACGGTGACGCTAATGCCTCATGTTGTATGGACGCGACTGACGACTCAAAAAAAAAAAAAAAATTTATTGCCAATATGATTTATACTTTATACACGTTAGCCCAGACCATAACTCAGGAAACTAATAAAAGCTATTAGAAATTCATATATGTAAATTATTTTATTATCTTAAATAAGCAGCGAAATTTAAAAAAATTAGCCGTTCACATAAAAACACATTTTTGTTCGTTAATTAATTTATCAATGTATACAGAACGGAATAAACTTTTCTCGTGCGTGTTGCTTTACAGTATGAGCGAAAATAATGATTGATGACAGTTTAAATTTGTTGTTATATAATTCCACTGTGTTTAGAGTATCTGCGTCCAGTTCTGTAAGAAGTCTCCTCAAGTAAACAGTTTCTTTTGAGGCCTCGCTCAGCGTCATGTACTCAGCTTCTGTTGAAGAAAGAGCTACTGTTCTCTGTTTCTTCGTAAGACTCTCTAACTTAGGGTGCTTTCGTTTACACCCGTGATTACTAATCATGTAACCGTGATCACAATTCTGCGTGTTCGTTCTCTGTGATTACTTTCTCCCCACCTTCGATTAAGCGATCATGATTACAATTTGGATAATCACAAGTTATGTGTGATTTTGTATGATTTGATCACAAAAACGTAAACTAGAAACATTACCGGATTGATGTGTGTTGATCAATATTGGGTGATCATATGATTCTGTTCACCTAATTGGATGATTGGTTTGAACGAAAGCAGCTTTTAACTCAACTTAGTACGGTTGGCAACACTGCAGGCAGTACTATTATAATAGTATTTGTAGCATTATCGGCAGACTCGGTGTTATGTGCTTTCTGTTGGGGATGGTACACTATTATTTTAAAATTCTTGTCTTACGCACCTAACTATTAACTATCACCTATTAGTTTGTGTTAAATTAGGCAGGGTTGTCATATGCCGCGATTTATCGCAAATTGGGCTACTTATACGCTCTGATTTTTTCAACTTTGCGATGGGTGACAACTTTGGGCTACTTTTGATTTATAATAATTCCTTACTATTAAAGTATAATTAAATAAATCTTTGATGTTTAAAAGATTGCAATGACGAAAGCAGTCATTGGTGGTGAATGAGATTGATACTTTCATTATTTTTTTAACTATTTTGTTCTGAATTCTTTGAACTTTCTGAATATGACTGTTTGATGCCGTACCTCAGATCAGTATACCGTAGCTGCATATGGTTTCAACTAGGGAACAGTATATTAATTTCAGTGTTCGAAGTGGTAATATCTCGGCGAGATAATGAAATTTTAGGACCATAAAGTTTAACCTGCCACATAAGGAATTAACGTCTTCCTTCCATAGGTAGCAGTCGTCAATAATTATACCCAGGTAAGTATGTTTCTTAACAACCTCAATTTTTCCAGTACATTTGCACTTGATTGTTTCCTCATTTGCTCATGGCATGGAGACAGTCTGCTGTATGAGAAATGATGGGATCCAAAATGGATTTTCTAAGGTGCGGCGATGTAGTATACATAACCTTTGTTTTAGCAGTATTTATCAGCAGATCCCTGTCATGCGCCCAACGTTGAAAATGCAAAAAATCACGTGTCATTAATTGCAATGCTTTATTAGCTTCCTTATGCACAGCAATGATTGTTGTCTCATCTGCGTATAGTCGCCCAAGTTTTCTATCGGTTTTATGATCTTGCTATAAAAAAACAACTTCAAAGAGACCGGCCTGCGGTCGCTTTTCTGTCGCTTTTTTTGACAGGGCCATGAAACCGCTACCAAACTGAGACGACTATACTGGAAGTACATCTACCTATGTCGTTCACATACAGCAAATACAATAAGGCACTTGAGGCACTCTTTTATTATGTGAAAGGTTTGACTGCAGGTCGTTCCGATTTTTACAACAAGTTTTCTACAACGTAAGTAATTCTTGAATCATTCCATTTTCTCTGATGCCATAATCATGCGGGGTTAGTTAAAAGTATGGAAACGGCCATTTATTGCCGTTAATATTCATTTTAAGAAATATGTGCTTTATGAAAGTTTTTTAGGAAATTTTTATCTACAATTGAGAATACTTGAATTCACGGGGAATTTCTTGTATCGTCCTGGTAATTCGAATTTTTAAATCTTCGATGTCATCGGGCTTATCTTTATAAACTTTGTTTTTTACATATCCCCAGAGGAAAAAATTTAAAGGGCTTAAATCAAGGGAACGGGCTGGCCACTCAATTTCACCTCGTCTCCCAATCCATCTATTTGGAAAAACGTTATCAAGATACTGACGAATATTTAAACCATAATGTGGTGGGGCGCCATCTTGCTGAAACCAGATATTGTTATTGGGAAGGTTTTCGTTGTTTTCATGAGGATAGAGCGTAGCACAAGCAGGTATAATTTGATTTTGCAATAACTGCAAATACAGAGCCGAATTTAAATTGCCACCTAGAATGCCAACCCAAACATTAACTTTTTGGGGATACTGCGTATGGTGCTCCAAAAACCAAAACGTATTGACAGATGACCAATGTCTGCAGTTATGTCTGTTTACTTCATCGGTAAGGCAAAAAGTAGCTTCGTCAGAGAAAAGAATATTATTGACAAAATTTTCGTTATTATTGCAAATATTTCTTCACAAAATTGAAGTCTCCTATCACTTTTTAACATTTTAACGACTGATGACTGTGAAATATTGAGATTGACCGCTAATTGGTTGGTTGATAAATGGGGATCTTCAGATACAGCCAATAAAATATTCAGCTTTTTATCATCACTGGTCGATGTTCTCGGTCTACCACTCTTTGGCAAATTTTTAACGCTGCCGGTTTGTTCGAAACGTTTCAAAGTTTTACTAACAACGGATTTAGAAATTGGATTTCCATCAGGATGCGTATCATTAAATAAATAACAAACGTCTTGTAAACTTCCACGTCTATCTCCATAACCCAGCATCATAAGTATTTCAATTCTTTCATGTTCATTTAAATTCGCCATTGCTAATATTAACAGCAGTAATTTACACGCAATTGAATTTGACGTGTTTACGTCAAACATTGTTATTGTTTAATAACCACTGATAAAGTTACTTGCTCGAGTTTGTTTATCGCTTACTTAGATGTACCTGACCTGGCGCTAATAAGCGCGCACGACGGGAAATGAATACTTAAAATATTGTTTTTTTTTTCAGAAAAAACAGTTGAAGAAGAAAAAAATTCAAGTATTCTCAATTGTAGATAAAAATTTCCTAAAAAACTTTCATGAAGCACATATTTCTTAAAATGAATATTAACGGCAATAAATGGCCGTTTCCATACTTTTAACTAACCCTGTATAGTATGTGTATCAGTCTATCATGCCTAATACTATCAAAGGCCTTACTAAAATCTACGAATATACACAGAACGTACAGTTGCGGACAGAAAATTTCGGATGTCACTTAATGTGTCTTAATTTTTACGTCAGTGGAATGACAGTGACATCCGAAATTTTCTGTCCGCAACTGTACATACCCGAATTTAACTTATTATTTATTAGATCTGCAAAAGTCTCTAGTAGATCAACCGTTCCTTTGTTAAAAACATTTTGGTTGTCAATTATTCTTCATACACAAGAATAAAAATCACTGGACGGAGACGCGGGAAATTCAGACTGTTTCCAACCATTTTCGTTCGTACTGTATTGTTTAGTTTTTTTTTGTTTATTCTTTTATAACGCGTGATTTTTAAAATTTTTTATCAACTCTTGCCATGGAATTTGGACGGCATATCGTAGCTTTACTGTAAAACAGCATAACGGACTTTTCACTTAAGCTAAGACATGCCATCCAGATCTCATGGCAAGAGTTAATAAAAAAATTTAAAAATCACTCGGTATTATCTATATTATGGTTAATCTTTTTAAATTTCTGACATCCATTATTTAAATATTTACTTTTGTCGCGTGATTTTGTTTTCCATTGACGTATTTATAACACCTTGAAAACCGAACAAAAAAGTTTCGCTTTGCAATTAGCACATTTCGAAATGGATTCCTAAAATGAGTTGCGTATGAAACGCGCAGCCGTTTATTAAAAAAAAAAAAAAAAGGATTGAATGATGAGGAAGTCGATATACAGCGCGAAATGAAGTCGTCCAATAACATTTACGTGCCGAAGCCGAGCGATAATTTAGGACGAATTATGACGCGCGCGCTAACGAAAATCATATGAGGCCGTAATTAGCGGCAATAAGCGGTGCTAATAAAATTCATTTGTAATGTATTCCACGTTAATCGGGACTAATTGCTTCCGAACACAACCGGTGTCCGCATTTAAGATGCACAAAAAGGCAAACAAGCCCCCAGCATGTGTAAACACCGACGAATATTCGAACTCGGCGTCCGCACCTACGTGCTTACGCGCCTCGGTTATTAATTAAGCCATTATACGCGTCTCACTCCTACGTCGCCCGTTTTCTTGGAAGTAGAACAGATTGAGAGGAGCTAGTTTTCAAGAGAGCACGAAGAATACTTCGCCGCAGCATTATTATGACCCAGTAGGCCAGAACTCGCGCGAAGGTGTTTGCTTTAATGGGACGCCTTTGGAGCAAAGCTTCTTACCTACGCAAAGACATACTTGTAGGCACACTCGTGGATTTTATTAAAATAAATTGATTTATAAAAACAGTTTTCTTTTCTTCGTTTTTGTTTTAACCATTTCTGTTGTAACTTTGTCACGTCCGGCTTTCCTAGTTACAACCTTTGCAATACTTCTAATTCTAATTGTAAAGATCTTAATGCCTCATTTGAATTTATTTTGAGTTCAGCGTGTGGGAAGAATCTCCCCCGATTAAAGGCGGCGCATATTTTTATAATTGTTTGCGCTTCTGCGGGATATTTTCGGACAGTTGGTTGTTAATTGCGTGAAAACACTTTATTTTAGAACGATCCGAGGGCGGCGATGATCGCAGAGCACTTGTGACCATTTACAACGTCGTCCTACTTTCTATTCCTCGTTTATTTTTTTTTAAATTTAATCCGCAGAGCTACAAACAATGGGCCTCTCAGTTACAGAAGCAAAATCGAACTTCACCTCGTAAATTCTTGTTTAGAAATCCGGGACTTTCCATGCGAGCGCTAAGTTTGCCAAGAATCTGATTTATATGTCGCCCACATTTTCTGAAACGTTTCGTAAATATCGATATTGCTGTCGTGAAAATTACTAAAAAAATTTGCTTTACTGATTTTATCGTGATTTTATTTATATCAATGTAATAACACAATTGTAGAAAATTCGATGTTTAACTCGCACTTATCGTGATTATAAAAATATTAATCTTGAAGATTTTTCTTCTGATCTAAATCGAATCCCTTTTCAGCACATATTCCATTTAAACATCGTCGAAGAGAAAATTCTATTTTTTAATAATCATGTTTTACGTTTATTCAATGATCATACTCCATTAAAGACCCGTCGCTTTTCCAAGCGCTATATACCATGGTTAACAGATAATTTAAAACTTTTGATGAGACTCAGAGATAGAGCAAAAACTAAATTCCGTAACTCGAAAGCTAAAAAAGATTGGAATTATTACAAAATGTTGCGAAATCTCACTACCAATACATTTAGACTAGAAAGAAAAGCTTATTTCGAGTTCATTTCTCGTAAACGCAATACTAAATTTCTTTGGAATAATCTAAAATTACTTGATATTAAAAATCAGTCTGCTGATATCCCCCAGCACCTCATAGACGTAGATAAAATTAATGATTTAGTAGTCTATCATCTAACACCCCTGATCTTAACTTAATATTCACCTATGATACAGACTTTAGCCACAATAGAGACTTTGCCTTTCGTGTGGTACATGCCGATTTTGTAGTCGAAGTTCTTAACAGTCTCAAATCAAATGCAGTTGGGTTTGATGATATTAATCTAATAATGTTAAAAATGTGCTGTCCGATCATTATCCCGTACCTTACTCATATAGTTAATTCTTGCATAATTGAGTGTTCCGTACCTAAATGCTGGAAACATGCACTGGTTTGCCCCATACCAAAAGTTACTAATCCCCTTAACTTTGCAGATTTTCGACCAATTAGTTTGCTACTCGTGGTATCTAAAATTTTTGAAAAAGTTATTTCCTCTCAACTTACTAAATATGTAACAGAGGCAAATATTCTTCCTAGTGTTCAATCTGGGTTTCGACGGGATCATAGCTGTACCACTGCCTTATCAAAAGTAACGGATGATTTATTACAGGCGTCTGATGAAGGATATATTACTATCTTAGTATTGCTGGACTTCAGCAAAGCCTTTGATACGGTGCAGCATGATTTATTATTTTCAATTTAAAAATTTATTGGATTAAATATAAATTCTGTCACTCTTATTAAAGAGTATTTGTCTAATCGGATGCAGTCTGTCACTCTTGGAAACAGCCGTTCAACTCCCCTCAGTGTTACGCAAGGAGTTCCGCAGGGGTCGCTTTTAGGTCCACTGTTATTTTTCATATACAGCGCTAAATTTACATCAGTGTTGAAATATAGTAAAGCCCATATATATGCTGACGACTTGCAAATTTATTATTCCTTTAAACCTGCTGAGTGGCGTGATGCGGTTGTTAAAGTTAATGAAGATCTAGACTCCTTACATAAAATTTCTAAAGCTCACTGTTTGGCTATTAATCCTACAAAGTCAAATGTTATACTGTTTGGCAAAACTAAATGTTGTACAAATTTAACCAATATTTTGAATATTAAAATTAATAATGAAAAAGTTCCTGTTGTTAATGGAGCTAAAAATTTGGGATTGTTTATTGATAACACCTTTCGCTATCGTCAACAGATATCTAAGTATATAAGTAACGCATACTTCTCTTTACGAAAACTGCTTCCCTATAGATCGGTATTAAACGTTCAAACAAAGAAACTTTTGTGTGAAACTCTAGTTCTCTCGCAGTTCACCTAATGCGCACCTATTTATCATACAGCCATAGATTATGTAACAAATACTCGTATACAAAAAATACAAAATTCATGTCTTAGGTTCATATTTGGTATTAGAAAATATTGTCATATTTCTCATAAACTCACGGAAATCTCTTGGCTTAATATGAGTAATCGAAGAGAAGTGCAGTTGATGTGTTTCTTTCATAAAATAATTACCTCTAAAACGCCGCCCTATTTATACAATAAGATCCGTTTTAGGTCTGATGTCCACAACATCACTACTAGATTTCTTGGGCTTATATCACCCCCCTCACATAGAACGGTTCTTTTTAAGAGGAGCTTATCTTTTGCCATATACAGCAAATACAATAATTTACCTAACGAATTAAAGGCCCATAGTTCACCTTCTTTCAAAAAAATTCTAAAGATACATTTGTATCGTAAACAATCCAATATCACTTAACTCCACTGGAAAATTGTGTTTTAACAAATAGTTGATGCATGCTAACAAAAATAGAAATAAATTCTTACTTTTTGCTTCTTTCTCCCCATAATTATAATTATAATGAGTATCAATTATTTATCTTTTGTTTCTTTGTGAGTGCACAGTATTTAGTCAATAGCTAATAATAATAATAATAAGCTAGTATTATTAATTTAGTATCTTAGGATAGGCATTTATTTAAATTGTACTTTTTTCTTTCTTAATCAGGGTTAAGTTGGAAAGCAGGCAAGTAACTTAGTTACTACGTCTGAACTTCGCCCTGTGATTGCGTTTTTTTTTTGTTCTACTTTATTATTTTGTTAATTGTTACTCCTCATACGCAATAAAGCCATTATTATTATTATTATTATTAATAAGATATTATAAAAGGAAGAAATATCAGAAAAGTAGAAGGAGGGAAGGAACCTAAGAAGAAGACTTTACAAATGTGACTGCTAGAGATACTCAAGTAGAAATAGATAAGAAACGCCAAATACGATACAAAACAGAATACTCTCCAATGGACCACTTTAAGCAAGCACGGGGTTTGCACAAGGATTTGTGTTTTTCAGATTTATTATTATTTTTTACTTAGTTAGTTAGTAATATATAAATAGAGCGAGGAAGTAATTTTCTTTTGCATCATCACCCTTTCCTTCAAGCTAATCTTGTGCTTTGCGTTATAAAAATATTTACACGTTAAATATTGATTCGGCAAAATAAATAATAATGACACCACAAATATTAACATTTCATAACGCACAGGTATTCCATATCGGATTAAGGCTGTTTGACTTAAATGGAAAAATCTCACGCCGGGCGCCTAAAATATTGCGTACAGGCGATTCCATTTAAGACGAAGAGTGAAAATGGGAACGCGGAGAAAACACAATTAGCAACCGCGGTCACGAGCTCTATCGGTCGTTACGCAAGCTGCCAGAGAAAGATTTTCTAACAATGATCGGGCTCGCTTTCTCCTCCTACCGTGTTTTTCTCAGGCATAATGATAGCCTGCTAATAACGTCCATTTATTACGGCAATTTGAAACTGTAACAATCTCTTGCGATCTCTGCCGAAGAATGATTATTGCTTCCTGACCTTTAGCTTCCTCGGCAATGCTGCATCACGAATTCTGCTTTAAGCTCTTCCTGCTTTGCGTTTCACTGTTTGACGGTCTTTTGAACCACCAGACTACTTCCGGTTTTCTATCTATTACATTTAATTAAATTTAACAGGAGTACAGTATTCAATCTAAACTTACAATCAGTTAAATACATTAAATAATTTAGCTACAGTATACCAGCAGAGCCAACACAACAAGCCGTATAAAAAAAATGTGTTTTGTGTTTGTTAGTAAACAATTTGTGATGATCAGTTTGGTGAAGAGCTATCGAAGTATAAGATAATAATTATTGAGTTTGTACAGACAATTTACTTTGTTTAATGTTTAGTTACGCGCGTTTTTTGGAAGCTCTTGTTCCAAGCGTTTGATCCAAGCCTACCACTGTGTAAAGTTATTGCACTCGAGTGTCTGGTACTGAATGTGGGTGGGGTAATATCAAAGTTATTAAGTTATGTAATTACGTATAAGGAAACAAATACTAAATATGTATGTCATAAATTGTGGCGTCGATCTAAAAAAAAAATCCACGTAGGTGTGAAGTGAGTCTATCGTTAACTGAAATTGAAAAGGAGCAACGGAATGAATGAAGCCAAGGTTCGAAATAAATTCATTCGCCGAAATAATTTTAACCGTGACTGGCCTCTAATAATACCACCGCCTTATTTCTGGTCGCGCTTTTGAATGAACTCGAAACTTAATTGTAATGAGACAAAAAGCGCGGTTTCGCTGTTTTGACGCGCCGACACCGATAATAAATAATACAAAGTCATTACGGGCGAATTTCACGGTTATTTCGCCGACACGCTTTGAGAATAAGCCGTTTCGAAATCCTATTGCGGAACAATCAATCACGATTTAATCGGCGCTTTATGCGTCCAGACGTTCAAGGCGCTGATCGTGAATTCATGAATAGCAGAAATTATCGTGGAATCTTTTTAAATCGAAACAACGCATCCAGCTGTACCCTACACACACATACATGCTCTGTGACCTACCTGGTTACAAATGTTGAAATGTGCAAATTAAGTTCATCTCACGACCGCCTAACTCGTGGAGATGGGCTGGATCATACATTCATACGTAATCCCAAAACAAAGGTTTGAATTGAATTCGAAGAGAAATAAAAATCATCAGTTGTTCACACTTGTTTTTATTTAAATATATCTTAAAATGGGTGCACTAAATTTCTCACAAAAATTGCAGTGCAGAATGTCAAGAATCAAGTGACATTAAACGTCAAAACGCGACACAATCGGATCCGTTTGTTCGTTACAAAATTATTAACTTAACTGGCAAAAAAAAATAAACAACTTTGCATGTCAACCTATAGTCGGCATTAGAATGCGTTCAAAATATGTATTAAACAAAAAATAAATACCTATAAGGTGAATGCACGTCAGCTAATTCCGGGGTCGTCAAGGCTTTCGAGACACGAATAGCAAGATGCGTGTCCAGTGCAACCACTTTCGTGGTCAACTTCAGTGACCACTTTCGCTCTAAGGAGTGCGGCCTTCTTGCAATGTGTGGCGTGATGAACCGTCGGCGTCGTATGAACACCAAGATGGACAGTCAAGATCTGTTCATAACAATGCCATCAAAATTTTCAGCAAATTTTCACTAAGAAGATCGCCAGGCCAGCTTCCAGTGAGCAGAATTCCGGTGAAACATCCGGAATAAATGGGGAGGGGAAGAAGAACCAAATAAAAATAAAAGTCTATATGAAACGAAAACACAGATTATGAATCGATTGACGCCCAACGTGACTCTAAAAACGTGCCGTAAATTCGACAGACAAGCTCGGAGAGGCCCAAAAGAAGGCCTAGGACTCGCCGCAAACAATTAACGTCCGGGCAGTATACCCGTTTACTTTTTCACTCCAAAACAAACACCGTTTAATGAAAAATTACACGGAAACGAGAATAATTCTCAATCCGGACTAAATGCAAGGCGAGCGCTCACAAGACTGGGGCCCAATTAAATCATTCGTCTTCATGTCGTACGTGACATGTATAGTTTGCATGAGTTTACATTTGTCGAGTAATTTCAAGAATTAGGCCCCCGGGGCCCAATTCTTGAAATCATTCGACATCATGTCGTATGCGACATGACGTCAAAATTATGTAGACTCTCATGCAAAACTAGACAAATCGTTCCAGAATTGAGTCATTTTGTCGAATGATTTCAAGAATTGGGCCCCTGGCGAAATTTCCCATCGGGTCGGCGTTCGACGTGAACGGTGCGCGGCTGGGGGAGAGGTCTATTGGCCAATATATGGCCTTTAATATATCCCACTGTCAACAGGTGATTGTATTATATTGTACTACGGGGTCGATGGGCTTTATAAGCCTTTCAGAACTGCAACCATATTGATCTCTTGTTCAAACTCTTCAAGTAATTAATTTCCTAGGAACCCTACCTTATCATGTTCCTAAGAGGCTATGCTATCACCTCGTCAGGTGTTAGACTCACCTTTTCTAGGTGACTAAGCCGATTTTTTCGGCCAAAAAAGAGCTAAAAAACGAAATAAAAAAGCAGAAGGCGCCAGGCGGAGTATGTGACACCTGGGGACTCGGATACCAAATAGTCACCAAGAAACTTCGACTAAGACCACCAGTCATAATGAGTGAAAGCGAAGTTGACAAACAAGTTGGTAAACTTTTCCCAACAAGACCAACCATAATCTGGCCCAACATTGAACTACAGGAAATCCTTGTACCTTTCACTACAGCAGAAATGAACTTCGCAATCAGCAGAATAAAGAAAAATAAATCCCCAGGACCAGACAAGATTCCTGGAGAAGTAATGAAAATCGTAACAAACACAAACAAAGACCCAATACTTCAAGTAATGAACGACTGCCTGAGGAAAGGCATCTTTCCCACCATTTGGAAAAAGGCGAAGCTGGTACTAGTTGAGAAGCCAAAGAAGACACTAACAGGTGCCACAACATACAGGCCCATTTGTCTTGTAGATGTGGCTTCCAAACTACTGGAGACGCTCATTAAGCAGTGTTTAACGGAGGGATTAGAGAAAAAGAACATCTTGCATGATTCCTAATTCGGATTCAGAGCGGGCAGATCCACTGTGGACGCCTTACAGAAAGTCTCCGAGATAGTGAGCGACTCCAAAAATGTGGCTTATCAGCATAGGAAGTACTGCTTAATGCTTAGGTTGGATATACAGAACGCCTTCAATTCTGCCTCCTGGCAACATATTGTGGGCGCTCTAAATGAAGTCAAAATTAGCAAATATCTAATAAAAATTATACAATCGTACCTGGAGGATCGATACATTATAACATCGACAGGAAAAGAAGCAAAGACTGCATGCGGGGTTCCGCAAGGCTCTGTCCTGGGGCAGATTCTATGGAACCTCTTATATAACGACCTGCTATGCCAAAATATGGGCCAGGGCGTGGTTAGAATTGCATATGCAGACGATCTTGCAGTAATGATTATTGCCAAAACTCCTGAAGCATTGGAAAAGAAAGCTTACTATGCCAAACAGAGATGAATATCCTGGCTGGCCCTAGGAAACTAAAACACCTTTCACTAAATATGGACAACGAAATAATACACAACAAGACCGAACTGAAATACCTAGGAGTATACCTCGATAGAGACCTCAGGATGACCACGTGCGTGAAAAAAACTTGCGAAAAGTCTAAAAAATCACTAATGGCGCTGGCAATGCTTTTGGCAAATATAGGAGATCCCCGGCCAAAAAAGAGAAAGATGCTGGCAGGAGCTGTGCTGTCTATGATAATGTACGCAGCTCCAATTTGGACTACCGCCCTTAAGTATAAACATTACGAACGCCTTCTAGAAGCGACAAACCGGAAAATGGCCATCAGAATCACCTCTGCTTATATAATTGTTGCCACTGACGCAATACTCGCGATTGTAGCATTGCCTCCAATAAAGCAGAGGAAAGAAAGGACAGCCACACCAGTATCGCAAGAAGAAGACCTAATTGCGAAGTGGCAAACATCCTGGGACTCATATCGAGGCTGGGCAAAAACATTCGTCAAGGACCTACGAAAATGGTGCGGCAGAAAGTTCGGGGACGTTGATCACTTGATCACCCAGGCGATGACTGACCACGGAGTTTTCTCGAGCTATCTGCAAAAAATTGGCAAAGCGAGAAATGATTCCTGCTGGTACTGTAAAGAACCGGACACACCGGAGCACACAATCTTTGTGTGCGACAGATGGACTGAAATCAGAAACGTAGCTGAGAGAAAATGTGGAAAAGCCATCACCGCTGATACCGTGGCAGACATCTTACTAAAAAGCGAGACCCAATGGAACAACGTCACTGGAATGCTACGAGAAATAATGAAAACCAAAGTCCAAGACGAAAACAACCTTGAAAGACACTAATAAATTAAAGAAAAAAATTATAATAAAAAGACAACTATTGACAGCGCGCGAAATTTCTGGAATACCAGAAGCTAGCAGCTGAACATTAATAACGAACAGTGTTAATTTCTGATGCCTAATACCTAACGGCGGATTCCAGAAATTAGCAGCTGCAAAAGAGGATAAGGAGTTTAGTTGGTAGGCGCTCTTGTCAATGACCTAAGAAATAGGCGATAAAGACAGGGCGAATCCAACACATCCGATACTGGATGCTGTTGATGATGTCTTCTGAAGATTCTCCAAACCTCTATAAAAAAACGGTGACTAAGCCGAAGACTTGTTAATGCCTTACATTTGCAGAGTATGTGCTCAGCTGTTTCTGTTTCCGACTCACACAGTCTGCAAATTTCACTTTCCACCAACCCCCTGTTCTTAAGGTGATACCTCACAGGACAATGGCCGGTGAAAAAACCTGTAATAGTCTTTATTTCATTCTTTGTCAGAAGTAGAAGCTTTTGAACAATCTCAGGCGAATACTTAATAAATTTCTTCGCCTGTCTTTGCCCTGGAACATTACTCCACTAGGACATTTTCTTCCTATCCAGCCACTTTTCCAGTCTCTTTCCTATACTGTCACTTGCTCAGGCCACAGAAAAGTTCAGGACCTACTGGGGAAGCCTCGGAACCAGTTCGAGCAAGTTTATCGGCTCTTTCGTTCCCTTCTATACTCTCATGGCCGGGAATCGATTTTAGGGTAATTTTATTGCCCTTGGCCAGTTCCTTGAGAGATTGTTTAGATTCCCATATGGAAACGGACTCAGTACAGTATGCTTTGAGTGCCTTTACGGTTGCCGGACTGTCAGACCCTTTGTGTTCCTTTTTAGGTACTCCTGGGCACATAGATTTATTGCAACTGTTTCAGCTTCCATAATTGTAGGGGTGGTACCTAAGGCTATCGATGCCTCGTATTTTGGGCCATAAATACTTACGCCGGTTCCCTTTGCAGTCTTTGATCCATCCGTGTACCAGACGGAGACATTGTTGCCTAACTGTACTACTTGACTTTTAGCCATATGGCGTCTACCGATATCCACTTCATAGGGTACGTCAAAGTCAAAAGTTTTCGGCATCATGTCCGTGGGTTTATCTAATATATCGGGCTGCCAATGATCCAGAATTCTAAGGCGACCAGTACGATCGCCTGGTTTAATTTTCCTAGTCCGGGTTAGTCTCAAGGAAGCTTGCAAGTCCTCCTTCTGCACCTGGAGGTGAAATATTCGGATATTTAGCGAAACTTCCACAGCTGCTGTTGGGATGGTATTCATAGCCCCTGTTATTCCCAGACACGCTAATCACTCCCGTTTCTGCAGCTTACCTTACGTGGTTAACTCTGTGGTCCACCACACTAAAGAAGTATAGGGTCATACTACCTCTGTAGATGACGATTGAATCACTCGCGGTTTCAGAGCTTGCGACATACCCAAAAGGACGCCGTTGCCTTTGAAACTGTCTTATCGACATGTGTTTTCCAATTGAGCTTAGTATCTAGGGTTACTCCTAGATATTTCGCTTCTTTGGAGAGCTGTATAGTTTATCCATTTAAGCGGGGGGGCGCTTGGAGTCAGCTTCCTGCGCTTCCTAAATGGTACCATCATGGTTTTCTTGGGGTTTACACTAAGTTCCTCCGTTTGGCACCATCTATTGATAATATTCAGAGCATTTTGCATTAGGTTGGGTCAACAAGGGGTCGTCCGGGGTTGTTTAGCGTTCTAAGCGTCGTTTTTGGATCAGTTCAAGTTCCAACAAAGGTCACATCGCGACGCAATTACACTTTCGCCAAGATACAGGAGTGGCCAGAAGGCTAGAAATTATTTGCATCGGATTTTCTCACCGTAACACCTCGTGGACTTACACGTGGATTTTTAACGAAACCACCAAAACGATCGTCTGTTTAGAATAGCGATTTTTGGAACTTTGGAGCTCTAAAAGGTAAATTTCTTATGCAGGGTCTAATTGATTAAGTTTCACTTATTAATTTATTAATTCATTTATTCGTAACTTGCGTTCATTTTATGAAATATGAGTTTTATTCCTTCGCTTTTTATAGAATCAATTCATAAAAGTTACAAATAAATGTACACAAAGCTAATCCAGTTTTTGTGATTAGTAATCCTTGGCACGAACGAAAGCACCTATTGTTTCCAAATGTCTTTTAATAAAAATAAAAATAGATATTAGATAATTTTTTTCTTGTGTATTAACAGTGGTTAATGTAAATAAAACCTATTCGATTACACTCTGTATAAATAGAAATATCATCCAGAGAAACATACCCATACTCGTAAGTTTTGTTTGGTATATGTCGTTCATTAACGTCCACACATTTCTTTCTTGCGTGAGACTGTAAAGTGTAGTTTTTTATGGTTTCTAGAGCATCTTACGCGTGTATAAGAGGCCTTAAGACGCCAACGCTTTTCAATCCTACTGCAATAAGAAATAACAAGAACAAGAAAGGCGACCACACATGTCGGCGATGGACGACACCAAAGGCAACCCCAGCACATGAATCAATTATAATACGGCTACGCCCAAAAATACAGAAATATTCGCTCCTATATTTAAACTCCTTAATATCTGCCATTAACTTAGTCACGGGGCAAAGAGAGTTATATTTTCACGATAATTACGTTCTTCGGGGGCCCGCCGGTTTTTTGCTTCGGTAAACTACTGACAGAGATCCACGAATTAATTACGTTTTTACATGGCCGAGTTGATTTTAATTATAATATTATTGTTCATAATTAAGTCCTCTTTTTTGTTTGCTTTGTAATTATTGCGTGCGCTTCGGGATGAAATCTCGATGGGTGGTCCATCCGCACAGTGGCTCAAGCCTTTTACGTGAACTAGTCATTTTCGGGGGGCTCTCGAGTTAAAATAATAGATTTAATAAATTAGGGTACGCTCCGTCGTCGAAAATCTTAATTATTACATATGAAATACCGCCTGTTTCACTGAAACTTGAAAAACGACAGAGATGGACAAAAGAAAAGATATAAAACGAAATCTTTCACTTGTGACCACTATCACGCCTACTTCGTTGTATATTCTAGATACAAGGTTCATATAAAAATCAAAGGATTTACGACAAGTTGAAATGAAACATACGGTATATTAAGTGGCTTCGCAATTAGGCGAGACCAGGCCTGATTTATTAAAGCTCCCCAGGCTGTAACATTATAAAAATGCTCCTTAGATTTAAGAGTTTTCTATGGTAAACAACAAGTAGCTTAATTTTTTATTAATAGCTTCATAAAACAAAATTTAATACGTATACATACGTAAATTTATTGGTAATTGTGTAATGTTTGCGCCAGCCAATGACCCAGTTCGTTAATAGTCTGTTTAAACTCTTTAAATGATTGGTTTCTTTTTTTTTAGTTTAATTGTTGAGTACTAAAGGAAAAATCCTTTTTATTACGCTTTTATATTATAGTTTTTAATGTATGAGAGTTCTTATTAGGTTGTCTTGTCTAGTTTACGTAGAAATCCGGTTCTGGGTAACTCAATTAACGCATCAAGAAATAATTAAGTTTCAAAACGTACAGGACCACCCATTGTAAATAACGCATATGAATACAGAAAATAATGAAGCGCTTATTTAAAATAATAAAAATTAATCGGTGGAAATAAAAATAAAACCGTGGAAGTTATAATTAGTAAGTATAGAAGACCGCACCGAACTTTCACCATAATTTTCGTTTATTACATTTAAATACTTTATTGGAAAAGAAACTTTACTTAAAGAATTTTTTTCTTAATGCGAAGCATTAAAAAGATACTATTGATTAATTTATTACTAACATTTTATTTCTGAATTGCAAATTACTTATTTCTAGAAAAAGAAGATAGATTTTTCTATTAATTAGGCATAACATTACAATTTTATAAATATAATACTTTGATTTTATTGCCAATTAATCAATTAACTGATTATAACTGATGCGTAAGCCAGAAATATTGTTGCTTGTTTGAATTTCCCGCAAATTCGATAAATTAGTCATGTTGGTACTACTTAAAAATTGTGGGCGGTTCAAAAACGCGGAAAATGGGAATTTAAGTTAGTAGCAGTGTGGGGTTAAATTACCAGTAATTTATTTTTAATGTTACCTTATCGGTAATGTTACCGTAACATTTACCAACTACATTTTTTTAATAAGATTATTTATCCACAATCACATTATAATTGGACTTTTATCCACACTTATGAAGCATATAAAGTGACCTATAATCCACTAGTGGAATAATGAAAAAATATAGTCTTAAATCAATCAAATTTAATTTACTTATTATCATTAACATTTACATTTATATTAACAGACATTGCGTTCTTCGCTTTTTCATATATCATTTCGTTTCCGTTAATAGCAAGCTTGTAGTTGCAATCATTTTCGGAACAAGTTATGGATGTCTTCTCTTGTAAAGAACGACTTGAACTAGAAGAACCTTGGATTTTCCTTGTATCCTTTCGATTTACTCTTAAGATAACCAATGCGTTTACTAGGTATATTTTCCAATATCTATGTTTCTATAGACCTTTATAGCAGCCTTCAGCATTGAATACTTCGACCACACGGATGAAATCGCATACTTTTCTTCAAATTTAAGAAATACGATAGCATGACTTCTTCATTTTTTGTCATTACTCGCCGTTTTTCTCTCCATTTATTAAATTCGGCAAACACTTTTTCATAATGTCCTCTGGATTTTGAATGGCAATAATTGGAGAGTTGCTTCTTGAGCTTCCTCAAGAATTACAGAAGGAACACAATCGCTTTCTTGCATTTTTCAAAACTTCTCAATTTTTTATTATAAACAATAAACAACGTACCATAGCAACGAGTAGGTATGACAAATACGAATATTTTTTAATTAAATTTCGCTCATTCTGTTTCCATAAATGTGGTGATTGTGGATAAAACGTTGTATTGCATGCGTGTTTTAGATGCATTTTATCCACTTAAGAAAATGCTATCTAAAACACTTATACATAAATAACTATTATATATCTACAATACTGAATTAGAATTTTCTGAATAATTTGATATCAGACGCACATCATTTTTTTTGTTAATAAAATGGAGTTTTCAATTTTCTTTTAATTATTTATTTTATTATATTTTAATACAGGGTGAGTTTTTAAGCGCTCCTTCTTCCACAGCTCATTTATAGAACGAGATAATTTTTCTTTCTTTCACAAAGACATTCTAACTATTGAGCACTGTTGACTTTATTTCAGTAATTCCAGCGTTTTTAGGAGAAATTGAAAATAAGAACTGATGATAATTTGACAGAAGTATTTATTTTTTCTTTTATGTATATGTAATACTAATTGTTTCACAGCAAACTTAAAACTTAATAAATTAATGCATCTGTGAATGCTACATCCAACACTCCTCCTCATTCACACAAGATTGCATTTTTCACGCAATTTCTTTAGTCTTTGTTTCTGTAGTGGTTTTGTAAGTAGATCTGCCAGCATAAAATCAGTTAGGCAGTACTTACACTGTACCTTTCCTTTAGTCACAAAGTCTTTCACAAAATAGTACCGTGTGTCTATGTGCTTGGTACGATTAGACAATTTTTCTTCTTCAATTAGTCTAAGACAGCTTTGATTATCTTCATACATCGTAATAGGACCGTCTAATGATTGTTTCATGTCATCAAAAATATTTCGAATCCATAAAGCCTCCTGACATGCAGTAGACAAAGCGATAAATTCTGCCTCTGTAGTGGATAATGCCACACATGATTGCTTTCGACAAGCCCAACTGACAACACCACCATTGACCAAAAATACGTAGCCGCTGTTAGATTTTCGATCTATTTTATTTTCAGCCCAATTGGCATCTGCATATCCAATAACTAATTCTTCAGCCTTTACATTACCTAATGTCAACTTTAATTGCGACGTACCTATCAAGTATCGGACAATGCGTTTTAGCTCATTCCAATCTCGTTGTGTAGGTTTGCTTATTTTTTGCGCTAAAATCGACACACTGGCAGAAATATCTGGTCGAGTGCTAACTGATATATAAAGTAAGCAACCAATTAATTTCTGATAATCTGCATTGTTAAGTAAAATCTTTGTTTCGTCCTTTGATTTCTGGTAGCTTGGATCAAGTGGCACATTTGATATCTTTGCATCTTTTAAACCAAATAATACTGCAATCTGATTGATGTAACCCATCTGCGATATTTGATAGTGTCCATCTTGATTCTTTTGAATTTCTAAACCTAAATAATGGCGGATGTCACCCAAATCCTGCATTTCAAATTCCATTGACAGCGTTTTCTTTACCAGTTCTATTCCTTCTTGCAGTTTGCTAGCCACAATCAAATCATCAACATAGATGAGTACAAAGCACCATTCATTCTTGTAATTTTTCGTATATAAACATGGATCCGCCGTGCCTTGACTAAAACCTGCTTTAATTAAAACACTGTGAATCGCTTCATTCCACGATCTTGCAGCCTGTTTAAGTCCGTATATGCTTCTTTTAAGCAAACAAACATAATCCAATTTGTTTTCTTCTTCATACCCTGGTGGTTGTTTCATATAAATGACTTCCTTTAATTTTCCATTTAAAAATGCTGTCTTAGCGTCTAAGTGTCGCACAAACATCCCTTGACTGGCAGCAATTGATAATAGGATTCTGAATGTTGCTTGTTTTACCACAGGAGCAAACACTTCGTCATAATCTATCCCATATTTTTGGGAAAAACCTTGAGCAACTAGCCGCGCTTTGAAACAGCGTATACCACCATCTGCATCAAATTTCATTTTATAAACCCATTTGCAACCGATTGCCTTCCGGTCGCTCGGCAACTTACATAATACCCAAGTTTCATTTTTCTTCAAAGAGTTCATCTCGCTGTCCATGGCTTTAATCCACTCGGCCTTTTGATTGCTAACTATAACTTCTTCTAAAGTTTTTGGTTCCCTCATCTCTGTCTGCACCTTATTAATCTCTTCGATTAATCGACGCGGTGGTATTCCTTTATTCGCACGCTGTGATACGCGCGTTTGCCGTTCTTCTGCAATATTTTCTTCCTCATCACTTAAATGATCAAAACTATCTTGAATTAATTCATGTTCCAAATCCTCTTCACTATCTTGATTTACATCGATTCTAATATCGACAAATTCATTTGAATCTTCCTTGTTCGTCCTTTTAGTCAATTCCAAATTGCTGTCTGACTCTTGATAAAGACCTTCCGTAAAACGAACATCACGGCTTATAACAATCCTCTTTCGACTTGCATCGTAGCATCTGTAGGCCTTCGAATGTTCATCATAACCGACGAAAATCATCGGTACCGCTACACTGTCCAACTTTCTTCGCTTTTCTTCTGGAACATGAACAAAGCATTTACATCCAAAAATTGCCAAATGTTTGGTACCTGGTTTGCTTCCATTCCACAACTCGTAAGGAGTCCTTTCAACTGCTCGGGTTTGTGAACGATTCTGGAGGTAATTAGCAGTGTTTACTGCTTCAGCCCAAAAACTATAAGGCAATTTAGCATCTAGAAGCATACACCTAACCATCTCAACGAGTGTTCTGTTCTTTCTTTCAGCTACTCCGTTTTGCTGTGGGGTATAAGGTGCTGTGTACTGCATCTGGATCCCCTCGCTTCGTAAAAATTCGGTTACTTTGCTTCCCACGTATTCTCCTCCTCGATCCGATCTAATTACCTTAGGTTTTCTTTCAAACTTATTTTTTACCAATTCTACATACTCTTTAATTTTTGTTTCGACTTCAGATTTATGCTGAAGTAGGTAAATAACTGTATACCGGGAAAAATCGTCGATAAATGTGAGTATATAGCGCTTGCCGTTTAGTGAACTTGTCTGCATAGGTCCGCAAATATCGGTATGAATAAGATCTAATACTGCAGTTGACTTTTGAGATGACTTTTTAGGAAATGTCAAACGTGTCATTTTACCTTTTTGGCATATTTCACAAAACACTTTTGTACCGCAATCTTTAATTATCAAATCATTAACCAACCCTCTTGAGTATAATGCTTTTATTGCTTCTGAATCTCGATGACCAAAGACTCGATGCCAATGATGAATGCAATTTGACTTATGCTCAGTTACTTCGTATACTTTATTGGGTTGGCGTAGTACAAATAAACCTGAATGTTCATCAGCAATTCCAATTTGTTTATCCTTTCGCAAAATTTCGCAAGCACCTGGGATGAAATTTATTTTAAAGCCCCTGTCTAACAGCCTTTTAACTGAGAGTAGATTTCCTTCAATAGCAGGAGCATAAAGAACATCCGAAACTACAGCAACTGATTTTTCAGCTTTTGCATTGACAAATTGAATTCTACAAGTACCTTTTCCCATAACATTTACTTTTGTACCATTAGCCACATGGAGATCGTTACATTTTACATGGTCTAAAGAAATAAAATACCTTTTATCGCTTGCAATATGACAGGTAGCGCCTGAGTCAATCGCCCAACCTGCACTTTTTCCTGTGTGAACCATGAATAAGAATTCTTCAAAATGCTCTACTTTATTGAGTTTCTCATTCTTCACCTGCTGGTCCTTTCTAACTTTTTCTGATTTGCCCTGTTTTTCTTTCCATATCTTATATTTAGCACATTCACGCTTCATGTGACCACTTTTCTTACAAAAGAAGCAAGATACACTTTTCTGAGTTGTTTTCAGGACTGTTTCTTTACTTTCTTTACGACTATCACTCACTTCTTTTCGACGATTGTATTCACTGAGTAATTTTGACTTAACTAAACTCAGTGTTAAATCCGCTTCCGGTCTTGTCTCTAATGCCGTAACAAGTGTGTCGTAACTTCTAGGCAAACTGCTTAAAATCATACCGACAACCCAGCTATCTTTAAGTTCCTCGCCAAGATCAATTAATTTTTGAAACAAATTTGTCAATTTTGCAATATGCTCCTCCATGTCATTTTCAGTCAATTTTGTACAGCAAATACGTCGAATCAGGCATACCTTATTGCTCAACGTATCCTTTTCATGGTGGTTTTTGAGAGCCACCCATGCTTCCTTTGCTGTTCTGGAATTTCTTATGTGACACAACTGACTGTCGTCAACCAACAGACCAATCCATCCGCGAGCTTGATCATCACGCATCTGCCAATTTTTAATTTCTTCATTACTTGTACTATCGCTATCAGGTCTATCCTCATTCAGAACGCTCCATAACTTTTCCTTCATCAGTAACATTTCCATACGATATTTCCATACAAAATAGTTCTCGCCGTTCAATTTTGCAATGCTTACTTTTGCTTCTGCCATTCCTTATGTTCCTCACCTTACGCGTGCTCGAAAATGTTCAAAACAGTTCAAATACGCACTTTGATTGTCACCCCCGGGAAACTTTAAACAGCGGTGCACACTTTATTCTCCTTAGCTGGGCCCATAACCTGTTGACTTTATTTCAGTAATTCCAGCGTTTTTAGGAGAAATTGAAAATAAGAACTGATGATAATTTGACAGAAGTATTTATTTTTTCTTTTATGTATATGTAATACTAATTGTTTCACAGCAAACTTAAAACTTAATAAATTAATGCATCTGTGAATGCTACATCCAACAAGCACTATAACCAAAAATTATTTTGATACATACAGAGTGTTACGTAAAATAATGGCAGCATGCAGCAGTATTTTTTTAAATGAAACACCCTGTGTATTTTCTTATAGAAAGACATAACACTTGATCATCTAAATACTAGCATATAAATATTTATATTTATTTAACCAACTAAGAGTAAATTAATATTTTATTGAAAACGGTCTGATTTTCAACATCTCTTGAAATACTTACTGTAAACGAATTGTTTGTCGTACAGCAATTGAAGAGCTTATTGTTAGAAAGTGATAAGTAACAAAAACAGAATCTATAGAAATCGATGATTTCACTTATATCAAATCTGTAAAATATTAAGGAATGTTTTTCATATTAATGAAACACTTAGATCCAATGATATATTCCATGAGGACAAAAGAGTGAAATAATATGGCCAGAAAAAACAGAACACTTTATTGATAAAAAAATGTGGCTTATCATGTTTTTGCTCCAGGATAAACTTATATATTTTTAATACAAGGAAAGTACCTGCGACACAAATTAACGTGTTTTGTGTTTTGGAAAATCTATAAGTGAAAAAAAAAAGAAAATTCTATGTAGATTTAAAATCCTAGCCTAATACTTCTGCTTGTTCTTGATTTTCATCCTCTTCATCGCCACCATCCGCACATTTCAGTGTCATAGAAAATATGATCAAGTGGAGGAATATAAGGCAATATGAAGTTTTTTCTTTGGGATTTTCAGTGGTTCTATGTATTTATTCTTCAAACTAGGTAAGTGTGTATTGATAGGACGAACCCTTTTGGTGATATGTATTTAACTCTTTATATTCACCAGTAACTGTATGTTTCACAAAGAATACTTTGGTGCTCTCGGATTTGAAATTAAAGCTAAATATTCTAGAGAAATCCATATTCTCACCATCCTTAGTATACGTAAGGCTTTCTTAATGTTTCCTAGAATAGGCTCAAAACTCAGGAAATATGATTGCTGGTGTTTTTTCTTTTTGTTGGATGGTTACTCGATGAATTTTGCACCATTCTTCCGGTGAATAAATTATGGGTACATAGTTTCTGTGGCGCTTCTCTATCAAAGCGAAATCTCTGTCAGATGGTAAATGTGTATGACCACTCACAAGAAAATGGTGGGCGATGGTTTAGATTAATTTTTTCTCCTTGATCAACTGTAACCAAAGGGACATCAACAACCAGTTTTTATTCTGTCCAGGACAGTTATCGGGGAAGATGATGAGATCTTCTGTGTCAGTTCTGAAGATTAAAAATTTCATGGTACGGAAGCCTCCTCTTCACTCCCTCTTTTTGCTACATATTCCATCCAATAAAACATGTGACTAGGGCCGGTCTATCCACCTCTTGATAAACTACCATGGATAACTACCATGGAAGCCATTCATAAAAATCAATCAACCACGCATAAAAATGAAGTTATTTGTCAAATAACTTTAACAGGAAGATGGAAAGATCGGCTCTAGACCTATAGTACAATCATGGTTACCTAAGTTGTACAGTCAAATTTTTCTACAATAAAATGGAGGGCCTGTGGTTAACTTCCGAATGGGCATGACCTATTGCAGATCAAACAATGACGCATCGTTTTGGAATATTCTTTGAATGTTCGGATTCTGAAACCATTACATTTCTAATCGCATCTGCTTTGGTCTTATGTACCTAATCTGAGTTGTACAGTTAACTCAGTTACTACGTCATTGTGTTTCTCTTGGGGAGTTTAAAACCGATATTGTATTCTGTACAAAACATATTACGATATGGAGATTCCAAAACTGGCGTAATCCCTCTTTCCACACACCAAGAAATGTACAGCTCTATGTACAAGCGAGACATAGCCATGTCGCAGTCTGAGTAAACTCTGTTTTGATTGTCATTTCCACTGTAATGACTTTGATACTTGGGAATATGATTCAGGTGATCTCTAACTGATTGCAATGACTCCATACTCAATGTGTTTGGCCTATTTGTCTTTGTCAGGAATAGAAGAGCCTCTGATTTTCTTTGAAACAATACGATCCCTTCCACGCGAATGTTGGAAGCCGTGGATATTCAGAAATTCTTGTTTACAGATTTTGACTGCTTCACCGCTAACAGTACTGGCGTAAACAAGAGGATTCCTGCCGCTTTTATTTTCTTGAGTAGGATTTTTTTTCACCACTTCCAATGCAGCCAAACAAGTAACTATTTTGCAGATCAAACGACTTTAAATCCCGAAACTTTGTAAATATTTCTGTTTCGGAACCTTGTAGTTTAGCAGTGATTTTTACATAGACATGGTGGTCCTTGCTCACAAGCTTTCACGGTTTTCCCGCTTGGGTCACTCTTATATTAGCTAGGTATACACGCTGGTCTTCATTCATGCCATTCTTTCCTTCGACAATCGTTCCCTTCAAGAAATTGAAACGAAACAAATCCTACTCTAACCCACTAACACAAACTGCATCTTGGAAATAGTGGAGGTATAAACAAGTCTACACGAAACTAAGTACCTATTTATTGTGTCGGTCAGATACATTCGAACATACCTAACATGATTCCCGAAGGAAGTAAGAATGTTGGCTACTTATCCCGTACTTCACTAACACACGTTCTTTCCTTCAGGATTGCACTTTCCGGCGGGAATGAATGCTGGTGTATGGTTAGCCAATCTTGATCCAAATTCCTTCGAGTTTTCCATTTGATTCTGCTGTACATTTCAGCTTTTCTTTGTTTCCATCTACTTTTTGGCATTTTTTCTGGCCTTCTTTCACTCGTTCTTCGTAATACACTCTCTTCTCGATCCTCCCTTTCACACTCCATTTCTGAATTAGTAGGAATTTCATCCTAAAATGATAGGGCAATAATATAATAAGCCGCACTATTCGTGTGATATCGATTGGCTGCAACATTTTGAAGAATAATAAATTACCTCATGATTACTTGGCTGTACTTTATCGTCACTGGCAACACAATCCTTATCCAAGTCACTATCATCAAATGGTTATTCAAGTTCATCATCAGAATTACTATCTTGTTTAACACAGTCGCCATTTTTCTGTGCTGTGGCTTATCACGTTGTGACAAACAATTTGACTGAATTTGCAATAATGCAAGACGATGCTTGATGTATAGTGTCGCCATCTTTGGGAATATAACAACAAACTTGCAAACTTTCGCTTATAAAAGTTTGAAAGGTTCCCAGTAATATGTTACGAAAAAAAACTTATCAAATTTTGTTTTGCGAAGAAACGATTTTCGATTACCCCTTTTTCGTTTGTAACGTTCACATTTTTCGCTGACCGTTACATTATATTTTTTACGTATTTTCTCGTTCATTTGCTGTTGAAATTCAAATAAACACCGTTTCGTTCTTTTAATTAATTTCGTATTTATGACTTTCACGCCTCTATCTCTCAGGACTTGTGCTTTAATTTCAGATAGTAATGCGGACTTCGCTATTATTCTTTAAGTCATTTGTTTCTAAGTTTCGGAAATTAATCTGTAGATGTCATATATGGTCGATTTTATTGATCGATGCCTCTTGATGACGTATGCGGAAATTGCGTTCCGTCCTCTTCGATTTCAGGCGATTACTTGTGTGCTGGTATGTCATTGAAGACGCGTGCGTGCGTCTTCAAATTTTTGTAGTCTTGTTGAAGCTGAACGGCTTCGAGTTTGGCAATTTATTACGTGTTTACCTTTCCGTATGCCCTGTACTGTGTCATTTTGCCGTCAGTCATTCACTGCATACCGTTTACATCCAAGCACGTGTTGCGTTCCAGTTCTCGCTCAGAAAAAGCTAGCTGAAGACTGTAAGTACCTAAGTTGTTCAGCAGAATATTTTCTAAGATTCCTTTTCTATTTATGTAGAGTTTTTTTTTTACTCCCGAAGTTGTGTTGGGTTACCGAAGTTTTTCTACTACCGCACGAGTTTCTACTACCGCACGAGTTTTTTATCGGAAAATTCCTTGCTATTTACTGCGTTTTCGTTTGAAGATACTACCGGACAGGAGTTCCTTTTTTTGTGTGGTCGTTCCTGGAAATAAAATCAAGTTTCTGCGGAGTCGTCTGAAGATATGCTTCAGCGGTGTCGTTTAAATGGAATTCAGGCCAAGTTTTCGTCAGGATTGAGTAAAAAACAACCTTCATTATTATTAGTATCGTATCGTATCGACAAAACTGTCAGTATCGTTTCGTATGGACAAACCTACCGTATCGTATCGTATTTAATAAACTACCGTGCCCGTATATTCCGTATGGAATATATTCATTAATGTTTAATTTTTGATTTTCAAAGGACAACACGTATAATATTGGGTCACGTTTACATTTAGTTTCGGTCTTCCTGCATTGTAATTATCATAGTATCATTTTTTTTATATTTAAGAAAACACAACGTTACTTTTAATCGCGTCTATTGTAAACAGTATTTTGTATTTATTTCACATCTATGTTAATTTTACATTACTTAATTTCGAATTATATTATTTTTTCTTTCATCTGCACTTTGACTATTCAATTTATGAAACAGGTTAAGAAACTTAACAACAAGAAGAAACTTAAGAAACAAAATTTGCGTATTTAACTTATCGGACTGTTTTAGTAATTCCAGTTTAAAGAGATTACTTGGCGCTTTTTTTACGTTACCGTTTGTTTCTTTTGCTCACTACGCAACTTTTCTTTAGAAAAAGTGTTCATAAAATTACCCTTCCGAATCCACCTCAGCGTCCGACTAAACTGAGCTGTGGTAACCAAACAGGTGAGAATTTACTTACAAGAGTGTATGTCACACGTTTATTAACAGGATAGGTAGTTTTTGTTTCTCTGAGCCATGGCTACTGCGATCGATATGTTTTATTTTTTAGAGCTATATAAGAAAAAGGTCCTAATTTCCAGAAAATTCTTTTTTTCTTCAAAAATTCAAATAATTCCTCAAATTTTGTTTTGAGCTTTTGTTACTTTTGGGAAATTTTTAGTTCAACTAGTTAACTTTAATCTTTGGTTTATTCCCTTAGAAGCAATTGTCTTTAAAATAATGTAGGCTTGGGAATAAATTGTATTTAATATTTTTTTATATGCTCAAGAGCATAACTATAGCACCATATCGCAATTCTAAGGTATTTAATTAATAATGAAACTTTTCGATCTAGAATTGAATGACGTAATTAATCATCTCTTTGAAAGTATATTAGCCCGAAAAACGTGTAGTTTATTGAAAAAGTGAATAGGTGGTTATAAAAATGTGATTTTCGCCTGGAGCATAACTATAGTACCATTATAAAAAAAAATTTTAAAAATAAAGTGTGCCGTGAAAAGTAAAAACAAAATGTTAATATACGTTATTGACGTTTTGCTGTCAGTGAATTTTGAAGTGCTCTTGAAAAATGCCTCGTGGAACTTACCTAACAGACATTGAAAAGGGGAAAATTTTGGCTTTGCGTGAAGAGGGGCTTGGGATTCGAGAAATTGCTCGCAAAGTAACTCGATCCCACAAGGTTATTTTAAATTTCTTGAATAGTCCAGATAATTATCGAAAAAAACAAAAAAGGCGTTTCAAGAAAAAAAATTTCGCCTAGATCTGAACGACGATTAATTAATTTAGCAAGTAACAGCACGAAAAGTTGTAGACAACTTGCTGTGGAATGTGGTCTTAATGTTTCCCGCTGGACTGTAAGGAGAGTTCTGAAAAAGAGTCCCCAAATTAAGAGATAAAAACTAAAAACTGTCCAAAGACTTTTGCAGCGCCATAAAATTGCTCGTTTGCAATTTGCTCCGGATAATATGCATCAAGACTGGGAAAAGGTAACCATTTGTTAAATAATCGTTTGCGTTTTATTTTCATTTCTTAAATATTCAAGGTAATTTTTTTGGACGAGAAGAAGTTTAACTTGAACGGCCCGGACGGTTTCAATTCGTATTGGAGGGATTTAAGGAGAAACCCTCAGTTTTTTTCCAAAAGAAACTTTGGCGGTGGTAACGTAATAGTTTGGGGAGCATTTTCAAAGGAGGGTGGTTTGAGATTGGCATTTCCGTCAAACAGAATGAACAGTGGTGAATACACCACCTTGCTAGAAAACAATTTGCTACCATTTTTCGATGAAAATGAAAGAGAAGAATGGGTGTTCCAACAGGACAACGCAAAAGTCTATATCAGTCGACACACAAAACGGTGGTTTACAGAAAATGCAATAAATTTATTGGAATGGCCAGCTTGCTCGCCGGATTTAAATCCAAAGAAAAATCTTTGGGGTATCATGGTTCGAAGAATTTACGAAAATAATCGTCAGTTCAGTTCAACTGAAGAATTAAAAAACGCCATAAATGCAACATGGAATAATCTTGAACAAGAGGTAATGAATAAGCTTATTGCAAGCATGAACAACAGAATTTTCCAGACCATCCGTAATGTTGGAGGACATACATATTATTAAATTAAGTTTTAAGTCTTATTTTTTAATTTTTCTTGCGCAAGTTCTAAAAATAAATAATTTTTTAATGTGGTGCTATAGTCGTGCTCCAAGAAAAATTTAAATTTTCGTTACCAATTACTTAAATTAAAAAAAAAAAAAACTACATTTATCAATTAATATACTTTTTTAGACGTGTATAATTTACCGTTAACAATACTAACTCAAAGGGTTCTGTTAAGAATAAAATGTTTCAGAATTTCATGTGGTGCTATAGTTATGCTCTTCAGTGTATGTCTAACAATAAAAAGTACCATTCAAAATACTTCTTGTGTCCTTCCCCTAGCCTTAGACAACCACCCATATCTAATAATAAGTAAATTTCCTAGAGGATCTTAGAAATAAAATACTAGTGACCAACCAAGATTTTTGTTTTGAGTTGAGTCCACTCGATAGGATGCGTCTAATCATAAGAACCCGGAAGTAAAAATTGTGCTACATCTCCCTCCAATCTAAGCTGCTTTGACGGTGACGCGTTGTTAGACTGTCAATTATCGCTATTCAAACTTCAGTCGTACGGAGGTGTAGCACAATTTTTACATCCGAGTTGGCAATTCTGAATTAAGAACACGAATTGTAGAAGGTTACTAGATGATAAATAATAAAAGCTCAATTTTTCAATAGATAATTAGCTCTCTGAACGACGTAATTATCATATTCCTTCCCCTTCAGCATTCGGACGCTTCTCGGAAAGAAAATATCGGCTTGCTTTACTTTTTTCTAGCCGTGTAAATATTGAATTTATTTCGGTAAGGCATAAATAAGATTAAATAGAACGCTTATGTAGTCAGTACTATCTTGTTTGAAGCTAATATGTGCGTTTGATTCTCTCTCCGCGGTGTTTGATTTTCTCACGACCTTCTGTTACCACGATGACATACGCCGCACTGATAAAGATACTCCTTTCGTCCTTTCTGTTTGCCGAATCTATCTGTTCGCGACGTCTTAACACTCGTTCCGCCCCAAAACGTCGAGAATATTTGTGGATTCGCCTTCTCGACTTATCGATGGAGGACACTTAGGACGAACACAAAAGAAATCAAAATGTTAGTTCGCTTCCTGTTTCAATATTTAACTATTTGTCTATTTTTATTTTTAGTTTATTTACAGAAACTCGATAAGGTTCTTGGATGGCGTGGCTATACATATACACACAGAGGTTTTTTAATTTATAACATGTAGTTATCTCAATTTGGCTTGTATTAAGGTGCATCTAAAAGAATTATTTTAGAATCGCTTCAAGGAAAAGAAATGACAGTTTTAGTCGTGTCGCAGAAGCTCGTAAATTTGGCGAGTTTTAGACTTTCCAGTTCCGGAAGTCGGTAGGCACTGCGTCCTGTCACCGGTTAGTGTAAAACCTGAAGTGAAGAGGCGTCTGTCAACACGCACGAAGTTTACGTACGTCAACGGGGACGTTAATGGAACGAACGCAGTTTGCAAGTAGGACGTTAGTACGTAAGTACGTGACGCAAGAGAAGTAGGTTCCCATCCTTTCTGAAATCCGATTGAATTTCAACCGTTGTATGCAGAGAAAGCGACAATTTCATTTCAACTTCGTATTCCTTGCCGCCGTGACTCAACGGCTCACGAGGACGGTCTCGAGGCGACAAAGCACAAGTTCGTTGACGAATATCGAGGAGCTCAGACAAGCGGTTTGACCGCCCAGGTTGCGGCCTGCCCAAGGTAAACAATGGACCATCAGCAAGGCCCACGTCGCTGCGAGGTGGTCCGCCAAAAAGACGACCAGCACACGTCAAGAAGCATGATGCGTATTTGTCTTTCATACCAATAAAAAACCTGGCACGTCGGCGTCTAACTACAACCAACGAACGACTGCTGGTTCAGGTTTTCTTTTGGTAAACGCACGTGTATACTTTACCTTCCGTAATTGGAAGCATCTGTTTTAATAGAAACGTAAACGTAGTGCTTCATTTCTTACGTAAAAGAAAAAGAATAAAAACCTAGAAGTTCTAGTAAAAATTTGGATAGTGATTTAGAGACGTCAATGGGTTTTGTTATGCTTATTACATTCATGACCAGACTTACTTCTCGTCATGTGTCTAACGTCTAAAGAAACCATAATATTGTGAGTTCGTCACTGTGACACTAATCATGAGCGTTTAACAAAACTAATACAAACAGGCAAAGTGCCATTTCCTTCAAAAACTGCCCCTCAACAATACCGTCCTTAATTTACTTCTTTCTAACTATTTGCCTTGATGTATTGTGTATACTTCACACTTAACCTTCCCATTGACCATCTAAAGCTGCAAATACGAATTTTCTTCGCCTCGTCCTTCTTGAATTGAAAACAGATTCGACCAAAATCAACCCCCATAATAGACACGTCACGTACCGGTCGTTATCATCCGCATTTTTTCTTTTTTTTGTGCGTGCGTCACGCACCACCATTCCCCCCATTTCATTCCATCGGGTGTGATGATGTACGATAAGGAATTTGCTCGATCTACCTGTGCTTGAGAGCTCCGTGTGAATCGTGTGTGGTCGCAAGCTCTAATACGATTTTTGAGTAAACGGGAACCTGCAATTTTATATGCTGACGAATTGTCTGTATAGTAGTCGTCCTCCCCCCAAATGTATCGTAGATGTGCGGTTATTAAGTGAATTGGACCACCTAGGAACGTGTAATTAGGGTAGTAGCAGCGAACTTAATTGAATTATTTTGTAGCGTTTTGTTTTGATCAAACCCCGTAGGAAAGGACCACTGTTATTAAGACGTCTTGACTTCGATTGCTCGTTTTTCAGCATGTGGTTGACGTCAAAAAATTAGTGATCCTAAATCTTTACTTGTATTAAGATTTGGGCTACAAAAAGGACTTGTTTGTGTGAAACATTTTAGTTAAATTTTAGCAAGTTGGTGATAATGATTTTTGGGTCGTGATTTCAACCAAGTACGTCATTAAATTTTCCTCGAGTTTCACGCAAACACATTTTATAATAACACAGGCCAAGCCGAAACTCATAACAATCATTCATCCGTCCTCCTTTTTTTTCCTACGTTTAAAGTGCGTACGTAAGCAATTAGAATTTCAACGCGAAACTGAAGCCATTAGAGAAAATTTTTGCATAACTCACGTACGTCAGAGAGCTTCTAAATATGCGCGCCGGCGTTTTATTTTTAAACACAAAACATCGGCTCTGCGAGAAAACTTAATGCATATGTAAATAAATAAATAAGCGCAGCTTCGGCGACAGAGGGTGCCGCCGCCGCCGCTCTCTATACAATGCGCTTTTTTGTGGTGGTTTTTGTGAAGATATGCCACAGGATACGGGGGCCTTATATGGAAGCCCGATTAGTGCCCAAGGACCGGTTCCGACGAGTTAACCGTTCGTTAAATACCTGCGGCAAAAAATGAATAACTTTCTTATCGGAAAATATTTCCGTTACGTAATTCCACCTGTAAGACTTTATGTCGTACTGCGGCGCTGAAAATCGCACACTCATTGTTGTTGCTTCTGAAAATGTTCCACTCTTCATGAATTTTATTTGTCTTTTTTTCTGTTCACTTCAATGTCTCATTTTTTACCTTTGCTTTTTGTCACCACCTACGTAAATCAAAACGACTTCGCCAAGTGCTTTTTTGAATAAGTTCTGTTTGGAAAAAAGAATACATTCCATTGTACAGGGTGTCCCAAACCTCCGATGTAGTCCAAAAATGCCCTTGCATATACATTTTATATCGGTTGCCAAATTGTCATTTTTTTATTGCTTGCGGATCACTAACTGTTAATCTCCGTATTCTTTCGTACGCAAATCATAAATAATCTGCCTCAACGTTTATTGCATTAAATCTGCGGGTTCAGACAAGAAAAGTCGTATACTTAGTATGTAAGTAAGTATACTTAGCCCCTTGATGTTTGCATTGATCTTGGACGAGTTAATCAAAAACACCAGGAATCAGGTAAAGTGTTACGAAATCGGCCACTGGAAGATGAAAAGGATAGAAATATCGGAAATAATGTACGCAGACGACATAGTCATAATCGCCAAAGATGAGAAAACACTGAACAAAAACCTGAAAATATACAAAGACACTCTGGAGAGAAACAATATGAGAATAAACAAGTAGAAAACAAAAACCATTGGTGGCAAGGAACGAAAAGGTACATCAGATCCGTGCATCAGATCAACTTAGATGAAGCAAAGTTAGAACAAATAAAGAGTTTGAAATATCTAGGCTCGGTACTCTCGCAGAACGGGAAATTAGATAAGGAAATTGAGGAAAGAACAGGGTCGGTGGGAAGACTCTTCAACGCTGTTAAGACCACTTTTTTAGGAAAGAAAGAAATACCAAAGGAAATAAAAGTGGAGGTATTTTAAAAAGTTGCTATTCCAATCCCGACGTATGGTTCAGAGACATGGACACTAACAGAAAAACAAAAAAGTAAGATGCAAAGTATGGAATTGAGATTCCTAAGAAAGATAGAAGGTAAAACAAGGAAAGACAGGATAAGAAACAGCATCTTCAGAGAAAACTTGAAGACAAAGCCAGTAGAACATATAATAGAACAAGAACAATTGAGATGCTATCGACATATATTAGAATGGACGAAAATAGAACATACAAAAAGAAAAAGAAGGGGAGACCCAGAAGAACATGGACGGAAGAAGTAAAAGCAGCAGTTGAAAAAGGGGAAGTAGAGATGCGAGAAGTGCAAGAGAAAACACGAGACAGGAGACAATGGAAGGAGATTTGTAAAAGAGCACCCAACCCAACCCGACTCACATTAGCCTGACAGGATTAGGATTAAGTAAGTACATCTGCGGGTTTACTTTTCTATCATTTATTGCACATAATACTTCTCTCAGCTGGGGAATTTAAATTACATTCGATGCTTCTCAAACGTTTCTTGTATAAGTAAACGTACATTTTGTGGAGTTATTATTGATCTTTGCATCATGTCATAACTTCGCTTCTTTTCTTGTCTATTAATATCGATTATAATTGGGAAGAACAACGGAATGTAGGTGGCGCTCAAAATGGTCGTCGTATGTGAGATAACCATAATAAATCTTCGGTTTGTGATCAGTTTATGTTTAGAAAACGAATGGAACGATACATTTTCGGTATAATAACAATAATAACTATGACACTGAGACACACAAGAGTAAATATTTGATTGTTCCACTGACACATACGAAAGTTCACGTATAAACACCAGGGCGGCGACTCTTTCGTTCGTTCTTCCCAATAATTGAAACCTATTCGATTACACTCTGTACAGTTGTAAGAATCATTGAATTAATTTATTCATTCAAATATGTCTTATTATTACGAATTTGTAGTTCAAAAATAATTGTTCATTAAATTAAAAATTATTTAATTGCTCATAGTCGCTTAACACCTTACAACACATACGAATTTTACGAGTTGCTTTTAACCTGCACACTCAACAATTGATTTAAATCGCGTGCCCGCTGCTGCTTTTATACAAGTTTCAAGAACTTCCAGTACAATTCCAGCGCAACGTAACGTGGCGATAATTTTAAAAATAGAATTGTCGTTGGCACTGGACGTAACACTATGAGTCGGAAATTACTTGCAACACATTAATTTGCGTTGTTATCGGAATTAATTTTGGATTTCATATTTGTTGAGTTTTCGAAATTATAAGAAATTAATTAGCGGAAAGCAAGTACAACATCAAATCCACTTTTTTCTTATCGGTTTTATTTGTATTCATGTTCTGATTCGCAGATAACCTGATGATTATCGTATATTTTTGACTTCACGTTCGAGTTTTATTTTTAGATTTTACGTACTTTGAAGTGACCGAATTATTAAATACATCTGATATAGTACTTATTTACTTTTCTTTTAAAAATTGTTTCTGGATATTAAAAATTTTATTCTTTTTAACTTTACATTTAATTTTTCCCATTCTATAGTTTTTTTTATGCTCTACGTTTTTTCTTTTAAAGTCACTAATGTTATAGATAATCTTTTGCGTCCATTTTTGTATTTGGGAATTTCTGTTCGTCCTTTTGGAGGATAATTTTTGGATTATGTAATTTGTCTAAAATTAAGAAAAAAGAAAGGAATTTTTGAAACGTGCGGTAAATAAATAAAGACGAGACGAAAACATCAAATATCAGGAAGACTTTATTGATCTTGCTGTTTAAGGCACATGTTAATATAAAAATAAACTCTAATAATTATACTTATAAATAGTATATACAACTTTATTCATAATATAAATATTTATAAAAAATTGTATTACCTTATATACACACACAAGAAAAACTAAAATCAAATATGTACATAATTATTACTATAATTAACTTAAACATACTGATGGCAAACGTTTATTATACGTAACGAAAAAAAAAAAAAACTATCACATCATTCGAAAGCTTCATCATGAAGCTCGATAATTACACGTAATGACTCGACACTACGCCCATATTGTAATTTATTACGTCTGCTGTAAGTTAGGCCTACGTAGGTTTCAGTCCCTTTTATTTATTACTCCTAATAATTAAGTTTTTTTCTGAATCAAATCAAATACAGAACGGTAACTTTCAAGCAAAAGAAGTTCGCCAGTTTGCAATTTCTTATTTGATCCGGGGTTCTACTACGGTCTAATAAGCGTAAAACGATAAGCAATTTAACTTTTTTTCTTTATTGCAAGTAGTGGAATGCACGCAAGTAATTTTATTGTAAACGCAGTCTGTTACCACGGCCTCCACATTTTTTCTTCTTCCTGCACTTTCGCTTTCCTCATCACCAGCGACAAAGGTTTTTGCATCGGTGGACTATACCTTAACGTATCCATAGGCTCCGGACTCTCCGCCGATGAATAATTAGAAGAGGACGATGCTGACGCAGTGGATGAGGTCCTCGTGGGTATAGGAACCAAAAGAGGTAGAGGATTATTCGAGGTCGAAGGTGGTGAGCTCGAGGTGGGTAGAACAAGGGCGATGTCTCCATTGGGAAGGCGAGTGGGCACCAACTGTACACCACCGTTTCCTAATATGATTCCGTTCGGCTGTGCGTTTTGGGTCACGTCGGACGAGCTCGGCGTAGGAAGAATGTGAACTTGCAATTGCTGTTGCTGTTGCGTTTCTTGTTTTCCTTGATTGATGCAGTTGGCAAGATGTTGTAGAAGGCGACGTTTCACGATGGGATCTAGGCCGGGAAATCTGCTCACTTCGTTCGCACATTCGCTGAAACCTGCCCGGAATTTGTTTACGATCGCCGGATCGGTGACTGCGGACATTGCGACCTGTTGTCGTTGCATGCTTTGTAGATGTTTGACGGTCATTTCTAAGATGTCAGCCTTTTCTAGTTTTGAATGTCTTGCTGGCTGTAAAAACAGAAAAAAAACTTTTTTGAAATTGTCGACTTCAAGAATGTTAATTATCTAATTTGGTCTTCATTAGAAGACATAAAAATTGTTCATGGGAGACTAATCTTGAAAATGATTTATATTTACTGCCTCTCATCCTATATTTTTCCTCATCTGTTGCTCATTAGGAATCATTGCGATTAAATTGCGTAATTTGTTGTTTTTTTTCCCTGTTATCTCCAATCATAACTACTGCACGTATTTATATACGCGATGGCAATTATCCTCGAACGCGCTCCCAAGCACAGACGTACTTGAACTCGGCAGGAGATTGCGTAAGTGGCGGATAGAATTTCGTTAACAAGTGTCAAAACGTGGTCATTCTAGAAGCCCGATCTGGTCGGTTTCAAGGTGAACGCGCGGCCGCCAAGGATTCGCGGATTTTTACAACTTACGTCTTTCTTCATGGCGTCGAGGATCAGCGTCTTCAACTCGTTGAGGCAGTTGTTGATCCTAGCGCGCCTTCGCTTCTCCATAATTGGCTTGTTACTCTATAAATAAAGAAAACAAACACTTCAGTAAATGAGCACATGCTGTCGGCCAACTGTTTGTAACGCGCGTGGACGTGAGCGCTTTGGCGTGTGTGGCGTGCGACACGTAAAGTTCCACTTGGCACTCGTCCCGATATTTTCCGTTCCTACAAAGTAGGCTATACACACGTAAACTTGCTTGAAGATTTTTAATAAAATCATAAACTCTTTCTTAAAAGAAGTGATACAGATTGGTCGTTTATTAAGATTGCAAGAAAAGGTTGTTGTAAATCGTTGCCATAAATGTATACATATAGACCAGAGAAAAAGCCACGCCCTACTCTCGATTGTTTGGAAAAATTCAGACATATAGAGCTGGGATGTGCAACCGACCGCAGTCACTTTTGGGGTACGCTTCCCTGCTTGTGCCCATCCCTGATGTAGATAATCGTGTCAGTCAAAGCGTGATCTCCAAAAACTGCCTATAGAAAATAAAAAAATAGCGAGAAATGCGCTACTAGTTATTCTGTTACAATTTCCAATTTTTCCAATTTATATTGCAGCTTATATTAGAGCTATCTTTACAAAATCTTTAGAGAAATGTGCAGTAAAATGCAAAAACAATGTCTCTCCATTATCCAAATGCTAAGTTACGGTCCAATCCCTTCTGACCTCAATTGAAAGGCAAAAACCGGCTATCTCAATTTCTTGCCGAAATTGAGTTATGCATACAGGCAAGTCTATAACTAGATGCCTCATCGTCCAGTGCAAGAATCAGGTTTTTGTATTTTCTAATTGGGCTGACACTATCTTATACAGTTTCAGTCATAATTTTGAACTTTGAAGAACTGTGTATAAAAGACACGTTTTTTGTTCTATTGTAAAATTAGTAAAAGTGGAGGTTTTTGCCTTGGACCCTTCAATTACCAGTAGGCGGGTGAGTGGAAAGGCATTGCCTGGAAATAAAATCCAACAAGTGTTCGTTGTTTGCTCCGCATACTTGAAATAGCGGTCAGAAAGGATTAGAGACCGCAATTTATCATTTTATTGGGAAATTACTTTTGCTTTTGACTGTACGTGTGTGAAAGGAAAAAAAATAATTTATTTGTAAAGCGAGATATCTTCGCAACTACTTCTTGTGGTATCAACAACTATTCCATTTTTGAACCCTTAAAGTTAACCAGTCTGTTCTTGTACAATTAGACATTGAATGTTCCCATAACACGAAGATCTAGAGGGGGTTGAATTGGGCGATTTCGATTTTTCAAAAAATAAACACAAATTTTCTTTTGATGGTCGTTCATCGTTTTAGAAAATAAAAGGAACGAACCCTTGCAGATTGATTGTTACCAAGTCGTGTTCAAAAGCTCTAATCGAAAATAAGATACATAAATAAAAAGGGTACAAGCCGTGGCCATATGAAGTTAAAGTTGATATTAGATTCTCTTCACCGCTTATCGTTTATATGAGTATCATCTTATTTTTCTTAAGCTATAATGACGAGACATTTTTGTTCATACAGGGTGGACTTGTATCCTTGCATATAGTTTGAATAGCTTGAATATAGTTTTTTAAGAGTTAGGACTTGAAAACCTAGTGTACTCTTCTGCTGCTAAAATTGAGGTATAAAAATATATCACCTCAAAGCAATTATTTATAAATGAAGACTTTGAGTTAAACATTCCATATAAGTATAAGTATTGTCTTCCTTTCTTTATGATTTCAAAAACATTGATTCCTTCAAGCATGTCTGCGTGTATATAAAGTACTTTATTGACAATGTTCGGCAGGCAGCCTTGCGAAACAATTGGCGCCTCCCTCTAGCGAAATGAAATTTCGCGTGCCCCAATTTTTACGGTCGGATTAGGCGTGAAGCTTTTTACTGCGTCCGTGGCGCAAACAGCGACTTAAAAATAACGCGTCAAGGTTTGCTCGAAGATTTTATTGAAGCGCAACGGGATTACCAGGACGACGATGGCGCTATTGTCAGTTAATTACGGGCAAACATTACGGGCAATTACAGCAAGAGATCAGGGGGATTACGGGCTTTTTTCTGCATTAAAATTAATCTTCGGCTGGCGTTGCGTAAGAAGGTTTTAATTTTTTTTTAGGGGGGGGGGGGGCACCTTTTTGGCGCAGAGTTTGTTTGCTTTTGTTGATCCTGAGAATTACTTTTTTAAACGAGATAGATTTGACTGGGAGTTCTGTGGAGCGAAATGTTTTCGTCAATGACGAAGTAAAAAATGAAAACAAAACATATTTTATTTTCTTTGCGTTTTAATTAAATCTTAGTTGGGATCTAAACAAATGTTGGATTTTCTTTCCCAACTACATATTTTTTTTCTCTATCAAAAAAGAATCTAAACTCTTTTGGTGTTACCATCAAAATGGCATTTACTACTTACTACTATTGAATTAATGATTTTGGATTATTTTTATTTGAAATGATCCTTCAGATACCATTTAATGGCTTTGGGGAAATTCCAATGAAAAATCCAAATTCTTTATGATAACTTCAAACATGATTTTACTGACAATTTATGGCCATTTGGAAGTTCCAATAAGAAATCCAAATTTATTACCATTCAGATATCATATTACTAACATTTTATGGTCTTAAGGAAGTTCCCATGAAATATCCAAATTAGTTATGATTCTTCAGTTATAATTTAACCGGCATCTTATGGTCAATAAAAAAAATCAAATTAATTATCAATTAGATATCATTTTACCGACATTTTATGGACATATGGAAGTGCCAATAAAAATTCAAATTCATTATCAATTAGATATTATTTTACTGACATTTTATGGCCTTAGGAAAGTTCTCATGAATACCAAAACTCATTATGATACTTCAGTTATCATTTCACTGACATTTTATGGCCTCAGGGAAGTTTCCAAAGTCATTATCATTCACATATCACTTTACTGCATTTTTATGACTTTATGGAAGTTCCAATAAAAATCCAAAGTCATTATTTTAGTAAATAAATGCCATATTTATGGATAGAGAAAAAGGAAATTCAGAAAGTCTACCAATTTTAGAATCTCAGAGTTTCGAAGGTAACAAATAATCGAAAGAGTGAAAATAAAGAAATAAAGAAAAGCATTGTGCTAGGGGCAGTTAAAGTGAATCAAATTTTTTTGAATAATTTAAAAAAATTGAACGAAACCAGAAAAATGTTAAACTAAAAGTATCTTGCAGTTTACGTTAAGTGAACACAGCAACGATAGTACATACCACTTTGGTACATTTCAAATCATTGAAAATAATAATAAATAATAGGATTATTACGACGTCTTTGGAAACATAAATTAGAGAGGAAAATTGAGCATCATGAGTTCATAAAAAAAGTACGTTAGGGTCCTGAAGATGAAACGTTAAATAGAATGGACGTTTGGGTTCTTCAAAATGAATTTATATCGCACGAAAATGATGAGAAAAATTGTAAAATGTAAAAGTGGCTTTTCCAACGACATTGATTTAAACTGAATATAATTTATAGTTAACAAGTTTGGTGCCAGAACAAATACATCAATATATGCCACTGCACTTAATTTAAACCTGGGGTACTTCTTAGTGTAAAAAGATTTTGTGTCGTCTTTATAATAAAACATCCTGTTCCAGAAAACTTAAAAAAAATCAAAGTTTAAGTTCGTTCGGGAAACAAAAAGTAATTAAAATCTTGGATTCGTTTATCAAAAGCTTAAAATGAAAAGAAAAAACTGAACTGCATTCCACGGTTGATTGGCAGCGGCGTACGAGATTAAAAGCGCCTTGTTAATTTATTTCTGCACTCTCAAATTAATTTTCATTAAGTTAATTAATACACGAGGAAAATGAGGTTGCAAAAACCTACCGTTTTTGGAAAAAATTTTCAAAATAGAAACCGGGGGAGAGAAATGAGGTTGCAGTCGTGATTAATAGCGGATTGCCAGACAGATCGATTCGTACGCGTGTCTATTTTGGTGAAGCAGACGAAATTAGGTTGTCCATCCCTTTCCTTGTCGTTTTGACCGACGACAGGATGGGCGAGGAAAATGCAAATTTTAATTGACGCTAAGATTCTAACCGATGCGATGCGATAGTGAAGAGCAAGACGAATCAATTTGCGAGTACGTGTCTATTCTGGTCAAGCATTTGCAATTAGGTTGCGCCTTTCACTGTCATTCAACTGACAATAGGATGGACGATATCGTGCATTGTTAATTCCGCAAAAGATTCTGCGGCGACAGTTGAGATAAAATCAATTTGTTTCATGTCTATTTTGATCAAGCCTTGATGAAATTAGGTTGCCCGGTCGCCGCCAAACTGACGACGAGATGCAAATTTTAATTCCTCCAAAGTCCGGGCGGATTTTCGTCTTTACCCCTAATATCTATTAATCAATGATGATTCTATAAATAAAGCCGGGACCTGGAAATAAAATCTCGGCTTTGTATTTGAAGTGGGCGCGTCGTCATTGTCGGTGCGTGATAAGGCGATTAATTAATTAGCGCGCGCTTAATTAATTCAAAATTAACATACTCGTCGATTGTCATTGACTCTTCTTTGGGGCACGGTGGGTTCTACGGTTGGGCTGGACGAGATATTTGCGCTGGCCATGTTCGCACCTTGCACTAAACCGCCGGTTTCCGTAACCATTTCACCGATGTTGTGATATTTACGTTCGCGTCGCACGTACCGAGAGCGTCGAGTGTTGAGCTACTAAACACAGTTGCTTCGAGCCACTGACTGAGGCGCTTTGAGTCCTGTGAGATCGGATGCTGCCAAGGCATCCGCAAGGAGCATGGTGGGGCGAATGCCGCGTGCCTGTTTAGGCGCGCGCGTGAGACAAGGCCGAGATCCATCTTCCCATGGCGTGCTCGGGGTCCGTCGGGTTTTTCTCTCCTTCCCCTCCGCCCGCCTCGCACCTGTACAGGTGAGTTCGGCGAGTCTCTCTCTCGTGTCGTGCTTAAGGCTATGCGAGGCCACACGTGCCTCCGTGTGTCACGCTCGCGACTGTGGGAAACCTCCTCCTCTAGCCGCGGGTGGCTAGATGAGTACCACCACAAAGAAACCGCGCTGCTGATTCATGGGCCGAGATGACGTGCCCAGCCCGCGCATATCTGCATCACTGATCGAAATGAGTCACGACCGAAATGTTCAACCACTATTGCATTTATATTACACGCGCGCTACACACACATAGACTTGCTCGTAGACATACCGTTAGAAACATGTAACCCCAAATTTTGCACTTCGTTTGATGACGATGGGAACAAATCACTGCATAAAATGACGCCCAACGTGGGGCCTTTTCATCATCAAATCACTGCATAACTTGGCGCCCAACGTGGGGCTTTCGCCTACAAGCCTCGGTGCATAAATTGGCAACACCAAACGTATGGGGGCCTCGCCATCATCAAAACACTGTACGGCTCCATATTCACAGAAATACTCTTTACATACAGAATCAGATGTAGAGTTCGTATCATTTCTATAGGTGTCTAAATAACAAGATGTAAATTCACCAACCCCTGTTAGGACACAGCTTAAAGCGGTATGCAAGCAGGCCCGTTGTGTGCAACGCACAAGGGCGCTTAATCAAAGGGGCGCCAAATTGTCTATAATCATTTAACTAAAGATATAATATAACTAAAAATGAATTGCTTTGAAAATAATTATTCATGAGGACCTTGTTTGTAAATTTCATTTCAGCATAATTAATTTTTATCAAGGTACTGTAGATAAGTATAATATACAGGGTGACTGACAATTAATAATAATAATAATAATTGTGTCTTTATTAATAAATCACAGTTAAACAAAGTACAAATTATAGTGCCCAACAATTGGCGAGGTTCAGTATTGACGAAAATTAAAAATTAATTCGCCAAACTGCTCTACCACCTAACCAAAAAAATTAAAAACTTACCCTAAAGGAAAGCGATATTTAAGACGTGCTTAATTTAATAATTAATTAATTTAATAATATGTGAAAGCTATAATATCAAGATAATTACGTTTGTGATTGAAACAAGGTTCGAAACAGTTTGCACCTGAACTGCCTGTAATTTAACTTGCATTCAAGATAGAATTTATTAAAAAATTTTACGATACAGTAAGTAAATGACCGCTTGAAATTTTGACTGTGATGACGGGGGGGAGTTAATAAGCCTCTGTATCGCAAATTCAAATTGTGGACGTCAGTTCGATATGTGATTAAATTATATAAACATGGCGGATATTGATACGTAATAATTTTGTAAAATAAGCAGTAAGTGTGAAACATTCTTCTATGTTCCATATGCAACCAACCAGTCTCCCTAACTTTGTGACTAATTCTGGAATACTTACCAATACCATAGATAAGGCGTAAACAACAATTTTGTAGTTTCTGTTTTTTTTATTACATCTAGATGTGGGCCGTATACACAGTCACAATAGTCCACCCTACTCAAAACTAAAGAATTACATAACTGAATTTTTGTTTTCTGATCTAATATGTGCCTATTGAGATAAATAGTTTTTAAATTCATATAAGCTTGTTGCAACAATTTCGAAACATGATGCGTGAACTTAAGGTTAGAGTCTAAGGTAACACCCAAATTCTTTAACTTCTCAGTAAATTTTCTATTAACATTATCAACTTTTATTTTTAGTTTATTAATTATTTTTTCTTTAGAATTACATCTACCAAATAAAATTGCTGATGATTTTTCCGGATTTAGAACTAGTTTATGCTTTAGAGAACATTGGCCCAATGTTGCAAGATCATTATTTATTAAAATGCAAGCATCATCAACATCAGAAGGAAAAAAAGAAAAATAAATTTGGGAATCATCAGCGTAAAAATGCGATTTACAATGTTTCAGTACGGTGGACAATTGAGATGTGTAAATTATAAATAGAATGGGACCTAAAATAGAGCCTTGTGGTACGTCACTTTTCAAAGTAAGAGGTTTTGCTATCAGATTCATATAATTAACTGACTGTTGTCTAAGATTTAAATAACTTTTGATTAAATTTACTGCGCCCTCACTTAATCCAATATAATGAAGAATTGCAAACAAAATATCATGATCAATGGTATCAAATGCCTTAGAATAGTCTAGTGTGACTAGCACCGTTAGCTTTCCATTGTCACTAGCTCTCAAAATATCATCCGTTATTTTTAATGTTTCGCAAAAAAAAATGCAAAGAGAAGCGATATCCCAGAGAATGGGAAAAACGTTAAAAAAATTCTATGTAGTTTTCGAGAAATAAAATCATAAATTATACCCAAAATGACGATTCGTCCCTAGTTAAGAAAAAACAGATAAACGTAATACAGTCATGAAAGTGTTTTATAACAATAATGGCCCTAAAATGCTGCCCTGTGGGACCCCAGTGTTTATCCTGGCATAATTTGAAAGGTAGGAAGCACTGTCTTGACGTATTAAGATACCTTGAAGTCTATTCCTCCGGAGCCATTTGAGTGCAGGGCCTCTAATCTCGTAGCTGTATAATTTGTGCAATAACAGATCATGGTTGACGACGTCAAACGCTTTCGTGAGGTCAAAGAATACACAAGCAGTTTCGTTTCTCTCTATCTTATGATAAAGTTGTAAAGGGATAAGATTGCATCCGTCGTGGAGCAGTTTTTCCTAAAACCAAATTGCTGTTTATTTAAGATTTTTGTCCAGCAAAAATTTATTTACTCTCATATAAAAGGCCTTTTCATATATTTTGGCAAATACCGACAACAGAGCAATTGGCCTGAAATTAGACATGACAGTTTTCTCTTTTGTTTTCGAAATTGGCACTACTGTAGTAGTTTTTAAACACTCCGGGAATCTACCTTGAACAAAGGAAAAGTTTATTAGATCCAGTAGTGGTGTGCAAATTATACTCTTTAGCATGTTTCATGATTTGTGCGACGCACACGAGCGCCAGGATAATAAAGGCACCAAAGGTTTCAGACGAGGTGACGCGACGAGGAGAAAATACTTAAGCAAAACATTTTTATCATTAATTAACTCAAAATAAATTAAATTTTTTAAACTATATTTTATGGATTTGTCCTAAACAAATTAATTATCAGCACTATTTGTTATTATTCTTTAAGATCTTTTTCTAGATCCTAGTTCTAACTTTAGCGTAAAAAAGTAAGAAAATTAGAATTTACATGAGTTTACTGTTTATGATGCGCGTTTGAATTTGTCTAATCTCGCCTTTGCTCTAAACCAGTGGTTCCCAACCTTTTTTTAATCGCGACCCTTTTAGATTTTTTAAAAATGTTCGCGGTCCGGCTTCTCATTTGCGATATTTGATAGTATGCATAGTATGATAGGCCGGCCATTAAATTTTTGCTTTTAAAACTGATGGCGACCCACTAGAAAACCCAAGGCGACCCCCTTTTGGGTCACGACCCACCGGTTGGGAACCACTGCTCTAAACGTATACATACAGGGTGACTGACTATCATTTCGCCACAGAAAAACCGCAATAACAAGCAAAGTCCAAGAGTATGGGAAATATGATAAAAAATTCGATGTAAGTACTTTAGTTTTCGAGAATTAATTAATCAAAAATTGACGATGATGCGCCTCTGCTTAAGAAAAGCGAGCAGATGAACGAAATAAATACAGTCATAAAAGTGTTTGATAATTTCTTGAGTGTTAAGGTGCGGCGTTGTGAAGTAAATTATACCGTACAAAGGATAATAACTGCTTTGCCTGATAAACAAATAAATCACTACAACACGAAAACAAATCACATCTCCGTGTTAAGAATTTCTAGTATTTTTCTCTAATTTTAATTGTATTGTAAATAAAGAAGAATCATACTACGCAATGAACAAGACATTTATAAATAAAGAAGAAGTAACGCAGGAAACGAAAATGAGTGTTTGTAAAACAATTTACAGACCGATATTAACATATGGCAGCGAAACCTGGACACTAACGAAGAGAATGAAAGAGAAATGAAATACCTGAGAAGAGTTGTAGGAGTAACATTAAAAGACAGAATACGAAGCAGCCAAATAAGAGAAGAATCAAAGATAAAACCACTGATGGAGTACAGAGAGAAAAGCAATTAAGCTGGTGCGGCCACCTACAAAGAATGGGCGCAGGGAGGACAACCAAACAAGTTTGGGAAGCCAGGGTAGGTACAAGGTAGAAAGGAAAAGGGAGACCGCAAGAGATATGGGACAAAGCAGTAGAGAAAATATTAACCAAGAAAGGGAAAACGTGGACAAACGCAAGAAATATGACAAAAGATAAACAAGTGTGGAGTAAGTTCGTACATGAAGAGAAGGATGAAGAGTAAACACATACAGAAAAGACACAGATTACGAAAAATGAACTAAACCCAACCCAACCCTACACCAAAATGGTAGAAGAAAAATCGATTAGCACAAGCAACGTGTCCGTCATAAATATTTGACAACCAGAATTTAAAACATTATAATCAGTACACACATACATATCTGTTTCGATTGTTAATTATTATAATTTTGTTTTGTGTGCAGCGTTCAATGAGAAACAAAGTCTATTATTTATAAAAGACGAATTATTAACACAAATCTATTCTAGTATTTAATGGCCGTTAAATTTTAACAACCTCGGCCGTTATAGATAGCATAACAACCATGGAAATAGTGCAGATATAATGAAATAACATTCAAGTATTACGAAAAAGTTTAACAAATTCAAGGCGCGTTTGAAGCTCTAAGTTTTCTGCGCACTAGTTGTAAGTCGCTCCTCGTTTCACCGGAAGTACGATTTTTACGAGTTTGAATAATTTTTTCGAGTTTAAATAACACAAGCGATTTTAATTAATTCATAGTTTATCGTACGAATATCGCATTGCCATTTCATCAACTTCTCTGACAGCAGTAAGTATAATGATTTTGTCGCTTTACACAATTATTTGTCAATTTCTTACTCTTCCCAGTTATTTTAGATATTACCAATTTGTCAATTTTAATGCAATATTAGGTCAAAAAGCGGTCGAGGCTTAAATTTTTCAATAATTATATCGCATAAAAGAAACAAAATTCGACCGAAATTGACACGTGTGTCAAGGGCTACGTGGTGTTTAGTTAAGTAGTCAATAAAATAATTGTATTTCGTACGCAAAACCGCAGCATGTTTTTAGGGTAAATTATTGATTAATTATAAACTGTTCCGTAGACATTTTTCCCGTAAAATATAACTTTCATTTTCTTACTCTTTTTCAATAGAGTAAATATTAGTCATCCTATATAAGAAAATCTGCTAACTTTGTTCTATATTCTGTTGTTACAGTGTATGTACATACCGTATCGCATCACTAATCAGAAAGATTTGAGTTGCAAGTTTTTGTAAATTGGAGTGGAGTAGAGGGGCGCAAACTAAAATTTTGCACACAGTCGCCGGATTCTACTGGCACGCCCCTGACAGCTAAAATACGAGCTCCAAAATATTGACAAACGCATGCGAATCTCTTGAAGAATATTATTCCGTACAAATTGTATAAAATAACGACAACAGCGTCTCCACTTTGAACGCCTGCTTTGACAAATTAATCACTACAACACGAAAACACTTCAAATTTGTGTGATAGAAGTTCCTAGTATTTTTCTTTAAATTTAATTTAAATTGTATAGCAAACATTCTTTACACACTCCTAAGATAGTTTTAGGGTACATTTTTCATTAATTATAAACTATTCCGTAGAATTTTTTAAAAAAAGTTTTCGCGTATATAATCTGTGATCCATTCTGTTATGCGTTTTTTTTAACGTAAGAATTGTCAGTCACCCTGTATGTACACTGTGTTGATTCATTTTTCAGACAGGAAAATAGTATATAACGTGTTTTTTTTTAATTATGCATCAAGGATGGCCGTGACAAGGTGCTTATTGGGAAGGCCCAACTTCGACGCCAGATGTAAAAAAAACAATTAAATGTTTTGCAAATATTGGCTCTTCTTTATATTTTGAGTAAAATGACAAACAAATATTTGTTCATAATTTTAAAATGCATTGTTCAAGGGCGCCAAAATACGTTTTGCACAAGGGCGCTCGATACCCCAACGGCGGCCCTGTATGCAAGCCTATCCGGCACAGAACTTGTGATACAGAAAGAGGCTGGTAATAAGAAACATGTTTCTTCTCGGCACAAGGGTTTTATATTTGAGATGCATAAATATTCCTGACGGTTGACGAAAACACATCCATGAGAGAAAAGAAGATATATTAAAAATCTTACAAAGAGTGCAACTGAAAAGCTACTCGACAAAAAAAATCTATATGTCGTAGCCGCTTGCCGTATATCAGAGATAAGTATATTAGCACTTCGTGTAAAGTCTAGACACTTCACGAAATGCAGACAGATAGCGTAATACCCACCTTTAAACGATTTTTTACAGCTACTGTCTAAAATATTTAGCCTCTTCATGAACTGCTATCAGCTATAAGGTTTATGCTGTAACGCCGAACAATTACGCTATCGGTCTAATAATTTTAGACGCTTGATGAAGTGACTAGAGTTGTATATGCGGATAGCGTTATTGAAAAGTGAGTTGATGGTGCACGATCTTGTAGAAACGTATTTTTCCTGGCTCTCTCTGCTTTTCCTCGTTGGTAGTGTGTAATAGTATATTACATGACGAGAGTTGTAAATAGCATATTACGCACGGTGGTAAAGTTGCGCATGAGCCGCGCAGCGGCGAATGCAAGTAATTCAACAAGTGCATAATTGCTTTACAACTCGAGTTTTGTACTATACTTTACCTACGACCACAAAAATTACCTTATCATTCAAGTTTAAAATAATCAGCAATGACACTTTATGTGTTGTACGTAATTCGTCATTTACAGTAGTGGTCGTAGATAAAGTACTTATTTTGTGAAATATATTTAACAAAATGTCTGGAATTGATCAAGAACATGGTTATACACAGAAAACTTTTTATGAGAAACTTGATCGATATTACTTGCAAAAACCGAATATAAAGCCTTTTGTAAAAGAAAAGATGGCAAACATTGTGGAGGAAATTAAGATTGCCAAAAATAAATTGTAAGTACTCTTTGATTTTAATGAAAAAATACGGAGTCGCTCCTAAACATTTAACAAAATATTCACTGTAATGTTTAAAATGTATTTTGACCAACGATATTCTTAAGTTGCTGCACTTCCTTCGGAAACGCCCAGTACGTAATAATTTGTGCAATATAAGTTTTCCATGTGTTACCTAATAAATAAATAAATGCATAATCTATTTATATTTTTATTATTCATTAACTTATCTTATTCAGTGTTCAGTTTAATTATCTCTCGGTATAATATGAATAAATAGGACTACTATTTTCTCCAGTACAATGCCAGTCTTATTCAGTGTTCAGTTTAATTAATCTCTCGGTATAATATGAATAAATAGGAATACTATTTTCTCCAGTACAATGTCAATCTGCAGCTTTATCAGCAGTGGCGTAAATAGCTTTAGTCACTTCATGAAGCGTCTAAAATTATTAGACCGGTAGCGTAATTGTTCGGCGTTACAGCATAAACCTAATGGCTGGTAGCAGTTCATGAAGAGTCTAAATATTTTAGACAGTAGCTGTAAAAAATCGTTTAAAGGTGGGCATTACGCTATCTGTCTGCATTTCGCGAAGTGTCTAGACTTTACACGAAGTGCTAATTTACGGCAAGCGGCTACGACATATATAAACCATTTACAACAACACTGCATTTATTGGCATCCACAACGCGCAGCCTTTACATCACTACATTATTTATGTCAACATCTCGACACCCCACGACAAGCCGCCACTACCTGAATTCTGCATAACTTGGCGCCCAACGCGGGGCCTCTCCGTCTGCTGATGAAAATATGTTCATCCATGACAGGAAAGAAATTAAAGTGACAATCTAACGAAGAAAGAAATTAAAAAGCTACCCGACAAAAGTAGCAATAAAAAAAAATCAATACATCCAATGTTTTTCATAAAGTCCGTAACATATAGAAATTTATAATATATCTGAAAGACAAAGAGAATACACTTAATCTACTACAAAGCATATTTTTGCACAAAAAAGCATATTTATTATTTATCTTCTTTTTAAACAAAAAGTAAACCAAAATAAATTATTTGTAAAAAGTGTAATGTGTTTTTTTAAAACGAAATATCTATTTTCTGGAAAGAACATCGAATTTAAGGCAATGTTTTGTTAATAGGTTGTGTTCTTTAAGATAAGACTAAATTTGTTGTTTTTTAAGAATGTTTGACAGTACATAAGAAAAAATTATTTTCGGTCAAAATTTAGATAATATATACTGGTTACACTTATTTTGGTCTGATTGCATTAATTCCACAAGAAAAAGTTTAATATTTTTCGAGTTGCTACAATTTTACGTTTTTGAGAATTCCGCACTGTCGAGTTTCCCGCCAAATTTTAAATGATCGTCGAAATGTAATTGTATTCTTTTTTGTATTGACTGATGCGCAAACTGATCTTACAATTAGTAAAATTTAATCCTGAAAATCAATGTTTGAAACTTTATGAATGGCATTGTATAAGCAATTTACAGCAACATTGCATTTTTTGGCATTCCAATATGCGGCCTTCACGTCACTACATTATCCGTGTCAACGAGTTAACACCTCACGACGCGATGGGGCGGCGCCACCTGAACTCTACATAAATTGGCGCCCAACGTGGGGCCTCTCGATCACCAAATTACTAAGGCGTAAATGTACACTGGCCGTTAAAAGTTACATCCCCCCCAATAAAATTTTATTTTTATTTTTCAATTTAATGGGAGGAAGAGATCCTTTAATCAAATATTTGCTTTTTACGTGCGGATAGTTGTAATTATTACAGTCGATCAAGTACAAATTAAAAAAATAAATAAATTTATTCAAGCAAACGTGCAACCTAGAATAAAACACCAAACTTCATATTATATTCCGTTTGAAGATGTAGTACCTACACGGTCTGACATCCGTTGCAAATAGTTATGTAGAAGTGGATTTTAATTGGCTTTTGTAAATATTTAATGTTGCTGGCGGTCGTAAATTATACGGAATAAAATCGTCTTGCTAATTTGTCGTAAATCTATTTCTAATTGAGCAGCGCGGCGGGCGTCCTCTATCATTACGCAGGAATGCCATAGTAATTACTTATTTAAATGACATGCATGCGAACACAAAGGGACTGCTGAATATCAATCATTTCTATTAGTCGATAATGAGGATTCGAGGCTATTAAGATTCCTTCGGGAGGATAAGAGCGCGCGCTGTTATTTAGGCGCGCGTAAAAACCTGCACGTCCGCATAAACAAGCTCGTAGACATGTTTGTCTTTTGTCTGTCTTTCCCTCTGTGTGTGTGTTTTTTTAATGAAACCTATAATAATAATTGAAGTAATAAATTTCTTAATGCACTTAATGCTGTTGGATTTCATTTTTAATGGTAGGTCACAAAACAATTTAAAGACAAATCCGAACAAAAGAGAGATGCTGGCAAGACTAGTTTTATCAAATCAAATCAAATCAAACTTTATTCAAACTTTACAGTTTTCGTTACATGCCTATTAGCAATCTAGGTTCCAATCGAATAGATAAATAGGTAACAATAACAATATGCCATAACTGGTGAGAGGCTAACATACAAGAGTATCCTCTAAATATTCGTTTACGCTATAGTAAGCCTTGTCAATTAATTGTAACTTCAATTTATTCTTAAACAGTCTTTTTGGGAGTTGGGTCCACACTGATGGAAGTTTATTGTACAAAAACAAATGTCTGGTTTGCACTGCCGTGGCATTTATTCTCCGCGTGGCAACATTTATCTTGTAGTAGCTTCTCAAATTTGTAGTCACTACATCCCCTCTCTTCTGTAAGGCTTTTGCTTCTTCGTGAGCTCTTATGAGCTGAGAAAATAGGTAAAGTGATGACATGGTCATTATACGTAGTTTGCGAAACAGAGGTTTACAATGAGTTTGTTCAGTAACCTTTTCCATGATGCGAATTGTCTTTTTTTGACTAACAACAGCTTGGGCGTGAGTGGATTCACCCCAAAATTGAATACCATAGTTCATTCTTGATTGAAATAAGGCAAAATACGCAGTTATAGAGGCTTCTTTGCCTATAAGTTCTCCAATTCTTCTTATTGCGTATGTGGCTGACGCAAGTTTCTTAGGTATATCATCCGTGTGGGCTTGCCAAGTTAGCCGTGAGTCCAATGTAATGCCAAGAAATTTCGCAGAATTCCTGGTTGTCAAATCAGTTTTAAGCTTTGTTGTAAATGGTATTTTTGATGATTTGTCGTTATTTAGATAAAGTTTGTTAACAGCAAACCAATCTGCTGCTTCTTTGTTGGCAGTGTCCAGATTTATTTGAGTTTCACTGCAGGTACGGCCTTTGCATACTAACGTTGTGTCGTCAGCATACAATATCGTATGAGCTGATGTTTGATTGGGCAGATCATTGATGAAGATACTGAAAAAGAGAGGCCCGGTCAGTGAGCCTTGTGGTATACCACTATGAATAGGCAAGATGTTACTTTTTTGACCATCTAAATGAACAGCCTGTTTCCTGTTTTGAAGGTAGGATGTTATAAGTTGTAAAGGGACTCCTCTTACGCCGTAATGTTCTAGTTTGGATAAAAATATGTCATGCTGCATGCTGTCAAAAGCTTTACTCAGGGCACATAGTAGAGCTTCGCATTCACAGTATTCCTCAAATGCATCCCAAATATAGTTTAGTAATGATAATACTGCATCCGTCGTGTTTTTGCCTTTCTTAAATCCATACTGATGAATAGTCATACAGTTATTTTTGGAAAGGAAATTTTCTAATCTGGTGTATAAGGCGGCTTCAAGAATCTTAGAAGGTACAGGAAGGATTGAGATGGGTCTATAATTATTTATGGAAGAGGGATTTCCTTTTTTGAATATGGGTACAACCTTCCCTACTTTCATTTCATCTGGGACGATACCTTCCTGGAAACAGGTGTTGATTATGTCAGCTAAAGGTTGAGCTATATATCTGGAACACTTCTTGATAAGTTTCGTATTTAGGCCATGAATATCTGTTGAAGTTTTTGATTTAAGTCCATCTATGATTGTTTTCATTTCCTCTGGAGTTACAGGGTTCAAGAAACATGTGGAGTGGTTACGTAGAAATTGCTTTAAGTAGTGTGATGAATTGTTGTTGCTTATTGGAATGTGTTGTAATGTGTTGCAGCCAATATTACAGAAAAACAGATTAAAATCTTCGCATGTGATGTTGTGTGATTTATTGGAAGAGTGCGGCAGTGTTTCTTTTTTTTATTATATTCCACAGGGTTTTCTGTTTATTTGTTTACAAAATATGGAATATCATGATGTAATTATTATTGTCGATTATCTAATGAAACAGATGGACGAAGATTTTGTAATCGAATTGTGTTGCAGGCGACGCTGACCCACTAACCATGACATTTGCGGAATTTATCGTTTCATAATGTATTTATAAAAACCGCAGACGCACTGACGAACGAGCAGAGGTTTAAAAACAAAAGACGATGCACTCTTGTGATAGGTCAGTTGTTAATTTTTGAGCAAAACCCTTGACATTTGCAGAATTAGTTCCTGATGCGATGAGGAACTTACAGTATTAACAAGTGAAACTTATTCGATTACACCCTGTATACATTAATTGTCTCTAAACTTGCGGTTCTGAATTTCTTCGAAAATTCTATAAAGATACTTATCCGCAGATTAAAGAGCTAATACAAAGAGGTAATACATCTTATTGAAATGAACATGGTGGGTATTCAAAGAAACTAGATAAGCGACTTAAGATATTTCATTTTCTTTCGCCAGAAGAGGGTACTTAAAACGAATTTTTGGAAACGTATTTAAATTACAACAGCAGCGATTTTTAATGAATAATAAAGCTTGCAGTAGACTTGCTTTCCATGGTATTTTGGAACAAGATGTAGAAAAAAGGTTCAATTGACAGAACGGGCATCCCCAAGTTGTTGCGTTGCAACATTTCTTCCCAAAATTCAAAAATGAAAAAGTTAAGAGGGGTACACATTATTAGGTGTGATTGATGTTTGAAATTTGCTGTATAATTTACAAGATAAATTAAACTTGAGAGACGGGAGTTGTCTAGATTTATTATTTCTTGATTAATTAAAATTTACTGCAGGATCTTGAGATAAAAATACGTGAGATTGAATCCATGCAAAAAAAAAATTGTCAGGATTCTAGTAAAACAGGTATGTGCGTGGGTAGGTAGTCGCAGGCTACACTTTAGAATAATTATGCTAGATACTCCCTGCCCACGCCCTCGCAATGCAAAAAAAGACGATCAAATTACTGTAAATGATTATAGAGTTCCATAAGTGATACGGAATGATAAAATTAGCGTTGTTATAAATAATTTATGTGACTTTCGGAGAAACCGGATTTCTCGCGAGTCGTGAGCGGCGGGCTCTGACGTCGTTGAGAGTCGGACGTGGGACGACCAGACAAAACACGACGAAGGAGAGAGAGAACGTCCTGCAGCATTCCATCATCGCAAGCCACCGCAGGAATTATCTGATAAGAAGAGGTCACAACCCACGGTTGTATCCCGCTCGTATCGATCCGCGCGCACGGTTGGTCGGAGCGCGTCGTGAAAGCTTCGACCGAGGGAAATTAATTAATTAAAAGACGTGACCCAAAACTTAGACGAGCGCTGCTTAATTGCGAGATAAGTAGACGGCCGCTGAGCCGTAACACCTCGGAATGCCTGTGCGTTTTTCTCTCGCTGGGAATTCATCTTGATACGACGCAGCTTATTACGAAACGTTTACGTACAATTACCACCGATCGTATTTCTTTCGATCTGATTTGAAAGATGTTCATTATAAACAAGACTGGTTCGTTCTATTAAAGTACAACATAACAGAGTATAAATGCGTCTACACACATGTCGACTTGTTCGTGGACTCGCTGGTAGATTCATAGAAAAAGAGCAAGATGTATACGTTAACGATTTGCCTCCAGACAAATGTCCTGGAATTAGATAAAATAAAAAACTGATCGTGAAACAATAAAACTCTAGTAAAATTCACGGTCACTCGGTCAATGTTGCTCATAAGGAATTCGATGATAACGGAAGAAAATTCTAAATTTCCTCTCGCGTTGATTACGGACTTAATTAATTATAAGCCAATTTTTACGTATTATTAATACAATTTATATCTGCTGCTGATAAAAGTGTAGCAATTTACATCAATAAGACAATGTATTGTAATCTTCGACCATTTGTTTCATTAGATAATAGAAAATAATTACATCATGATATTCCATACTTTGTAAACAAATAACACACTATGGTTGGATTTCTCAGTCCTAGTTTAACTTTAAACTTCTGTTTATTTCCATAGGAACAATTGCTTTTATAATTGCCATGAGAATAAACGGGAGTTTAGAGTTGTTAAACTGGGACTGAGAAACGCAGCCTATGTGATTTAATTTGTTAAATGATTCAAAAAATAAATGAATGCCATTATTAGCTAATTTGCATTACAACACTGACAGCCGTTTGCACCATACAGCCAAAAAGCTTTCCTTTATTAAGTTCCACTTGAACTTTAAGTTCGACTTAAAAGAAATCGCTTTGCACCGCCGCGCTTCGCTCGCTTTTGATGTTCTTAATAAAGTCAAACGTAAAGATAAAATGCGCAAAATGCAGTTTTTTTTCTGAATCTTTTGCACCGAGAAAAATGGATTTGTTACTTTTGTTTTATTTTTGTTTAACTTTAATCGATTAACACCAAACCATTCTTCAGCGTTTTTTAGTGCACTTTCAGTTTTTAATTTCGTTGTTTCCCTGTCTTGATCGCATGATAAAAAAGATGTATCATCAGCATAAAGAAGTGTTGAACAAGTGTCGATGTAACCAGATAAATCATTGATATAAATGATGAATAATATTGGACCCAGGACGGATCCTTGAGGCACTCCATAATTTGTAGACTCTACAGGTGTCCAAACATTTTTCCAGAGAATCCATTCAGCACGTTCTTTTAAATAAGATTCAAGTAGGTTTCCCACTGTTCCTCGAAGTCCATAATGTGCTAACTTTTCTAAAAGGTGTTGCTGTGGTACCGAATCAAACGCCTTACTTAGGTCACATAATGTCAAACTCGCCGATTTACCCGTATCAAACGCTAATAAAATTTCTTCCACCACTTGCAGTAGAGCTGTTCCTGTGGACCTATTTGAGCGCTATCCATGTTGGTTAGGATCAAATAGCCGATTTTTCTCAAAAAAATTCACAATTCTGTTTTTTAATAGAGTCTCAAAAATTTTTGATATCACAGGCAAAACAGAAATGGGTCTGTAATTATCAGGTAAGTTTATATCACCACTTTTATGTACCGGCACAATTTTTGTGCATTTTAGCTCTTTTGGAAATATTCCTTGTAGGAAGCACTTATTGATGATTAATGTTAGAGGATCCAAAATAAAGTCTGACACTGCTTTTAGGATTCCTGTGGACATTCCATAAATGTCCTGTGTACTTTTTTTTAATATTATTTATTACAGTCTTTACTTCCTGAGAGGTCACTGGTGTTAAAAAGAACGAGTTCAAATTGCTTTTAATTTTATGTAATAATAAATCCGTTAGTGTGTTTTGACATTTAGATAAGTCTGGAAGTAATTTTGATCCCAACAAATCAAAATAATCGCTAAATTCTCTGGGTAGAATTTTGCTTTTTTCATTTCTCTTACCAATGCATCCTTTTGTTTCGTAATTTATTACGTTCCATAAGCTTTCTGTTTATTGGATGATTTGTTTATGTATTCTTCATTTTGCCTTTTGACTGCTGTTTGTACCTCACTAATATAGTTTTTTTTGTAGTATTTATAAGACTTTTCTGCCTCATAACATTTAGTTGCTTGTTTTATTATCTGTAATGCATTTAATATGTTTCTCATTTCTTTTAATCTTTCATTACACCACTGCATTCTTATTTGTTTATTAAAATTTATTTTTTGTCTAATTTCAGGACAGCTTTCATTGAAGAGGAGAAGTAGTTTGGTATGGAAAGCAGTATATCTTGTGCATCAGCTATGTCATTAATATGATCCCAGTAAGTATTACGTAGTTTATTTTTAAACTTTGCGGTCGTCGTAATATAATTTTTCTCTTTTTTGTGATTTCAATATGATCTGTTGATTTAGAATATTTATTTTTTACTTGTATTATCTGTGATAAATGATCTGAGATATGTAAATCTACACTTGTTCTTTTTATAACCAAATCTATTTCATTAATAAAGATATTGTCTATACATGATTTTGTATTTTTGGTTATCTTAGAACACTCATCCATTGTCTTGAATAATCCAAATGAGAGAAACACTTCTAAAACATCCGCAACCTCTTTTTCTGCTTTATCAAAATGGACATTAAAATCTCCTGCTACGTATATTGTCCTATTCTGATAATTTTCTGTCAAAAATTTTAATATTGAGTCTAGTTTCTCGATAAATGTTTCGATATTTCCGTGGGGAGATCTGTACACCGAAAGTACTACCGAATTTAGCTGTTTTATTTCAGCGGCTACTATTTCTATGTTCTTTTCCTCATTAAATGTTAAAACTTCAGAAATTTTTGTCTGTTTTAATATCGTTTTTACATATTATCATTACGCCACCTCCTTTATATAGCGATCTACAGAAATAATTGCTGACATAATAATTTTTAAAGCTTAAAGATTTTACAGATTCCATTGTTAACCAATGCTCTGTGATACAAGCGATATCAACATTGTTTTCCATAAGATTTAATTCAAACGCGTCAATTTTATTTGTTGATTCGCCTTTACTTGATGAAAATTTATATCCATATTGATTAATTAATTAAACTAAATATGTTTAGATTTTCACAGTTTATTACTTAACACATAACAATTGTTTGTACACAGTACACAGTACCTTCGTCAGATGTGAGCTTAAACTGTTTAAGCTCACATCTGACGAAGGTACTGTGGACTGAAACAATTGTTATGTGTTAAGTAACAAACTGTGAAAATCTAACACATTTTGTTTAATTAATTAATCAATATCAATTTTATTTAACAACGATTGTATGTTGAAGTTTAAAATTGTCAGTACGTTATCAGTTTTTGTACTTACACTCACTTTATCGTATGGTTTGTTGTCCCTGCGTGAAAATTTTTATTCCTTGGGAAGCGATATCGTCGGACCGCCGCGCCCTGTGGCCATAGTTCCGGCCATGTATGTATGATGAATCATGAACTAAATTAAATTACAATTAATACATCAAGAAATAAATACAAATAATATTATTACAACAATTTTCAAACTTCGAAACTAAAATAACATAGCAATATGTTTACTGAACTTTTTTGCTTAGAATAACTTTCTGTATCACCTCTTTCCATTTGGCACACTTTAAGTGACACATCCTGTATTTAAGACGGCCAAAAAATATGATCAAGATCGCCTAAAATTCCACAGAATTCACACATATCCGAAACTATGATACCGTGTAAGCGCGTTGGATACCGTCCATGACCAAATCTTATTCTATTAATATAAGTAATAATCTTTCTTGCGAAATTTGGACAACATTCGTACCAGATTTAACAAGGAAAGTCATAGTTGATCAATGTGTACCTACGTAGGATTCGTAAAACTATATTTCTTATAAATATATTTCCATGTATTAACTAATTTTATCTTGCATTGTGTTATGCATTCTCTTAGATGGTATTTATTATTTAGAAATTGAGCATTATGTACACTATCTTTCGCAAGTCTATCAACTTCCTCATTGTACCGAGTGACTTTTAATGATTGAAGCAAATTAGTATGTTGGGAACACTGAGGAATTGGCATTACTTGAAAGTTCGTTAATTTTGCGGGAATGCGTAGCTATAGGTTAGACTTGATGTTTACATTGATGATGAAAACTGTTTAACAGATTATTATTATTATTCAAGACCTGGAAATGTTAGCCCCCTTTGCGTAAGCAGCACCGAATCCTTTGAGATAAGTTATTGAAGACATTATTAACGTTTTAGGTTGTCTGATATTTGCAATTGCCTCTTCAATTGCCAGCTGCACAATTCATCCAAATTGTTTAATACGTATTCTGAACATCACATTATTGAAATGAGGAAATAAGAAGTTCAAATTTAATTGAATATTAGAGCAAATCATCAAGCCCCATTTGCGTAAGCAGTACCGAATCCTTTGAGATATGTTATTGAAGACATTATTAACGTTTTAGGTTGTCCGATATTTGCAGTTGCCTGCTGCAATTCTTCCAAATTGTTTAATACGTATTCTGAATACCAAATTATTGAAATAAGGAAGTAAGAAGTCCGGATTTAATTGAATATTAGAGCAATTAGGCCACCAACCAGCACTGATTAAACATCCTGGGAAAAACTCCTCTAAATAATTTATTGTGGTTCGTGCTGTGTGAGCAGTGGCGGAATCTTGTTGAAAGTAGCCATTTGCTAATTCAGTGTCGTCTAACTGGTTTATAAATGTATCCAATATAAGTCTCTGATATCTATAGGGGTTGTTTCCCGGAAGAATATTGGTCCAATAATTCTCCAAGACATTGCCATCCAAACACCAATTTTAAGTGGATGTAGTGCCTTTACATCAATCACATTAAAGGGTTATGTTCCGACCAAGTCCTGAAATTTTGTGAATTGATAAACCCAGAGAGATGAAACCAGGCTTTATCAGCAAAGAAAGTTGTATCTTGTTGGTCACTATTATTTAGCAGATTATTGTTATACCACTGACAAAACTGAATTTATTGAAGAAAATCGAGTGGGTGAAGTTGTCGAACCATTGAAAATTTGTATGATTGGAAATGAAGGTGTTTTTTCAAGATCTTCCGAGTGGATTCGTATAGGAAACATGAGGATTCTGTTATGCAGTATCATTAACATTTTGTACAATATCGAGTGTTATTATAGTGGGGCGATCAGTGAATTTTCCTTTTTTTACATTACCGGTTTGCAAGAAACGTTCATTTATTAACCGATTTTGAACTGAACTGACTTTAAAGTGAATAGAGAGACTCATAAAAGGAATGATGTTTTGGAACTAAAATTAACATAACCTCAAAATACGTATGAAATCACATGAAACTGATAACTGATTTAGAAAACCAGCTTGATCAGTACGGTGTGCGGGAGGAGAAATTCAATCACTTCCTTATTACTGGTCGCCAACTGAATAACTAAATGGAATGCAATCAATGATTTTTAAGTGAATTTGAATCGATTCGTGTTTGTTGTAAATGGAGGACGGCTATTCTAAAACAGTGTTGTGAAAAAAGACTAAACTCAATTTGTTGTTCAGGGTATATTTCAATGAGATCGTCATAGGCATGCTGCTGTGAATAAATTCAATTACTATTGGGCTGATTCAGCAGAACATATCAGTAACAGTTCCTGATCCAACAGTTGAGATTGAACACTTATTTCTGCTGAATGAAGTTCACTCATCGTAACATGTTCCAGTCAGGTAGCGGAGAAGTTACGCTACAAAAAATGGCGAACCCTCCAACTCATCAACCTCATGAGGTCGCATTCAGCAGAAATTTGTTCAACAGTTACACAACTTTCGGGTCTGCTGAATGTGCCCATTTTCATTTTGTACTCCGCTTCGAAAATAAGCCATTACTAAAAATGTATTTTATTCTGTGCTCAAAACCATTTTGGTAATAAATTGTGATAATTAAATATCTTATTTATTTGGTTTTCTTGATTCGACAATAAACGAATTTATTTGAGTTTGACAATCTAGTGCACTAACCTAAATCTATATTTTGAATTTGAAAATCCAGCACACCAACATAAAAATTGCAAAGTGTTGCCAATCTAATAAAGTAAGTCTCAATCATTAAAAGTCACTCGGTACTTAAGACCACAGGAAGCTTTAACCCAAATAAGATCAACTCTTATTCTTACATATTTGAATTTTATAATAATGCTTTTGATTAGGTAAATCACAGGGTTAACGTTATAAATAAATCTTTTTTTTGTAATGTTATTAATACTGATAAAGAATCTGTAAAAAGAGCAACAAATTTAAGTGTCTGTAAAACTGCAATTGCGTCACCTATGTAATTATTAGTTAATTTGAGCATGCATGAAATATTCTTACAGGGAATTAAGAAAGCACTTCCAGAACCCTCAACGGACTTAGATTTCTCTTTTTTTTATCTTTAATATAATTGATTGGAAATGCATAATGTCGAATTTTAATTGGTATGTAATCTATTTGCAATTGACTCGCGGAATATAATGAGACCTCTTTCTTTTCAAAATGAATTAATTTCAACTGATTCTTCAAACAAGTCCACGAGCGTGCCAGCACGTGAGCATTATTATTATTTTTTTACAATTACGCACTTACTTTCGTTTTAATCATTTTTAAAACTAACCTGTTGTTCTTGGTCGGTTTTAAACTGGTCGTCACGGATTTTACTTACTTTGTAAACAACATGATGCACCGATAATATTTAGTAAACAGCTTACAAACAGACAGCGTTTTGTAAACAACCTCTAGAACGCAACGGTAAGTTATATCCTTCAGTGTTATTAACAAAAAGTAAAGGAAATAAAGATAAAAAAGAAACGAAAACAGAAAAGAGCAATCCCGAATATGGTTAACTAAAGCAATGGTAAACAACTAATTAAGGAGCTTGCAAAATAAGAATTTACGGTTTTGAAAGGGAAGAATAAATAATTATACGAATTAAGTATGTATAATATTAATTAATAATTAAAGTAGACTCTAGCTTGCAACAACATCCGTAAAAGAAGAATAATATTGTAGTAGTTTTGGATGCAAATTAAATTTTTTTGTTTACTACTTTTCGCAAGCCTATTGACTGATTGTGAGATGTAATTTTGAATCTGTTTTTAAAGAAATACCATCAAGTTTTTGATCACTGCTTTTAAAATGAAGGGGCCTTATCGTAAGTGCCGCCGTAATTTTCTCGTTTTGTATTTGTAAAATTAGCTTTACTCTGTGCCGTCACGTATTAAAGAATTCAAGACAAAAATAACGTCGACATTAAAGAGGTACTTTATCGTAATTGCCACGGCAATTTTTTCCGTCTTGTAACATCAGTGACAGAGCCAGAGAACGTAAACATAATTTACAGAAAATTGATCGGGCAAGTCTTAGCCCGAAGACGTTAACGGGCTGAACCTTTTCGGAACGTGAATCTTAAAATTCACGAAAACTCGCGCGGGCCATATTTCGTCTGTTATGCGTCTTTCGTAACGCCGATAGTTATCGGGGAAGACGACGCGCGTTTACTTAAAAGGTAAATAACAAACTCTTAACTGCGCAGATAACGCCGCGGCGTATCCTGTGTGAGGAGATGGCAGAAATAAATTCTTTATTAAAGTATCTCTGACACGGATGTTTATGTAAATGAGTTAAAAGGGACGGCGGCGGTGTCGAGGCCCCGACCTCTGGCTTCGGTCCAAGAGACGGAAACCTTATCTCGGCACACGTTCTTCGTTTATCGCGTCGTTCGCCTAATGAAAGAGACCCGCAGGGGGAAAGGTCGAGACCTCAAACTTTGTCACAACACAACGCACATACACTACCTACAAAAAGCAAAAATATTAACAACATAAATTTAAATACTACTGATGTGGAAACTTGAGGAGAAGGGAAATGATTCGGGGGGAGGGGGGGATATGAAGCTGGAGATAGAAGATGCGATAGCAAATTGTACAGAAAATATGAAAAAGCAAATGGGGGATGATCTACCCAGAATGAAAGCTTTAGAGAACTTCGAAAGAAGCGGCCCCAATGGCGCACCCAGAAATTTGCCTCGGAGGGGGCTTAAAAATAATAATTGTAATTGTCATGTTCTTTTTCTTGAGAACTTCTTACATGATCAGACACACATTTTCTGACAAAGAATGAGTATGGACGTTGTTGATTTAGACTCTTTTCTGGAGAGTCCTTTTTATGGCATTCAGTCTTCAGCTACTCTTTGTAATTTCAAGAAATAATTGTTCTAATTATAATGGTTCTAGCCACATCCAAAAGATCAGGTTTAATTTTATAGTGCGCACAAATTTTTCGACGGTAGTGTACATTTTGTCACTGTTTAACTTTTTTTGTATTTGTTTGTTTTTTTTTGGTGAGAAGCCATTTTTTTTCTAAGAACGACCACGCGAATTTTTTTTTCAGTTGCTGTAATTACAACACATAAATCCGAGCGTGTTGACTTATCTGTCCATGTCCATAACCCCCCCGGCACACGCTTACAACATATCAAGATCCTCTGCGAAAACGTAGCTCGTCATCTCACTGCAAATCTATGCCGGGGCACATAATCACATACTCTGATTTTTTTTGCCCGGCGTTCTTTACGATCGATAATTACAGATTGCTCAAGTGCAGGACGCACTTTTATCGCCGCCGCGGCCGTAGCGGATTAAACTTTAATGGGGACGTGGCTGCTCCGACGTGCGAAAAGCAACTTGCAACCTGCGTTATATAATTTCGGAAAAAATCGTGTCATGTTAAAATAAACTCGGAGATATCACACGATCTATCGGCTTCGAACTCGTTCCACTTGCGTATGGATCTCTCCACATACGAGATGCTATCTGTAAATTACCGGCTTGGACTGTAATTTGTAATGAAGCAGAAAGAAAATCGAATTGAATCGTGTTCTTACCTTCGATAATTAATCTTTGTACTTTTTCTTCTTCTTTTTTACTTGAAAAGTGTGTTCATTAATAGTGTTGGTTAAAGATACAGGAGGAGGTTTATTTTACTTTAAAAATTGCTCGCATTAGAACACCTGGCGATAGAGAGAAGACTCCCCATTGGCTAATCTATGTCAATCTTTTAATTTTGTCTATCTCGTACCATATCGGAATTTATTGTAAATAAATTTTCACTACCGATTATGATAGAATTAAGAAAAGTGTTTATTTTTGTAACTACAAATCACAAACATACACTCCGCGACAACTGATTAACCTCTAGTCAGATTTTACACTTTTTGTTAGTTTTTTTAATAAGGGTGGTTCTTGGTTTTAAATATAGGCAGAATAAAATTAAACAAAATATTGTAGAATATTATAATGCGTTATAAACTTTCATTATAAATATTTTTCACAAAAATACTGATACAAGTGCGACGAATGGTTGACCTCACTTATATTCTTTTAAATTTTGAAACTGAAATATCAAGTTACCATTACGAACAAACGTCATTTTCATTATTGAACTTAATATCTAGTAGGCATCAGTTACAATCAGTCAAATCGTAAAAATGTGTGCTGGAAAAAGACTAACTGCTGAAGAAATTGGAAAAATTAAAATTTTATAAGAAGAAGGCTACTCTAATAGGGACATTGCAAGAAAAATTAATAGAAGTCCTCGAGTTGTAAACAATTGGGTAAATAATATGGAAAATTATGGGAAAAACTATGCTGGTGGGGTGAAAACTGCAACTACTTAAAGGCAAAGGCGCAACATTCTACGCGAAGCTTCTAATTCCACTCTTACAGCAAGGAAAATAAAGCACGCTGTTGGTAGCACTGCAATTGTGAGAACTATTCAGAGGATAATAAAAAGTTGCCAACACCTCAAGCGACGTCGTTTACAAAAAAAACCATTGCTAACTGCACGCCACAAACGGTAAGATTAGATTTTGTCAGAAACCATATGAACTGGATTGATCAATGGAAAAAAGTAATTTTCGCTGACGAAAAAAGGTTTTGTTTAGATGGCCCAGATGATTTTTCTTACTATTTTCACGATTTATGAAAAGAAAAAAAGTATTTAGTTCGCCGTCATAATAGAGAAGGAAGTGTAATGATATGGGGGACCATCTCTTCTAATGAATCAGTGCATTCAGAGGTTTTACAAGGCAGACAAACCGCCCAGAAGTACAGATAACTTCTTACCATAGCAAAACCACTAATTAGTGACATTATGGAAAATGAAGAATGGATATTTCAACAAGATCTCGCCCCAATTCACACAGCAGGGATCATGCAAGAATGGTTTAGGGAAGAAAATATTCAGGTTTTGGACTGGCCTAGCATTTCTCCCGACTTAAATATTATTGAAAATCTATGGGACTGGTTGGTACGTAAGATTTACGAGGTTGGGCGACAGTATAATAACATTGAAGCTTTAACTAACGCAATCGAAAAAGCATGGGGCAATATTCCACAAATGTTATTAGATTCACTGTATCGTTCACTGCCAAATAGAATATCTGAAGTTATTAATAAGAATGCATCTCATACTCATTATTAATTGTAGTTGCATTGTTAAATAAAATAGTTAAGTTCCACTTTTAATTTTATTTTAGAGCTGAGGTGATTGACCTCAGCTCTAAAATAAAATTGTCGCAATGCAATAGTCAAATTTAGTAAACATTCCTCAAAATGTATTAATTATTAATACTTAATAATTCCTTCAAATTCTCACTAGATATTTTAGGTAGTAGTAATTTCAATAAAATAAATGGTAAAATTACCCCATAAAAATCAAGTGTCGCCGAAAAATAATGAAAAAATTGTGTGAGGTTAATTAGATGACGCGGAGTGTATATCAACAGTCTAGGAACTCAACGTGCTAAGGCTTAAAGTTAAGAGTAATATCCTTTCAGACGTCGGTCCTTCATAACTATGTAAATCCTCAACATTTTTTACTATTTCAGGATTTCGGACTTCTAAGGGCTTCCTTGATCGTCCTGAATGGATTCTTTTTGTTTTATACTCATTCTTCCACGGATATTTTTAGGAGTATTCCACACTTTAGTCAAAATTATTTTACACTTCGATATTCTTACTTTAAAATCACTTATCTTCTACTTTCAAAAGTGTAGATAATAACTCCTATTTTTTAAATCACATTTTTACATTATAGCAGAAGACTATCACACTGACAGCAGTATCCCTCTAGACGTATTCGAAGTTCGTGCTGGTATGCCAAAAACTTCCGTCATTCTCTTACGGATTAGGAGTATTCCACACTTTAGTCAAAATTTTATTGCACTTCGATATGTTACGGTCCGTTTTTGCTTTAACGTTTTTATTTTAGGGTGTTTTTAAATTTTGGCTTCATTGATTGCTCTATTTGATTACAAACTCTAAAGTCCTGATTTGGCTTCACTGATCGCTCTATTTGATTATTTGATGCGATATTTGTTTATTTTATCTATGACAATGAAAACAGCAACATACGCCAGAGTAATATGAAATCAGGGAAAAGGTTCAAGCGGGCAGTTAGTCTCCGGGCGAGCTTTGAGTGGTAAACGTGTTGGTAAGACGCGCAAATTAGGCAGACGGGTTCGCGAGTATTGTTAATGAATTGCAGTGACATGTAATGAAGGAGTTTGTGCAAGAATTGAGGCTTGCTGATGGTAGATGATACTCTGAGATAGAGTAAGGTGCAAATCTCGCGGTGTCCGCTGATGTCTCGGACAAAGGGTAAGAGATTGGGCACTCTATCATATGGGTGAGCTCGCTGTATTCGCCGATTAGCCGGATTAAGCGTAGGGGATCACCTCAGCTGGACACGGCATTGCACCGTATCGGCCGATTGCTAAGGCGTGAGTAGTAAATGCCGGAGACACAGCTAGCTGTATACTTAACCTCGTGGATCGCATCGTGCATCCCACGAAATGTCATGACTTGGCGTCGCCTGGGCTGGGGCCAGTGTGGCTAAAACTGTGGAAGACAGTGGCATCAATGATTCTGAGAACGTAAGCTCAGAAGGCAAGGTATGTTAACATCCACCTGGGGCTCATCTTTATGCATGCGAAGTACGAAGATGGACATTCGAGGACACCTTCTCTATGAGTACGCATACCAGCAGGGAGCTTCCGCATCTAGATTCACCGCTGGAGTGGACGGGGCCGGGAGTACATACTCGTAAATGGTTATTTGTAATTTTGCATGACATTCTTATCGAATCGAAAAGCGAAGCCCAGACGTTAAGACGTTTACCCTCAGCTCTACAGTGGTCGAGAAAGAGAGAAAGAAAGCGGGGAAAGATAGATCTAACCGAAGGGTGAGTGAATGCTTATTGTAACTCCGTCCTCTGATATTGTTATCAGTCAAGAATGTTTACCAAAAAAAAAAAAACAACCTACATTTATCTCTCTCACTTTGTAACCAAATTGGATTTAATAGGTGTAAAACGACCTTTAAAAATGGAAATAATAAGTCCAATTTTTTTTAAATCACATTTTTACATTGCAGCAGAAGAATATCACACCGACGGGTCTAGGACAATTCGCCATCGCCGATTCGCCGTTGCTAATTCGCCGTTGCCGATTCGCCGTAGGTACAATTCGCCGTAGCCGTAGGTAACGTGCGTCTAAATAAAAACCTGGTCAAGTAGGTTGTGATTGAGAATTTATCCATTGCATTTACATAGCAGAACTACTAAACATAGCCTACTTGACCAGGTTTTTATTTAGACACTTGTTACAATTCGCCATCGGTAAATTCGCCGGCGGTAAATTCGCCGTCACCGATTCGCCGTCGATAAATTCGCCAGCGGTTAATTCACCGTCGGTAGTTTTAAAATAAATAAATCATTTGTCATTAATGAGGCATGTATATATTATTTATATTTCATAATTAATTAAAAGAAACTAGTTTTGTAAATAGTTTTGTGTTGAAAGTTGAAACTTCGTTAAATTTTTAGGCCAGTCGGAATGAACGAAATAATTTAGGAACAAAGAAGTAAGATAGAGAGGAATGAAAACAAACTGCGATCGATTTCAAAAAGGAAAGCGAATCACAAGGAATAAAGGAACGTGAAGCAAAAATATAAACAGACAATTTCGTATTTCAACTGAAATATCTAAAATATCTCTGTAGTATCTAATCTACTAGTGACGGGATAATTCGAATATTCGAATAATTCGATTAAAAATAACCGGTCATTCGATTATTCAAATAATCTGTATAATTCGATTATTAACCAATTAAATATAATCGGTAATTCCAGAAATATGGTAGAAATTAAGTTCGAATTTCGGTTGTACAGAGAATTCAGAAACATTTAAAGAAAAACTAAATTAATTAAATAATATTTCAAAAATGTCAGGGGGGTTTTCAGAGAGAAAATTAACCCTATGTTCATAAGGCAATTTTTGTTTATACTAGTCTGAATACATTCTCCAAATATTGGGTGTTCCTCACAGAACACCCGGTATAAGATTACACTCCATTTTAATTTATTTGAGAACTAAATTATATGATGACTAAAAGTCAACAGTAAGTTGAAATTGTGAATGCGAGGGCGAATTGGTCCGACGGCGAATTGGTCCGACGGCGAATTGGCGACGGCGAATCGGCGGCGGCGAATTGACGACGGCGAATCGTCCCATTCCCCACACCGACAGCAGTATCCCTGTGGACGTATCCGATGCACAAGCTGGTGTGCCAAAAACTTGTCAATTCTAACTGTTCTTGTAGCTCTTGTGTATCATGGCTAGATACATATAATTATTGAACCTCCCCTGGTGCGTCTACATTTGATGTGAATCCGAATTGATTCCAAACTCTGCAATAAACATTGCACTATTACAATGCCAATAAATGTTGCCTTTTGCTAAAGGCATCGGCGAGTGGTAGTAAATCATCCCTTGTGCAACCCCTTGTCCAACTTGAGTAAAATCGAGCTAATTGAGCTATATCCTCGATTCGTACCCTTTTAACACGCCTGGAAGGTCGACGCACTTCGGCAACGACGGCACCCGGCGCGTCCTTGCGGTAATAACGTTTTTATGTGCAAGTCCGTCGTAAAATATTTTAGCTGCTTTTGAGGTACCACTCCGAAGTTTATTGCGTTCATCTCTTGGCTAATGCCGATTCAATTCGCCGGAAAAATGTCTCCTCTGGGAGTCGATGAACTTTTGACGCAGGTACAGGCACGATTTCTGCGCCCTTGAATCGGGCAATTAGTCATTTTTTGCAACCATAAAATTTGCGTGACGGTAGTATTTATAATTAAAAATGCCTGTACATTTTAAAACACTGAAATTATGCAACTATAACAAACTCGAGGAACATAACATAGGATAGTAAAGAGGCACATCAAGCAGATGATGATCGTGGAAAATGGAGAAATAAAGCAGAAACACGCAACAGTATTTTACTTTTCGCAAACTTTATATGATGTTAAAAAGCAAGGTAAGTATTGATCGTGAAGAAATGGAATGACGATCTAATTAAAAAAGGAAACGTTTGGAACTCAAATATTAAGCACAAGACAAATTAGAAAACTTGAGGACCACGCCCAATAAACGTTTATAAGATAAAAGAGGATTCGGAGACTTGTAATAATTTATAACCAACCACAAAATCCACATGGAATGTTTACCATTTCCTTAAAGATTATAAAGACATTTTGGCACCGGACATTGGAAGCATTCCACTAATAAAATGAATTACGCAGTTGTTGTGGCGGTCTAAAAAAAAATATTTTCAACTCGAGTATTTAGTCTGGGTCGTTTACCCCCCATTCGGACAAAGAATGCGCCCGTTATATTTTCTATATGTATTACCCAGTCATAACAGTAAAAGTATTTTGGCAGCGTGCAATTACGTGCGTCCCGTCCGTTTGTCCGAAGCAAATTACGGTGCAAGTCTTGTGCAAAATTTACGGAATCGCCTTTATTGCGGTGCGGATATTTTAAACTGCACGAATCGGGAAAGGTTAGCAAGCAGGCAGCGACGAGCCTGTCCGTTTTCGTCGGTCCCTTTTCGACGTGGCCGTAATTATTTTTGGGGCTGCTCGTAAACTTTTACGGCAGCGGAAATAGTCGGTCGCAGACTATGCTTTTCCTTTCCCTTTTTTTTTTTTTGTTGAAAATATAAACTACTATATTTTTTGTGTTTGCGTGTGTGAGTCGACACCATCATATTTCAGTTATGCAAACACGAAAGTCAATGTAAATATTTGAGGCGTAAATGATCCAAAAATTTATTAATAAATTCAAGCAGACGCTAATCAGTCGCTGTCACACGTCCCCGGTGCAAATATTGGTTCGTTTTATTAAGTCATTTTCACGATAAATAAACTTGATTGGCACTAATTGTTTAACAAAGCTTGCGAATTGAATCACGTGCGGATGAGGGCATGTGACATAAATATGTCGGCTTTTAAAAAGCACATACAGGTTGACTGACAATTATTCCGATAAAAGAAAAACACGATAAGAAGCGATGTCTGAGACTATGAAAAATTGCTAAAAAAATTCTTTCTACTATAGTTTTCGAGAAATAATTAATCAAAAATTAACCCCAAAACGACGATGCACCTCGGGTTAAAAAATAGAGAACGAAATAAATGCCATCATGGCATCGTGAACTTGTCCTTTAAGTGGAATTTCACGTCAACTCCGTTTTTAGGTCATCGCCCGACCACGGTGAATTGAATACTAACGGTGACAGCATTCAAGTGAGATAGCGAACCGTTACGTCATCGCATACCCACGTCTCCCTCTAACACATTAACTGTCAACCAACCATAAACTGTCACGGTTGACGATTTGGTTGACAGTTAATGTTGGTTAACATTGTGTGAAAGAAGAAGCGGGTATGCGATGCCGTAATAGTTCGCTAAATTCACTTGCGAGAATGCTAACACCGTTAGTAATCAATTCATCGTGACGCCCGTCACCTTCTTTTTGTGAATGAAGCAGCTGGTACATTCCGCTCTGGTAAATAATGCGCCAGAATTAACGAACGATTATTTACACAATTATTTGTTACCCTTATTCCAGTTATTTTAGAAATTACTAATAATTACGTCGCGTAAAAGAAACAACTCAGACTTCCGTTACCAGCTGTTAGACGTGTAATAAAACGAAGTGAGATGTGTCAAGGTCGCATTGTGTGCAAGCGAGTAGTCAATGAAAAACTTTATAGTTCTATTATACTGTCGCATTTATAGAACGTGGCGTCGTATTTCGTACTCAGTACCGCAGCTTGATTTTGGAGTAATTTTGAATTAATTAATTAATTATAAACTCTGATGTCCGGTTGCACCAATTTTTTATGCAGAGGTTAAATTTAAGTTATGTTCTTAGAATGTGACCCTACTGTTCAAAAGAAATTTTTAAACATTTTTCCCGTAATCTGTGATATCGACTTTCTCATGCGTTTTTTTTTGTCGGGACAATTGTCGTCCACCCTGTATTTTTAAATTACAACAGATCAAATTTAGAGCACTTCTGAATTGAAACGTCATTGATAAAAGTCTGAATTTGATCAAGCTGGGAATAATAATTTATTTTCATTATTTTATAGTTATAATTTTGTAAAACCGAAATATTAAGATCAAGTAGTAGCAGGTGTTGTTCATAATGAAAAACACGTGAAAGAATTTTTGGAATTCTCACGAAAAATTGTATTTTCGGTTGACCTGTTTCGTTTATGAAACCATCATCAAATTGCTAGAAATTGACCCGACCTAAAATGAAAAAATACAAAAAAGTGTTGGTTGTTAATAAATTTGAAATTTTTTATGAAAAGGAAAACACTCCGTAAATGCCAGAATTATTCACAATATACTGTGTCGGTTCCTTTTGTTTATAGTACTACAATAAAGGAATGTAATAAAGAGCAACAAAGATAGACATTTTCAGTCCACCATCAGCGATTGCATCATTCTGTTGCTTCGTGAATATACTATAGTATACTATACTATAGTATATTATACTATACTATAGTAGACTGGCTGTCCCAAAAAAGAAAAAACGCCCAAACGAATAGCGTCGGTGTTTATTGACGAATTTGATCAGTCAAAAAATCGAAAGAATTGGCCCTTTCTTGCGTCTTTAATAATTATAATAATATATTATTTCAGATAGTAGCATGATATACAGGCTGTCCCCAAAGAAAGAAAATAGAAAACGTTCATACGAATAGCATCGGTATTCATTGTCGGATTGAATCAGTCAAGAAATCAAACGAAATGGACCTTTCTTGCGTCTTTAACACATTTAAGATAGTTGCATGATAGCTGTCAACTTTTATTTTTTAAATGTCATGGTATGTTTATTTATTTATAATTCTCTCTACTTTTTCGACTTCATAGAACTCTGGTAATACTGTTGTAAACACGTTGCCTATGCAAGTCGCTGATGTACTAGTAACTCTTGAAGCTTCCCAGAAGCTATTTCCTCTTTTACTTTCGAACATCCATTTGCCAATATTTACTTACAAGAATTGTCAAAGTCCATGTTGTACAAACATCTACGACGCACGCTACTTGACAACATTGACTTTGACAATTCTTGCAAGTAGATATTATTTTGTGAGTGATTTTTTAAAATTTTTTATCAACTCTTGCCATGAAATCTGGATGGCACGTCTTAGCTTAAGTGAAAAGTACGTCATTGACTCCTTCATGCTGTTTTACAGTAAAGCTAAGACATGCCGTCCAAATTTCATGGCAAGAATTGATAAAAAGTTTAAAAAATCACCCCGTATAAGTTAACTGAGCTGTAACTTCACACATATCAGTCATGTTTGGGTTTGCTCGCATCGTACTATTTTTATGCAACCCCTATTCTAATCTGAAATTTATTTGATTGCACGATACATTTGATTGTAACATAGCTGATTGTTTTTACTATAAATAATTTCTTAGGTACTTACAGAGAAGGCAATGTAGGACTTTTTGAAACACCAGGTTCCGTCTTGTTTTAATAATAAAAAATAAAAAGTAATGTAGGTACTTAATGCTTATATTACTTAAACCTTTTTTTCCTAAAACCTAAAATTGACATGAAGGTGCATTTTACACCGATCGAAATTAAAGATCAAAATCTAATGTTTAATTTGTCTTTAATTTAAAATGAAAAAAAGAATTGGATAGTTCGACCTAATCCTAATCATTAAGCCTCGTCATATGGAAAATATTTTTTACCGCAGACGTTGACACAATGGTCTTTCAAAATCATTTATCAGATCATACGTTCCAAATAATTACTATTAATAATGTCTTGAATGTAGAGGAAAACCAGATAAAATATGTGCGCCGATATAATCAACGAAACAGAAATTCCTTTGTAGAATACATAAAAAATGAAAAAATGACACATAAATTACGACGATGTCAATAGAAGTTATCATGAATTCGAAGAAATCCTAATATCTTATTTCAATAAGGCGTTCCCTCTTGAGGCACTACAAAAGGTATCGAAAAGCAAAAAACCTTGGATTACTGACCAATTACGACAACTTTCAGCCTTAATTAAAGACAAATAAAACAATAAATAGTAAAATTTATGATGAAAGCCTGAAAATTCTAAAAACTTTCTACAAATCAAGACTGGATGAGGAAAACGTAAATATAATAACAACAAAATAATTAATTCGTCAAATTTCAGTAAGACTTGCTGGGAAATAATAAATGAAAATAGGAAAAGAAGGAAAGAAGAAATCTGTATCACAGTCAACGATGAAATAATAAGTACAAAAGAATTAACTAACATATTTAACAACTTGCTTATAGAACTGTCGGAGAAAAGTCCATCACCCGTACAAAATGAACCACAGAATGACAATAATAGGATCAACAGCTTCTTCTTAACAACAGTCAGGAAAAATGATGTTAAATCCGTTATTGATAAATGCTGTAATAAAATGTCAGCTGGAGTTGATGGCATACCAGGAAGAATATTGCAATTAATAGCCGACAACATATCAGTGCCATTAACAAGAATAATCAACCTTTCTTTTGAACAAGGAATATATCCAGAAAAATTAAAAATATCAAAGATCGTCCCTGTATACAAAAACAAAGGTGACCGTAATAATGTGAACAATTACAGGCTGCTCGCCCTACAAACACAAATTTCTAAGGTTTCTGAATCCACATTTCATGCCAGAATTTACAATTTCTTAGAAGAATATCAAGTTCTTAGCAATTATCAACATGCCTATATAAAATCACGATCCTCAGTTACCGCAGTTTCCCAGGCTTTAATTAACGTGAGTGATGCTCTGAACAATAAAAATAAAGTACTTGGATTATTTTTTGACTTAAGTCGTGCTTTCGACACCGTAGATCACAATTTACTATTAACTAAATTAAATCACTGTGGTATACGAGGTCCTGCGGAAGAAAGCAGCTTGTCAGTATGGATGGTGAAATATCGGATATTAGAAAGATAGATAGAGGAGTTCCCCAGGGAACAATATTAGGATCTCTTCTTTTCAGTATAATGGTTAATGATGTTAGTAGAGCGTGTCCAATAGCTAACCATATTAGTATTTATGCTGATGATATTAGCATAATTCTTACTGCGCAAAACTTGAATGAAATTGTGCTCAAAAGTGAACTTGCAATAAGACAACTTCAAACTTGGTGCCTTAATAACGGGATCATTTTGAACGAACAGAAAACCCAACTTGACACCAAATTAACACCAGCGTATTGATCAGAATTCATAATAAATCTGTTGAGGAGGTCCATAATGTCAAATTTTTGAGTATAAATATGGATCAAAAACTAACTTGGGAAACACATACCAATACTGTCATATCGAAATTAACTACTTTTTAAGAACCACAGTTTCAATAGATGCATTATTGACAACATATTATGGAATGGTACAACCCGTATTAGCCTATGGACTCATTTTTTGGGGAGCCTCTAAAATTTTAGAAGGAGTATTGATTAAACAGAAAAAAATAATTCGAATTATCGCCGGAGTTCATCCACTTACCCATTGCGAACCGCTATTTAAGCAATTAAGAATTATGACAATATATTCTTTGTATATCTTCCTACTCGTTACACTTAAGTATGGAGATGATAAAATAAGACATTGTGATGTTCATTCTTACAGAACACGTGGCAAGCAAGACATACGCCCCAATTATCAGCGACTCAATGTTGGTCATCACTGCCCACAATACATTGGTTCCAAATGCTTCAACAAATTACCTGTGAGTATCTAATTTCAAAGTCTTTAAAAGAAAGTGTAAGGAATTCTTTACAGACAATCCATTATATTCCCTAAATGAATACCTTGAGTAACAAATGTGACATTAAAGACTGGTTCTTGCTAAATCCTTTTGAGATGAACTCAAATATCACTGTATTGCCCTTAGGATCTGAGTTAGAGCTGGAACTAACAACGATTAAGACACTTCATAGCACCATTTTTATTTGATTTTTTTTTCATAATTATATAGGGTCTCCCAAATAGAGTGGCCTATTAAAAGTTTTCGGGGAAGGGAATATACAAAAATTTTAAAAATTAGTACACTGCCCTAAGGGAAAGCGATCATTCAGATTAAAATATTTTCACTTTTATATCACTTCCGGTTGTACCGGAAGTCGCAGTTAACTTTCTTATTTTAAATGGAATGCTATACTTTTTATTACAAATTCTGATCCTACACATTATTTTAAATAAACAATGTTAAGTCTTCCTATACCTAAATGTAACCGATTTTGAGATATCTTCAAATTTATTTAAAAAATTGTTTTCATGACCTTTCATTTAAAATGTATTTACGCCAATTTCAAATTTAAAGATTGAAGTGACGTGTCGTTTAAAAGTATAATGTTCAGACTTTCAAATCATATCCTAATTATTCCTGAAAAATTCATAGGCTGGTCACAATATGGTGTCGAAGGTCATTATGTTGAACTGTCCAAAACTCAATTTTTGTAAATGGAACAACCTGTATATGTTTACATCATGAGATACAGAATCAAATTCTACATTCCCTATACCTATTTCTCTTAGTTTCTTTGTTATCAATAATTGTTTATTATAACGGCATATTTTGCTAGAATTATCGAAATTTTTCGCAGTAAGTGTCGACAAAATAAAAATATTTATTGAGTTATACCATTAACAGATAGGTAGAAATAAATAAATAAGTTTCGACGAATGCTAATACAGAAATTTCATTTGCTTCACTGCCAGTTACAGGAGCAGATGAAGTTTTCTTTGGTCAGACGGTGTAACTTCTTAAAAAATACGTTCAAATCTTCTATATTTTTTTTTCTGTCATTGGCGGTAACTGCAGATACTTTTCATTAAATTTTCTGCTCGTTCTCGTAACCATTTTATTGCACTCTCCTTGAATGTAAAAGAAACTGTTTATTAAAATAAAAAAATTATTCATTATTATTTTTACCACTTTACCAATTGTAAGTATTGCTTTTGTTGTTTAATAAAAACGTTAAATTGACAAAAAAATTGTTTTTCAAAGCATGCTTAATTTTTAAAAACGCTCGTTTATGAAAATGGTAAACTTACGGTAGGTAGTTACCTAATAGCTTTATTCTATGATGTACGTCAAAATAATGTTATGGTTAGCAATTATTTATTTCTTAAAAAGTAACAGTTCAATATCTGCTTCTTTTTTCAAAGCTTGCTTTGTATATTTCCTTCCCCGAAAACTTCCGCTCTATTTCGGAGACCCTGTATACGTATTTGTACGAGGAGCGTTCAAATATGAGTGAGAATCTAGTTGCTTTGAGCACAGAAAACAATGGATGGAAACAAGCACTCTGGGTCATGTACTGGCATATTCCAACTTGTCATTAGTAATAAAATTCTTCTCCTCTATGCCTGCCAATAATAAATTAGCATCTCAGAGAAAAAGTACCGTGTTTTGTTGCACAACACATAATCTTTAAATTTTTAGTGAATGAAAGTGTTTTACCATCTGAAATCTTTACAAAACTTCAAGTCCACTTCGAGGATGAATGTATGCCCAAGAAATGGGTGTTTGATTGGGCAAAAAAATTCGTCCTTAACTCCAGACAATGTTGGGGCAATTGATCAATTTATTCGACTTGATCGTTGGATAACTGTGAGAAAACTGTCAGAAGAAGTTGGCATAACTGTGGAGAGTCATTTGCTTTCATCATTGAAACAGTTTTTAAGTGGCCCTAAATTTAAGGATAATAATGAACTCCTTATAACTGTGCAAAACTGTATACGCAAGCAACCAAAAACCTTCTTCGAAAATGGAATACGTAAGCTTCCAGAAATTCGTCGCAAGTGTATTGCAGGCGAGGGAGACTACCCATGTAACACACCAAATATAGAATATGTCTAAAACACGTTTTGAATTTAGTCTCAATGTAGAATATTATAGACTAGTATTTATACATATGAGTGACAGTCTAACTAACGTCTCTTTTTGGGATAAATATAACGTTTTAACGTTTACACAAAATGTATATTTATAGGGTACGCGCAACGTTTATACATGGTTTATACTAGACGTATATTTTGGAATTATAAAATTATTATAATTATATATTTATATTATTACAACTTATTCTAAAGAAGCTGTGAAACGTACAGCGAAATGTTGACATTTAATTCAACTTTACCAAGTGTCTGTTCGTTTGTAGTAATTATATATTTTGTGATGATTTGTAATGGGCAAGAAAGTTCCTGCGGTTTTGACTTATAAACGACAACTTTAGTGAGCAACAGTTTAGGTCGCGACATCTCGCGGCGAAATTTATAAGATACTCATATTTTAAGCTCTCATCTTATGTAGTAGCTTTATAGAAAATTTACTATGTAACAAGGGTCACAAGACCAATTTGGATAAATGTTTGTTAATAAATGTTACATTTAAACATTCATTATACTTTTTTAGATTATATTTTAAATTTTAATGAGAAAAATGTATGTTATGGGCCTACGCCTACATGATAAGATGGAATTTAATAATTTGATAAACGTGTTTTGCAAGTCGCGACATTTTATTACAATTTAATGAAAACATATAGTTAACGTATCACTTATATCCTAGGGTAACTAGTACCATTAAAATATGAATATTTTTGGCATTCTATATACCATTACCAAAAATATCCCTGTCTGTCGTATATAAACCCTCTAATGAACGAAATGGTGTTGCTTGGGTCCTCTATGCCTGCCAAAAATAAATTAGCATCTCAGAGAAAAAGTACCGTGTTTTGTTGCACAACACATAATCTTTAAATTTTTAGTGAATGAAAGTGTTTTACCATCTGAAATCTTTACAAAACTTCAAGTCCACTTCGAGGATGAATGTATGCCCAAGAAATGGGTGTTTGATTGGGCGAAAAATTTCGAGAAGATCCAGAACCGCGTAGAAAACATATCCCCTGTGAGACGACCAAAAACGTCCTTAACTCCAGACAATGTTGGGGCAATTGATCAATTTATTCGACTTGATCGTTGGATAACTGTGAGAAAACTGTCAGAAGAAGTTGGCATAACTGCGGAGAGTCATTTGCTTTCATCATTAAAACAGTTTTTAAGTGGCCCTAATTTTACGGATAATAATGAACTCATTATAACTGGATACGCAAGCAACCAAAAACCTTCTTCGAAAATGGAATACGTAAGCTTCCAGAAATTCGTCGCAAGTATATTGCGGGCGAAGGAGACTACATTGAAAAATAGTATGTAACACGCTTTTCTTTCATGGATAATAAAGACGTTCTAAACTCATTCTCACTCATATTTGAACGCTCCTCGTATCCTTCAATTGATTTTTCCTGACATATCTTGTTTATTTGACATATCTACTCGTATTGTGGTATGTAAAACTACACCAGACTAAATAAATATTATTATTATTACCAAGTTATGGAGCTACTAAAAAATAAGAACAGTTAAAGGGAAAATGTGATTATGATTAAGTAGATTAAATAAAAAATCGTCCCCTGTCTCGGATTAAAATGGTTACTGATAAAAGGCAGTTAGAGCGGCGGTGCAATTTCAGTTCGAAATTAAAGATATTAAAGGGCGCCGCCTTCGAGCTTTTTGCATGAATAAATTTTCCCGTCACTATGAAGTTTGCAATTTTTTCTTAAACGTCTTACCTATACAAGGCAAATCGTTATTATAAATAATGCGCATAAGAAGATCGGTTTATGTAAAGTGCATTATTAAAAATTCAATATTTAACGCTTACACGTATTTACATATGAATGCCGAGGCTAATTGTTGCCTTAAAAAGCCGTGAGCGCACGGCGGTAACTCGGGCCTGATTAAAGCACGGTAAACAGGTAGGTTTGTTAGAGACAGGTAATATGTTTTTTGTTCTGCCGGGCGTCGCTTAAAAAACTAGTTAATATTCGCCCGGAGCCGCGCACAAAGTGGTAATCATTCACACAAAAGTTGCTACCTGTTGCGATATTAAACCTGTCTCGGGGAGAAAGAAATTAATATTATTTATTCCCCGGTGCCTTTCAGTTATTCGGACAAAAAAAAAAACAAAAATCTTTATTTATTATATGCAGACAGATAATCAAGATTTATGTGGATAATTATAGATATTATAATTAGTGAACTTGTAGATTTGTTCGTCGTAAAAAACGAGTAAACCAGTTAAGTGCGTTCGGGGCCCCAGTTCGGGGCGACGACGGACGTTCGTTGATGAGATTTCGTTTTATTTATTAACTGGAAGATTTTATGAACCTCTAAAATTTAGGTCGAGACAAAATTCCCAGTAGGGCAATAAATTCTCAACTGGAACGAAGAATTATGAATACATTAAAACACCAAAGTTGCTCCAGAATAATACACAGACAATAGCCTAAACTAAATTAAAATCTTATCGATTAAATGCGTTCTAAATTAGTTCTATTTTCTTGTTTCTTAACATTTTTTAAATATTTTTTATTGTTAGTTAAAAGTTTCAGTATTTACTTTATTATATAATTAATCGAGAAATAATATTTTTAAAAATTTCAACGGTTAATAAAATTGGCCCTATTCACCGTTAGGTACTTTTGCCGTTCCTTTTGCTACGACGGACGAGCTTAATGAAATGCAAAATTTAACTTTCGCTTAAAACCATAATACCTCTCACCCCAACATTATCCTAATAATAGTTTCCCTGAAAAGCGCATAAAAGGCAGAAAAAAGTGCCGACAAAATCTCAACAACAAATAAAATTATCCCCCGGCTTTACGATCCTCGTTTTACGTCGGGCAACAAATAACCGGACAGTGGACTTCAAAAGGCACCGACGCTCCGGCATCCCTTTCATTCGGACAAGGGTGATGTCAGCCGAGGAGGACTTTCACGCCGGCCGGCACAAGGACAGTTTGGCCCGCATGTGTTTGCCGAGCCACAAAAAAAGGCAAACGCTCATCAGGTCATCAGTTTCAGGTTTCAGCGGGGATTTTGTTGTACGCCTTTATGACTAATTTTGTTGAACCATCGCACACGTTTACATGGGCCATTATTAATTAGTGATGGAGACACTATCGACAGTTACCATCATGCTTGTTTTCATGAAAAAAAAAAAGGAAAAATTCAATCAATAATTCATCTGAAAAAGAAAATAGAATGTATTCTATCTCCAAATTTCTTGTTCTATCTTGTATGTACTTGTACACAAGAAATAAGGTTTTATTCATCAACTAAAGAATCATATAACTAAAGTAGAAAGGATACTTATCGTTGATAACATAGAGCCTTTTTATTCATAAGACCACACCGAACGAATCATCAACAACTTTTGCCCCTTGATTAGCGGCGTTATTCCCTCTTATCTCCGACGATAGCGGAAAAAAAAAACTGAAATTTATTTATTGTTTCCAGTGAAACGCGAGCAATCGTCGCTGTTTTTTGCGAGTCTTTCGATAAGAACCTCGGGGACATGTGCAACGCGCGTCACGAGATGTATTATGTAGTAACGAATGCACGTTGCGGGTTATCGTTGTTTAGACTGTAACAGATTAATTACTAACACCGGAATCCGCTACAAACACAACGATAAAACAGTCACGCACGAACCTTCTTATCATTTCTTATCACGTTTTTTTTTAAGCCGGGGTCCTCCGCTAACGAACCGGTCAATTATATTTCGTTACACAAACAGCTGGGAAACGCGCCGTTTCGCTTTGATGTTTATAAAAGACTTTAATATGAATATCTTCTGTTCATTAGCAACACTTGACTCTTACTTTAACGTATTAATATATTGGAGAAGACTTTGAGATTTCTAATTAAGTTCTGACGTTTTAAATGTCAACCAACTGAAGTTTACCAATCCCTTATGGAGGTTTCAGTAAGCACAAAATCAAGTATCGATAATAATGAATAATGAAAGCAATCATTTGTTAACTTCCTTCTTATGGTTAAGATATACGTATACTCTATAGCTAATACATGGTGTAAGCAATTAAGTTTAACATACTGTAACCATTAGGTGTACACCGTAACCGTAAAAAACCTAAAATTCCAATTCTGAATCGAACATTAATGAAATGGAGGCAATAAGTGTTAATTAAATTAATCAGTGCAATAAATGAAAATGTGATGACAGATGTGATGATGCCGTTAGCACTGGCAGTGATGGTAAACCTATTGTTTCTAGAAAATTATAAGCAAATGAAATTAGAAGATATGAATAAAATTAATATTAATAGAAAAACTTTACTTGATGGTTTAGTTGAACTAGTGACTGTAAATGGGAGATCATTTACAATAGTTAATCATTCCGGCTTAAAGAAAATAATTGGCCCCATTGTTATTGGCTTGAAAAATAATGTAACAGTTTCTTCTCGTACGATAAAATCCTTGGTTGTCGAAGAGGCTTTAAAATTAGGAAAAGAAATTCAAGATGATGTTGAAAACAAAATGATTTCCTTAAAAGTAGATGCAGTGTCCCGTTTAGAAAGAGCTTTTGTAGGCATAAACATTCAGTATTATCATAATGGCAAAATTACTTTAGGGAATTTAAGTCTCACAGAAATAAAACAAACAAAGTCATGCAGATATTTCTCTTAATATAATAATAATAATACTAATAATAATAATAATTTTATTGGCAAAAGTTAATTACATGGACACATACCGGATGGAAAGTTTCAAACCCGAACATAGAAAACTTGCATTGTTTATGGAGATTGCTGCTCATCATTTAAACATACAAAAATGGTAATGGTCTTAAAAGAGAAAAAATTATGACCAATATTACCTTGCCATACCTAGCCAAAATTATTGCTAAATGTTAATAATTTCGTGAAAATTAAATTTTCAAATTTCATCTGAAAAATTTGTTTCCTTAGTATGTCAGATTTGAAACCTTCAGTTATTGTTTACTCAAAATGTATGATGAATAATTTACACATTGAAACTTTATTAAACGTTCTTAATACAGTACATTTTACAGCAGGTATTCAAATAAGCCACCGTTTTGCAAACTGATAGAGAAAGTTTTTCATGTCTTGAATTTCACGGAAATAAATGTCTCTAACCGAAGCTCAACACCACTGTAAAAGATTTCTAAAATAAAAGCCTTTCCTTCTGTGTAATTATTTGAAATTATTTGAAAATAATTAAATCTTTCAAACTTGACATACTGGAAACTAGATTTTTCAGATGAAATTTAAAAATTTTATTTTTACGAAATTATTAACATTTAGCAATAATCTTAGCACGGTAATTAATATTGATCATAATTTTCTCTTTCCTTTAAGACCATTACCATTTTTGTATCTTTAAATGGCGAGCAGCAATCTCCATAAACGTACTTTTCAATGCAAGTTTCCTATGTTCGGGTTTGAAACTTTCCACCCGGTATAAATTTATTACTTAAAAATAAATGTCATTCTTTGTTGCCAAAAGGAGTACAATCAGATTAACTCATTGAGTCGTCTGTTCCTCCTTGTACCCCTTCAAAAAGAAAGAAAAGAGAAAAAAGAAAAACAAAATCAAAAACAAAAGAACAAAAAATTAACTTAAGATTTTAATAAATGATTAGATTACCTAGTGTGCACCAGTATAAAAAACCAATGTGCTCATATATTTTATATTGCAGGTTCTTTTTACGTGAAATCATGAAAAATGTGTGCAATAAATTCCAAATTAGTTTAAACAAAATTTGTACAATTACAACAGATAATGACTCTAACATGCTAAAAGCTATAGAAATAATTAATGAATGTGGGGAAAGTTAATATTGTAAAACTGTTATAGAGGATGAAGACAAAGAGAACTTCTTTGAATGAAGGTGGTGACAATTCTGAAAGTAGTATTGAAAGTGTAGAGGAAGAAAGAATAATTATAGAAATTGTAGATGATAGAAATGTAAATGATCAGAATACAGAAAGAATATTGGTTCAACTTCATGCTGCCATTGAAAATTTTCGTAATAACTATGATGATGATGATCAACACTTCAAAACGACTGGTATGTATTACATATCAGTTTCATTGTAAATCTCATAAGTCTATTTTTCAATCAATTAGATAGTGGTTTTGATGCCAACCACTTAACACTTTACTTTGTTATTGTCGATTATTTGTTTTGTTGGCAAAAATTATCGTGATGTTATATTATTTAAACAAATAATTGCCATCTTATGTGGAACAAGGGATCAGAGAAGACCTTAATTCTTTAAAAAGAGAAGAATTTATTATGAAATCTGCACGATACTATTTTAGATGGAGGTGTACACACATGTCACCAAAAAGTATGTACGACTCAGAGACTACAATATTTGTATCAATTTTTTTTGTATATTTGCTTATGTATTCAAGTTTATTTTAAATTCCCAAGAATAATTTTGTGCTTTATTCAGCTTCTTTCTAACTTTTACGCCACATAGTCAAATTTGTGACAGAAAAATTGAATGCTTTAGTTTGGAAAATAACTTCCAATATTTTTGATAAGAAAAAAAAATACTGAAGGTAACCGGTTTGTTTTGCTAAATATTTTTTGAAGTTTATTTATTCATAGAAAATTTATATCACGGTCAGGTATAGGTACTAACATCAACAAGTGTTGGTGATTACAAGAATAAAACATTTATAACATTTATTATTTGCGACTCAAGTTAAGTCATTTACTAATTAAGCCAATAATATGTTGAATCATTTATCATTTTTAATTCCTGTCCTTTGTTGAAGGTATGCACTGTGCAGCTCATACATTACAGTTGTCAATAGAAGATTCCATAAAACAATCAGAAAATGAATGTAAATTAATTGAAAAAGGCTATAAATTGTGAAAAAATTGAGAACTCAAACTAATCTTTATACTTAATACAAGCTGATAATTTAAATAAACCTATCGACAGTTGAAATGCTCTTACGTTTACTAAAAATAAAACAATTTTGTAAGGATTTAGCAAAAAGAGACAAAAATTTTAAGCGTGTTGTACTTACTGATGATGATTGGAATGCAGTTCAACAAATTACTGATATATTAGTGCCATTGAAAATATGTATGTATAAAACAATTACTAGAAGAATCGTTAACACTAGGAGACCTTTTTGGAGCCTGCAAATTGAAAGTAAAAACATTTAAAACAAGTTTTTTGCAAAAGTTTCCCTATGTATGTCTGACAGAGAAGAAAAACTTTTTCAGAATGAAGTGTTTTTATCAGCGGTGTTTCTAGACTCTCGATATAAAACCTTACTGTATCCATCGCAAATCGAAAAAGCTATTTCCCACTTGGAAAAGCTATGGTTACATATATTGCAATTTGACTGTGATCAAAGGTTTTTTCAAAATAATTCAGAAAACTGGAGAAATGATGTCAGTGTTAGTGACACTGATGAAGAAATCGACAGATTGTTAACACAAAAAGACACTGAAACATATTTTATTGATAATACAGATGAATATACAAGAATAAGGCATATTTTATCAGTCAAGGAAGAATCCCTCGCAGATCGAATATTTTCCAATTTTAGGAAAACGAAAAAAGTGTACACAAGGAACTATATAAATTAGCTACGATAGTTTACGCGGTTCTAGCAACGCAAGTCAGTGTTGAAAGGTTATTTTAATAATAATAATAATGTCTTTATTGCCAATAACAAATACAAATAATAGAAATGAAATGAAATGAAATTAAATTTAGAACAAGGCGAGTTTCAGCTCAGTCCGATGGAAGAAGCTGCTCTTACAACTAACCTTGTTGCAAGTCTTTATAATAAATATGTACATTTATTTATTTAGGCGATACATATTTGGAAAAATTTTTTCAAATTATACAATAAAAAAAATGTAATATAACTGTGCAGAAATAGAATAAACAATTCAAGATGCAGATCCAATTCACCAAAAGAAGAGAAAGGAAATATATGTATGCATACAAATATATAACTATACATAATTTCACAAAAATAATAATAATAATAAACAAATAATAATTATTAAGGAAGCTTTCTAGAATACACGGTCTTGCTCCAGTTGCAACTTTTGAAGAAACTGGTTTTTAAAGTTGTAAAAATTTTTAATATTAAAGAGTGTACTATTTTTATTATAATAATAACTTATGATGTAGCTAAATGTTTTTTTGAATTGTTCAGTTTTATGAACGGGAGGGGTCAGTAGGCCACGGAATCTTAAATTTAATGTATGAACATCAGTTCGGAAAACAATCTTATTATATAGATAGGTAGGCTGTTTAAAATTTAATATCTTATGGTATAAACAACACCCGTGCAGAATTCTACGACGTTCCATATTTAGCCAGTGCGACTCTTTAAGTTTATAACTAATTCTTTCGTATTTTCTAATGCCCTGTATTAATCTCAAGCATGATTTTTGTACCTTCTGTATTTTGTATTTATCAGATGTACTTAAAAAAGGTCCATATACGGAACAACAATAATTAAATTTGCTTAAAACTAAACTGTTGCAAAGTAAAGTTTTCACCTGTTTACTAAATAGTTGTCGATTATGATAAATTACTCTTAAATTGGCATAAGATTGTTGAATAATGCGAGTTATGTGCTCTGTGAACTTTAAGGAAGAATCTAATGTAACACTCAAATTTTTTTATAGTCTCCTGTGGTTGCAATTTTTGAGAATTTATTTTAATGTTAAGCCTAGACAGAACTTTGCGACGATCATTCTTTTTACCAAAAACAATTACCACACTATTAGATGGGTTAAGAAATAATGAGTGTTGAGATTTTATAAATAAATTTTGTAAATCCAAATTAATTTTTTTACAAGCAGTGTCAACATCATTGGGATAAAAAGATAAATAAATTTGTGAATAATCTGCATAGAAATGTGATGAACAATGTTTAATGAAAGTAGGAAACTTAGAAATATAAACAGAAAATAACAGAGGGCCTAAGATGGAACCCTGTGGGATTCCACATTCAACATTCAAAGCTGCCGATAGGTTAGACGAAATTTTAACTGATTGCTTACGGTTTTTCATAAAATCAGCTAACAGATTACAGACTGAATCACCAAGGCCAATATAATGCAAAACTGATAAAAGTATTTTGTGGTTAATAGAGTCGAACGCTTTAGAATAATCTAAAGCTACAAGAACGGCAACTTTATAATCATAATAATCAGTTATTTTTAACAATGCTGTTTCACAACTGTAGCCTGGTCTGAAACCTGATTGAGTTTCAGGTAGTATATTATTTTTTGTTATATGTTCTCGCAACTGAAATTCAAGTATTTTTTCTAAAACCTTGGACAATGTCGGTAGAATGGGGCGTAAATCATTTAATGAAGTTGGGTTCCTTACTTTCGGTAAAGGTGTAACATGAGTGTATTTCCAAGCAGCAGGAAAACGCAACTTTTAATGCAATAATTAATAATATGTGTAAATACATGTGATAACTGGGGTACACACATTTTTAACATTTCAGCATTAACACCATCACTGCCAATTGCATCAGACTTAAGAGATAAAATAATTTTGCTCACTATTGATTCAGCTACTCCTGTGAAAGAAAAAATTGATGCAATTTTAGGATTTACAGAAGAATTGTAATATTTTAAAGTCATACTGCAGTCTACTGTAGTCTTTGGAATGCTATTAATAAAATGGGAGTTGATTAAGTTCAAATTTCCATAATTCTCGGATAAATTTACCGATTTCTTATTAAAAATGTTTAATAGTTTAATATCCTTCCAGACAGATATTACACCTTTAGCTGAAATGTTACTCTCAAAATATGCTTTTTTCTCACGCCTTATAGCAGCAGTAGTAAAGTTTCTAAGACTTTTATAGCTTTCCCAGTCATTTATATTTCGCGTCTGCTTAAATTTAGAGAGAGATTCATCAGAATTTTTAAATTGTTTGTTAGCCAAGGGTTAAAGTTTTTAGTAAATCGTTTATTCACTAGAGGAGCATGCTTATCAAAAAGTAAATGCAGATTTTCGTTTAAAAAATTAATTTTATCATTAATACACTGGCGATCATGTATGTTGCGCCAAGGGATAGACAAAAGATCGCTACAAAAATTGTCGTATTCTATATGTTTCAAATTCCGAAAAGTTTTTATCAACGCATTAGATTTTGTAACCCTACCTCGTATATAACAATATATCATCTCATGATCTGAAATATTTGAAACATTTAGTGTACCAGAATCAATAACGAGGTCTTCATTGTTTGAATTGGCTTCCGGTTGGAACCGCGTCACGTTGACTTCTACTGCCGACGTTTCGTTCTTCATTGCAGAAGAACTTCTTCAGGGCTGCTGCTGGTGTTGCTGCTGCTTCGGGTTAGTCGTTGAGACTGAGGTCTTCATTATTGATTGGAATTAAATCAATTAAAGTTAGGGATAAAAAGGTGACGCGCGTTGGAACATTTATAATTTGTTTTAAGCCAACACTATCAATAAGGGTGTAAAAATCTTTTTTACAATTATTATGTACTTTGAAGAGATCGATATTAAAATCGTCCAAGCACAAAATGTTATCTTGACTTGGAACCATAATTGACAATGTTGTTTCCAAATTATTCAGAAACATTTGCACATTAGTTTCTGGAGATTTATAAATACAGTCTATACCCCATTTCATATTACCAAATGAAAGTGATATCCATAGTTGTTCTATCTCTTTAGGAGCGTTTAACACAGTATATCTAAATTTAGATTTAATATAAAGGTCTATCCAACCGTAAAAAGTTATATCCTAAAATACTTACATGTTCTGTAAGAATTCTCTCATTTAACCAAGTTTCTGTAACCGCAACAACATCAAAATCATGTGACAAAATTACATTTTTGAATTCAACGAACGTTGACAGGAGAGATCTGATTCAGATTCAGATGCAAAATTTTTATGCAGCTAGGCATCTGAGTGTACAAATAACTAAAAAAAAAAAAAAGAAACAAGTATTGAAAACATAATTTCAATTAACATTGTGTGATAAGTAACTATGTATTAAGAAGCACATTAATTGATTACGTAATAAATATTAATGCCAATAAATTCTAGCATAACTTAAAATAAAATAAGTGCACGCTTACAATTATACTTTTATCAAATCAAATGTATCTTAAAATACAAAAGAAAATAAATTATAATAAATAAATAAATTTTCACGTGTTAAGTTTATATTATCACCTTTAAGAAGTAAGGTGTCACCTTCGTTGTTGGAGGATTAAATAATTGTTCGTATGAACAAAATTTTCAAAGATAAAATTTAATAAATAAATAAATAAGGCCGAAATAACTCACGTGATTTATAAGATATTCTAATTCTCTAATACTGCCAATTAAACAAATCAATTTAATTTAATAAATAATACGTTTAAATATACTTCAATGTAAAACATTGAAGTACAATGTTCAACAATGTACTTCAATAATGTTCAAGTACATTGTTCATTTCAATTTACTTGAAGTTTGCCTTCAAGTAAAGTCAAACTTAACTTGTATACTTTTTCAAGTGTTTTCTGAAGTAAAGGATAATTATAGGCGATGCGCTCCTGTGGCAGGTCAGTTTTTAATTTTTGAGCAAAACCACCAACATTTGCAGAATTAATTCGTTATGTGATGAAGAACTTACAGTATTAATAAGTGAAACTTATCCTATGACACCCTGTATAAACCGACGAAACATGTAATTGCCTGTACTTTTTATTTGTTTCAATTATTCGCTTCATAAGTGAATTTCTTTGCGTAATTATTCCTTCAGCACCTGTCGTTTTCTTCAGATGAAAAAACAATCGTCGCTTTTTTTTTGAATCCCCAGCATTAATTTCAGCACAGCATCGTTAAGTATACGTTTCGGGAACTCCTGTAAAAACAAATCAGCACCGTCGGTCGATTAGAACGTCTGCTGCGTATAGACTAAGCGCCGAAGAACGGCGGACAAAACAAACACGAAAATGTTGGGCAAGTCGTTAGCTGGCGGGCAGGTATTTTTCCAAGCGTGTAATCAATTGTGAAATTAAAATAAAATATTCTCACTATAACCAACAAAGGTATTATAAATTACAGGGCGAAATAAGGTTATAATAACACATTATTTTCAACAAGGAGCCTTCGGTAATCTGGGTAGGTGATAATCTTTTCCCGCGCCAGGTATCATATTCATCACCTGCCCGGCGGTAATTACAGGCCTAGACTTTGGAGGAAAATAAGAAACGCTTCGGACCACTCGAAACATATCGGCAATTTTCTGCCCGTCGTTAATTATATACGTTCGAAGCGCGCACAAGACGAGGATCTGATAAACTTGATGAGATTCAGTTAGTTTTAAACATCGGCTAATTAAAATTTCTCTTTTCGAATGTAACTTGTAACATGTTAACGATAATTAAATACAACAGAAATTGTAGGATTGTAGTAAAATATCGTGAGCAAATCAATTAAAATATACCTACAGGAATATATTACTTATAGGAAGCTAAAAAAAATTTTTAGTAACCATAAAATTAACTATGCCTCTCACTCTCTCTCTTTGAGAAATATTTCTGATTTTCAAACACATTAAATTTGTCTTAATTGTTTTAAACAGGAACTTATTGTAAATATAATTTTGTTTGATGAAGGAGGGACTTCAATCAAACACTTAAAAAGGTTTCCAAATTGGACTTTTGCAAAAGCGAAATGTAACTTTTGGTTGTTGGGAATAGCAAAAAAAAACACAGGAAATTAATATTAGAAAGTGTTCCTGTTAATCGTCACGGATTTACGTGACGCGAGCTGATCAGAACGCGACGGTACTCGTTAATTGCTACACGGAAATCTGATGACGCACGAACCAAAAGCGTGTCCGAAGCCACGGCGACGCATTATTTGCGAGTTCCGTTTCGGTCTTGTGTGGGACGTAACGAAGCGTGACTTAAGGGGATTACAGCACGCTGTGACGTCAGCAAAGTTCAGTTTTATTGCTTTTTAACCACGCCTTATAAGGTGGATGTTTGTTGATAAACACCAGCCAATGCTAAATACCAGATGTGACATTGTCTGTTATGTGGGGGTTGAAGCATCTCATTACGTGACGAAGAAAGACAAACTATATAAGCAAGCAGCAATTAGAAAAGGAGAAAAAATTGGCTCCTCGTGAAAAAAATTTTTACGGTGAGAAGTTCTTGATTTTACAGAATGGCGTCTGAACTGGGCTGGTATAGTAATCCAAAAATTCTAATGATTGTATGATGGGTAACAAAAAACCGAGACAAGTGAGGCAATAAGATAAGCTGTTTGCAAAAAAAAACCCGACCGCGCGCTTAGTTTGCAGGGGTGTACATACCTGTTAAACGGTGCCCGGCCACCGTGAGAAATTTTTATTATATTTGTCGAACAGTTGCACTTTTTAGGGGTTTTTTACGTTAGTTTTAGTGATTAAAATCAAATTTCAATCTCTTGCGACTAAAATTTAATTTTAGTCACTCCATGGTGTTTATCAACAATTATCCATGACGACCGACGAAATGTCACTTCAAAAATATCTTTTCATGATTATTTGTTGTTAAAAAGTGCAACTCGTGAGAATTATCTTACTAGTGCTTCGCACTCGCGAACCAAAATTCTCACTCATTTATAATTTTGCATTTCTCTCATTTATAATATAATCTACTATTATTTATCGATTATTTTATTGAAATATTATGTAGTATGTAGTGTTGTTGACAAAATAAGAAACTCTAACACAGCAGTCATTTTAAATCTATTTATTATACAACTATTTACAAATCTTAATCAGGGGCCTGTCATGCAAAATATTACCGTAAGTTCAAATATGAGTTGCTGCCAAATTGACAAAATCAAATTTCGAGTGGTTTAATGTTCGACTTTTTGAAACCCGAATGACACATAAAGCACCAAAATAGAAAAATTTCATTATGGGTGAATAGGGAAAGAGAAAAGTCAAGTCGGACTACAAAATTTGTAGTCTGGCTTTGTAGTTTGGCTTTTCTCTTTCCCTATTCATCATGACTACAAACAGCTATGGAGTCTCTTCATACATTATGGTTGAAGTTAAATATTTTAAAAAATAAAACAGAACAATCAAAATACTAAATACAGTATCTATTTACAGCACAAAACGTTTCATAATTATACAGGGTGTTAATAAAAAAACTTATACATACTTCAGATGATATAGTAGAGATCAAAATGAGAAAATTCATAGAAGATAGAGATGGAGTAAGGACTTAAGTAATGTGAAAGAGAACAGCAGAGCAAAAAAATTCAAGTTTTTAAAATTTCTGGTAACATATAATTCAAATAAAAATCTTGTAGTTTAGATATCATTCCCAGCCAAAAGTCTTCATCTCTTTGTATCTGTAATAAATTTTTGTATAGTGAAAATAATTATAACCACATACCTATTAGAACTAACCTTTTCGACAATCATCCCACGCGACGACCATATAACAAAATAACAAATGTTTCGCTTTGTTATATTTAATTGCCCTTGCACTTGGTAATAGTATTTATGGTTTCTTTTTAGTTGGAAACTATTGTTTTCTCCTAATATTGCACAAGCAATCTTTTTAGTTTTTATGCCTTCGATTGGGTGCATATTTTTTAACACATACGGGCATTTTATTTCTACTATAGCGTCATTATCTATTAAACCATCAGGACTGGCTCCTAAGTACGGATAATCTTTATCTATAAAAAATCCGCAGTTCTGTACTTTTAGTAGAAAAGATGTTTCAAAGTCCTCTTTAGCTAATCTTTCATTATCTATACCATATTTTGTACTAACATTACCACGAAAATTTCTAGTCAGTAAATTTCTGGCTCTGGTTGTTGGACATGTGGATGATCTCATGCGGCAGACTTCTCCAAAAACCGATGCAGTTAGACGATTTGCTCTCTCTTGGTGCCATACAACATTGTCACTTTGGCCTCTTGTACATCGTTCGATATGTATAATTTCCTCCTCTGTTTTTTTCTGACTATTTAGAAAGCTTTCTTTGTCTACTGCACAGTGCACATATTGGTTAGCATCTGGACCATAATTCACATCAGCAGGTGCACATTGTCTCTTACGTTTTCGGAGAGTTTTCCGAGAAATAACCCTACTTCTTCGACGAACAATTGAAGACACATATTTTTCGGTGTGTATTTTCTTCTCGGCAGAAAAGGAATTGTGTACAACAGAATGGTATTTGCCTTTAGTATTTAAAGAAATAACTGCAGCTTCTGCCCTTGCCAAATACGATCCCTTCAGTGAGAAGTTAAATACGCTTCCCTCCGGTAAATTTACAAAGAATCGAATTGTAGTTTTCGGCCGCGTTATTATCCATATTCGTTAATAAACTTGTGCAGTTATTTGTTAAACGAAATAAGCATTGTCTGATGTCAGTATACATTCCACATGATTTCATCAATGATACGTAATTTTTTTCGCCATCTTTCGGAACACCATTGCAAAAATACCCAATTTCTGCACATTTCTCGTGTTCGCCAAAGATGTGCGATATTGAATTTAAGATGTCAACCGTTACATCTTCGACCTTTTGTTGGAAGTCTGTATCTTGCTGTATGCGATACAATATTGCCTTTTGTATGGATGTTCTTATACGTAATATGGAATCTGATAGTACTTTTCTTAGAAACGGAGGTACCATTTCATTTTCTGAATTACTTTTTTTCCTGTTTGCTACTTCCCTTAGTCGATTGCACATGTTTCGCAACAAATGGTTTCTACATTCGATTTTTTGAATAGTTTGTGTGCCATAAGGACGGGCTTGTAACAGTTTTTTATATACACTACTATCTCCGTCGCCTACTAGTGTAGTATACATTAGTCCGTGCATGGATAAACTACTTCTGAATCCTTTGGTTTTATGTTGCATGAAATGTATTATTGAAAGAATACCTAATCTTTTTGGATGGTGGTGATAATATGTGTTTATAAGTGATCAATAAAATAGTAAGTCCATAATATGTACTTACTGTTTTTTTTATGTTATAAAAATATACTTACGTCCACCTCGCATTCGCAGCATGTTTGGCTACTCTCCTTCGGCTCTTGCGGTGGGAATAATATACTGATTTGGCACTCATTATAGACTGATGCGATAATAATACACCTACACTGTACACTGTACTGGTAACGTATGTATTAAAACAGAGACAGTACTTAGCAACATGTGGCCTGGTCAACCGAACCGGATGTACGGGCGGCCACTGTAGGACAATAATTGAAACTCGGGTTTATTAAAGAAAAGAATGTATTTGAACCTTTTTTGTTTTGAAAAGGCTTCCCAGTCGTTGGACTTATGCAAAACTCAGCATGTGATGAGGTCGTAAATCTCTCCACAGTCACTGGTTTGAGTTATTTCAGAAGGCAGAAAAGTTAAACTAAACTAAATTATTGATTAAATAATTAAAAAAATGTGTTTAGATTTTCACAGTTTACACAGTTCACACATTTGTTTAATTATTTAATCAATATGGATATAAATTTTCATCGAGTAAAGGCCTAATCAATCCAACATTTATACTGAATTACGCTAAAGTAATGTTCTCAAAAGTGGTGACTACATAATTTTATGAAAGTTTAGCGAAAACGTATCAATTTTAATGAATTTATGATTAATTGAAATTGTAATAAAACATTGCATGTTTCTAAAATAAAATTTTCTACACATCTGTAAATATGCCTAATATTTAATTACATTGCGATGATGTAGATATTAATTTGATTAATTTACACAAATAAGAAAAACTAAATGCTACGTATGAGAGGAATCCAAATGCTCAAATCTAAAACGTACCCTAGTCGAATTCTTATCGCATGGGAGGCGTGGCGACCCACATTAAGACGCATGAGGGCGCTGCAGTACAGGTTATGAAAAATCCAATCTTTTTGATTAAATTTTAATCTTATTAAGCACAATTTTCAAAAATGTTAAAGAGAAAAATTGTTTAAAAAGAACGTATGAATACTGCAAAGCATTTTTTTTTGGGGATCAAATCTTTATCTTTAATATAACTTTGTTGATATTAAAAATAATAATTTTTAAAATGCCTTCCGGTATTTTGCGATTTTTTTTAGCCATAGTTTATCTAAATAATATTTAGTTTTGAGCATCGAGAAACGAAATATCCTTTCAAAACCCGCTATCGTATGGATCCAATGGCCTTAACCTGTTAGCATAACGATTTTACTGGAAACCAAATAAATGCCTCTAAACAAACACTTTCTGATTTGCTGCGCTCCTAGGAGCCGCATGCCTTTGAATTTACGAGCCGAACATGTTTTTGTGGTCAGGCGAGGCACGCTAGCTACTATTTACCGTGTACACCCCCCCCCCCCTCTTCAACATCCGCCTCAAAGAGCGTCAAAATTACTTCGGCGTTTCACGTTTCAATTTGTATGAATTTCAAGAATTTATTTATTACGACTAGAACTCATTGAGCATTTGAACTTATCAATTAATTTCAGAAAAACGTAAAGTTCTTCTAAAACAATTTAAAATCTTTTATAAAAGTACTTTAAAATAGAGTTCAAATAGTTTTGGCATATCGCGTGTAAACAGATTTACGTTGATCAGTAGAAAGAAGAAAATATGCAAGTGGTAAAGACAGAGACTACAACATCCCACTGTGGGAGTACGCAACGCGCGAGCCGATTCCGCTCTATTGCAGTTCTACGAAATGTCACTTTAGGTAAAACATAACGACTGTCCTTGATTCAAACGTTTGTTCGGTTTAGGAAGTCGTTATATCTTCGTTCATCAAACAATTAAAACCAATTTAGTGAGCTTTTCAATTGAACACTGGTCACATATTGACCATAAAGCTATTTTTTTTTAATATATGCCGATCGTCTGAGTTCAGAAAATAAACGAAGAAATGACATGACATGACAAGAGCGCTTCACGAAAGTTAGAAGGAGATAGCTACATAAAAGTTCTTTGACATATCGTACAGTAACAATAACATGAAGCAACTGTGCAATCTGAAAGATCTGGACCTTAACAAATTTGATTGATCGCATTTGGTCTTCAGACTTGGTTTTGTTAACTGAAATAGAAATTTTAATAGGAAATAGAGACCTGATTCCGCAGGACTGATATCGTTGGTCTCCAAGTTTGTCTTTTAAGCATGTTTAAAGGATCGCCTGATATTGATCTTAGATGAAAGAGTATACATGGATGTTTATCAGAGATACCATGGTTTTAGACGTATTTATAATTCCTCCCAGGCCGATAGATGACACTATATTTAGAAACAAATTAATCTGTATTGTTTGCACGTACTGTTACCATGGTTACCTTTTTATTCAAAATTTTGATTTAAAGCGCCTGTTAGAAGTGAAAGTGTTAATTCAGTTTCTCCTTTAATTTATTATTAATTAACTTATATTGGGAATTTCTGTTCATGTATTCTATTTATTTTTTCTGTTTGTAGTGTTTTATTTTTCTGGATTACAAGGTAAGATTTCTATGTAAAAATATAGTCCGCTTAGAAGGTTCCCGGAATTTTGAAGTTTCTGTCAATATATTGCTTATCATATTCTGGATATCTTAAGGCGATTTCGTTAATTCGATCGAAGCACTATTTTCCTCACTCTTACGTGCACTAAGTCTCTAAATGTTCTCTCTCACATTTCTACTCGGAGCGAATTATCAAAAACGTCTTTAAGAGAGCATTATTTTTGTCAAAATCAGATTGTAAGTTTCAGTTGAGACGACGGCAAGTGCCTCCGCAACTTATGTTGTTCTAATTGAAAGAAATGTTTCTTAAATGTGTAAACTTTTTCTGAATCTTGTAATTTTGTCTCGTATTTGTAAATAATGAAATAAAGATAATTTCAACCATGTCTTTGATTTTTATTGCTGAAGATATTAAATATTTCTGATTATAAAAAAATGTTCACATGTAAAATATATGTACTTACTTCAGGGGGGTCGCCGGGTGGCTTAGCGGTAGCCTAGCCGACTTTGTAAGTCGTGTCGCTCAGGCGGCGCAGGTTCGAATCCTGCCTTTAGCCATGGATGTTTGTGATGTTTAATGACTTTGACCCAGCTTTAATATATCTTCGTGACTGTCTGGAATGGCTTATATGGCCGAAAGACATTAATTGCAGCATTGCTGCGCAAAGCAAACAAACTGACTTCAGGGAACTAACTATTTAGTATCTTGGGCACATAAGAATGTTGCTCAACATACTAAATTCTATAGTTTCTTTAGTTTTAAATCGCGCGCCTTTATTATTTTAATTCCTCCCAGGCCGTGTGAGGGCGCAGTTTATTGCTCTGCGTATATAACGTTGGCATCTAAAATATTGATTGTCAATTACACTAACAATTGCAGCAGCCGGGTGTTATTATCTCAGATAATAGAACTAGACAGATCGCTCATCAAATGTTCTAAATTTGGAGACAGTCAGTTTAGTTTGGAGACAGCTCACGAAGTATGTGGTGGCGTCACTGTTACAATAGCAGAGTGGAAAAGCGAAACCTGTAAATATAAGTAACATTTAAACAAATTCTATAATTAAGAGGTGTGTTGCAAAGTTTAAAAGGAGAATTATCAGCATATTATAACCGTATGTCACGTTATCGTCGTGTCCTGGCCCCACTTTAAACTTATTTCTCTGTTACTTAAAAGCGACATCTGGCGGTAAATGAGCCAATTGAGCTTCGAAAATAGCAAGTTTTCGAAATTGTGCATGCAAGTGACATTTAGATTTAGCTATTAAGTATTCAACAAACTATTTTTAGAGCGTCCATTCGTTCTTATCTCGTTGGATATCTCTGGAGAGATCTATTATGTGTTATTGTCCGGTTAGAAATTTTTTCGTAAGTTAGCTGATAATCCCTTTGCATCCCGGTTTTCTTATCAATTAAATGTATGTGTTAGACTTTCTATCTAACCCCTCGGTGTTCGATTACTTCCTTAAAATACTCTGTAAAAAATTCGTTTGCATCAGCTTTCATAAATGATTTGTAAATCCTAATGGCGTTGAAATGCTCCGCCTCATTCCGTCTGTAAAACATAATATTCATCTTCTGCTCCGTTCTCTTAAGATCGAGAATAGATCCTGGTCGGTTCAAATGTTCAGAATTAGAACATTTTCACTCAAAGAAAGTAATTCGAGATTTCTCCGCAGGTTATTATTTATGATTGTATGTATTTTAGTAATTTTAATAATTCAAAACACATTAATATAATTCGAGTCCAATCTAGGGTTACCAGATCCAGTATTTGACAAAAGAGTATAGTGCAAACCCACATATTTCGGCATAAAATCGATCGGCCAAAACTCAGAAATAGCATAAATCGATAGATTTGTATGTTGTCTTTCATATTTTGCAAGAAATTCGTTTGTGCAACATTTGCATAAAAAGTTTTGGGCATTTATAGTTGACGCTGTCTTGAATATCTGAAGTATCGGAGCGCCCACTTTCAATCGATAAATAATTAGTCAATAAAATCGATCGGCCAAAATTTAGAAATAGCACAAGTCGATAGATTTGAATGTTTGTTCTCTTTCCTATTTTTCCAGAATGTCATTTGTGCAACATTTGTACAAAAAGTTATATGTTATTGTATTTGGCGTCTTTTAAGTGCGTGATATCAACTACTTTCAGTGGATCAGTAATCAATAAAATCGATCGGCCAGAACTTACTGGTGGCATCTCTCGATATATTTGATCATTTGCTATCCGATTACGTGCAAGTTTTCATCGTAAACAGTTTCTTTAAAAAGTTATTTACGTAATTAAATACTGGGAATTAATTGCTGCCAATAATTTGGACTTCGTTTTTTTCTCATTTATAATACACCAGGGAGAAACTATAGTTAATGATCTTCACAATGCTGTTCAAATTATATTTCTGCGACAAATAGGACGGTTTTGCCAACCAATTTAAATTTTGAAATTTTATTGCTGGAGTTTTGTTTCTAATTTCTCACCGGTGGGGCCTTTCTATTTATTTATTTTTTCTATTTAGAGTTATCCAAAGAATAACGCTATGTGAAGCTTTAACAGTAATTTAACACATCCTGCCCACTAGGAAGAATTTCATAATTTATATTTTTTCAGAAATTTAAAATACGTCTCCGCAACTGTAAAGATTATTTTTTAATTTGAAATCTGAAATAATAAAGATGTTATCTCGGAACACACCTTGAATTTATACACCTATGTACCATATAAGTTTCAAATATAAAACAAAGGCGATAAAATAATGAAACACAAATAATATCGATTAGCATTAATTTTAAGCGAAAGATAATGAAGGGTAAATTCCTGAACATTTTTAATATCTGCTGGTGTTTACCGTTGCCCAAATATGTTCGCAGTAATTGAGAATAGCTTCTGAACAACTTTCTTAGTCAGCAAACCTTTTACATGCGAAAGCAGCTTTGGTCAGTGAGTTCTTTGAAATGCGGTTTGTGCCCGACCACCGCCGATAATACTAAATATGACAACGTTACAATAAGACAAAATTTACAGTATCGACGAGGACGAGGACTTGACTTGACTTCTGTGACCAAAGCCAAGGCGAGGTTGTCGCCTCCGAAGACAGCTCTGCTTCTTCCGAGAAGCGAACGCTCGCCAATAAACAAACAATGCTCCTGTGGCCATTAGGGGCCCGCAACATTACCACGCGGGGTGTCGTAATAAACTTCAGAAGCAATTAAAACCGGCCCCTGGAAGGCGTCCCGTGGATTTAGTGCCGACACGGGCACGGAGAAGAGTATGTGGTGTCTAAATTATTCGGTGAAAATATAAAGTTCGGGGTAGAGGTTGTATATCTTTCGTGTTTACTTTCGGCTTAACCAGACAAAATGTTCATTGTGGAGAATATTTTGTGGTTTCTTTCCACGTAGACGTAGGTATAGGATTTGTGTATCGGTAAAAGACACATATTTCCGTGCTTTTAATGACATGCTCATCATATGATTAAATTCGTATTTAACTAAAGTCATAATTAAAATATACAAGAAACAATGTAGCTTTAAGTCAATCTAACGTGTAAGAGAGTGAAGGACACTGAAGGACAAAACAAAAAAAGGTGAAATATGCGCAAGTGGCAGGATTATTAGTAATAAGGGTTGCCAGATGCCGCGATTTATCGCAAATTAGGCTTCTCAAATTCTTTATTTGCCATGATTTTTTTCAACTTTGCAATGGGCGGCAACTTTGGGTTACCTCAGATTTTGAGTTGCGATTATTGGGCTGCCTTTAAGCAAAGCTATGATTCTTTTCTATCAGAATAAAATTATATACAGTATGTCCCCGGATTGAGTTTACAACATGTATAATGGACCAAAAATTTTTGAATTAAGATTTCATGTTCTGCAGTTCAGGCCTGCTTAGCGTGAAATGAATTAGTGCCAAATTTGACGCCGAAAGTCTTCAAGGTGGCGGAATTAACACAAGAAGAAGTAAAATCTGTTTAGGTAAAGTGGTCTTCCTTTTGAATTTAGGAGAAACACTTAGTTAGATTAAATGATTCTCATTTCAAATTAGGAAGATGTACCAAATTCCAACATCCTAGGAAAAAAATTGAATTACGGAAAATTACTAATTATAAATAATATTTCAGTAAAGTTGTAAAATGTTAACGCCATCTACATATTTATTGACCAAAAACAAATAAAATATGATTATTCAAATAACACTCCGTCCATATTAGCACCTGACAGTGTTAATGTCTTACAACTGTACTGAAATCCTAATATTACGTAATTCAATTTTTTTTTCTAGGATGTTGGAATTTGGTATATGTCCCTAATTTGAAATGAGAATCATTTTATCTTACTAAATTTTTCTCCTAAATTCAAAAGGAAGACCTTACCTACACAGGTTTTACTTTTTCTTGTGTTAATTCCGCCACCTTGAAGAGTTTCGGCGTCAAATTTGACACAAATTTATTTCACGCCAAGCAGACCTGAACTGCAGAACATGAAATCTTAATTCAAAAATTTTTGGTCCATTATACGTATTGTAAACTCAATCCGGGGACATACTGTATATGTTTCATTTATACTGCATCCCAAAATCTAACTAGTGTTTTTATGTAGGTATTACAGCAGAGTTGCCAGGGAAATTTCTCAAGATCTAGGGAAACTCTTCTGGGTCTGGCAACTACATATACATACAGTGCTAGTCTAAAGTTACTTCCCCCCCTCTGTTAATTTTAGAACTAAATAAGATAGAAAGTTCAAACAAAAACCAAATCAATGTACATAAAAAATACTAACTTTTGAGATATAACCACTTTAGAATATCCGCTAGGTGGTGCTGTACGCACCATGAACTTCAAAATTTTAAATGGCAAGATAGCTTAAGTGGCATATCATTTTAAAGGAACTTTAATTCTGCATCCAACGGCGTTGTCAGTTTTTAACAGTCTTCATTTATTTTTGAGATAATGACCAAAAACTTGTGTTTATCTAAAGTCGTTTCTCCTTCGTATTAACTTTGAAACAAAATAAGATAGGAAGTTTGAACAAAAACCAAATCAAAATACATAAAAAGTACTCAATCCAGAGGTATAATTACATTAGAAGATACAATAGGTGGCGCTGTGCGCGCTTTGCATTTTGAAATTTTAAATAGCAGGATGGTTTAAGTGACATACTATTTGAAAAAAATTTCAGTTATACAACCAATAACCAGTTTTCGGCTTCTAGCATATGTTTTTACAATAGTAGAAAGTAATAATAAAAATGAAATGAAAGCAAATTAACAAAGCGTATTTACAAAAAAATATTCAATATGTTCTACCCTCTAATTCCTGCCATTAAAGCATTTTGTTATAAAACTTGTCACGTACATCTTGAAAAATGTTATTATTTTTATTATTATTATGATTATTGAGAGTAGCATTTTTTAGTTAATAGCTTTTCAGTTACAATAGTAGAGAAATACGATGATTGCTGTCTTATAATGTTATGAATTTAAAAACAAATGCTAGAAACTGATAACTGATAATATCATTGGTTGTAAAATTGAAGTTCTTTTCAAATAATAAGTCACTTAAACCACCCTACTATTTAAAATTTAGAAATTCATAGCGCCCACAGCGCCATCTAGTGCATCTTCCAATGTAATTATATCTCTGGACTTAGTACTTTTTATGTACTTTGATTTGGTTTTTGTTCCTATCTTATTTTGTTTCAAAGTTAACACGGAGGAGAAATGACTTTAGACAAGCACAATTTTTTTGTTATTATCTCAAAAATAAATGAAGACAGTTAAAAATTGACAACATCATTGGATGTAGAATTAAAATTCCTTTAAAAAGATATGCCACTCAAGCCATGTTGCCATTTCAAATTTTGAAATCCATGGTGCGCACAGCGCCACCTAGCGAATATTCTAAAGTACTTATATCTCAAAAGTTAGTATCTTTTTATGTACATTGATTTGCTTTTTGTCTGAACTTTCTATCTTGTTTGGTTCCAAAATTAACAGGGGGGGGGGGGGGGGAACTTTTGACTAGCACTGCATATTACACGGTATTATAAATTTGGATGTCAAATCTCTCCAGTTCACATTTCCCACTTCCTTTTTACAAATTTTTTACAATTATTTTTCTTAGATTTATTGCGGATTTTTGAATTTTCGGGGCCAATTTGAAAAAACCGAGTTTAGAACTTCTTTGAAGCAAAAGAAAAACAAAAGTCTACCGATAAAAAATATTGTTAATGTCATTAAGGGAAAATAAGTTGAGAAAACAAAGGTGACACGCATTTTTTAATTCACTAAATTTTCTTAATTGAATTTTCGGCAATTTCAAACGAAAAAGCGGAAGTAGACTCGAGAAGCTAAGGGAGAAACATTTCGTGAACGGATTTGAAACGATTAAAAATAAAAAAAAACAAATAACAAGAATCGAAAGCTTCTGTCTCACAAAAATCGTTAATTTCGCCGGACAGTTTAAAAACGTTTTCAATAAAAATTAAATAAATAAAAAAAGACGAAGAACTGAGAAACAAAAGAAAAACGCCAGACTGTCGATTATTTTGCGAACGGATTTGAAATGATTAAAAATTGAAAAAAGAGTCACACTGAAATAACAAGAATCGAAAGCTACAGTTTCTACAATCTCATAAAGAAAAACAAACAAAAGACGACCGATTTCGCCAGACAGTACAGAAACGTCATCAACTTTTTCAATAGAAAATTAAATATATTTTAAAAAATCGCAAAATTGAGAAGCAAAACGAAAACAAAAAAAAAGATTTGACATAATTAAAAATTAAAAACAATCACTTTCGAGAAAAGCTGAAAATTATTTTAAAACTCTAGATTTTCGGATTTTGAACAATTTTAGGGATGTTTGCAATTTTGGGCGAATTCTGTTCAGTTCTAGTGCAACATGCAACTTCCAATATCTGGCAATCTTGTTATTAACAGTAATGCTGCTGCCATCTCTGTAACGGGAGCAAAAGTACACACACGTACCAATAGAATAATTTTAGTACACTGTAATCTACAATGGCTGAAAGTTTGCGTCTGAAATATTTCAAATATCAAATTTTTTTTTGCCGTAACGAGTGTTTACTATTAGGATGTCACACAGCGGTCAATCCATAAGAAATTATTTAATTTCATTTGTAAAACAAACTTGTAATATAGTTCTCCTGATGTCTTTTAAAAAGTTCTGTAGTCAAGGTTTCATTGCTTGTTGACAGCTTACTCATGATTCATGACTGAAATTCACGTTTCTAACAATATGCTTTATAACGAGTGTTTTTTTTTTTAATTTGGCGTCGAAGTTAGCCGTGACAAGGTGCTTATTGTGAACGCACCACAATTTCGATTATTTGTTGTACATTTTATTTTCTTATCATGTTTTCATATTGTTACAACAGATCTCATTCTTATTGTCGTTTTTCGTTTATTACAATAGATTACATTCCTTGTTTTCCTATCATACTTTTGAGTTCGAAACCTCGAAAGCAAGGTTAGGAATTACAAGTTCAAAAGTCAAATTAACAACTGCATGAGTCATGACGATGATGGTTCACAATGAAATTTTCATGGCCAACTTTGACGCCAAATTTAAAAAGAAACACTCTTTATTAAATGTTCGTTGCCAAATTGCAATAGAATAAGAAAAAAAAGGAGTGAATAGTGAACATGCCTAATGAAATAAAAAATTGTTAACTCTTTAAAGTAGAGAATACACGATCCAACATGTCTTAACACGTACACGCGTACATGTTCGCCGAACATCAACGTCACATAGTGCCAACTACAAACGATCGAACATGTCTTAAGACATCATAGTCCAGTTATCAACGAAGAATATGTCCGAAGAGTTATGTTTGGTGGCAGTGGCGTGCGCTATTATAGTAAAACAAAAATACAAAAAAAATAATAATAAATAAATAAATAAATAAATTTTAAAAAAACATCTTTCAGTGCACGCTTTGAACAAAATTAGTTTCAATGATTTCATTAAAAAAGAATTTACCACCCCAATATTTCATATTTTTTATCAGAGTCAAGTAAGAAGGGCTTCATAATACAACGTACAACATACAACGTATGTGTAGTGCAAATACAGTAAAAGACAGTAAACAGCACACAGAGAAACAAATTTTAATAAGAAATCACACAGACTGAGAAATAAGTTACTATTTAAACGACAATAACGTTACAAATGACATTTTTTCATATGATTTCAAATTTCCCGCCTTTTGTTTGCCGCCAAAATGGCTACTTTGCGGTACTCTAGTAATATAGGAACTCTAATCCAGACCATCGTCTGGAACTTTTTTGAAAAATTTATGTTTTGCTGCAATGAAAATCTCAACAATTGGTTCCTGGAGAACAGCTTCAATATGTTCGTTAATTTCTACTTGTTTTTGTTTTCAATTTGAAGATTATTATTAAAATAAAATAAAGTAACATTGTATTTTTGAATTGTAGTCTAATTTTTTCGAAAAATTTGTTGTGGAAAGTACGAACTTTTCTACATCGCCATTTTGCTGACAAGAAGGACTATCAAAATCTGCATTAAAAAGTTAGGTTGCCATTTAAAAAAATTAATGATGACATCACAGCGGCAAAACAAATGCCGACCAAGAAAAGATTTTTGCAACAGAAGGTGTCTTTTTAAAATTAAAAATTTACGTGTTTCAGGATTTTGCGAAAAAACATTAAATAAACAAATTATGAGCATGTTGCGGAACTTTATCAGCACCGTGTGTATTGATCTTAGTATTATTGGTATTATAATGCGCACTCAGAGTATCTTCATCTCGTGTTATTATTAACTTGAGATTTAGACATTAGACGCATGATTAGAAGCTAGAAAATTGAAGTTGGTAACATCTGTTAATGTAGCGACATCTAGTATTTAGTGTTGTTAACTACACGTACACATATCTTGCAAAAGTAAGGTTATGAATTCAAAGTTAGGTTATTAGAATTTGATAAACTGAAACAATAATGTTAGCGACAATTAGAACTGGATTGCGATTAACAACATTTCGAAATAAATTAAGGAAGCCTGCAGAGTACGTTAGGAATTTAACTCAATTATCGTCAGCTCAATGTTTTGCACAACCCTTAACTTACAATGTAGACCATAACTTCTGCAGATTCAAAAGCAAAGGCAGAAAGACCGACAAGCGCGAAGAAACCGAAACAGAAGAGGAAGAGGAAATAAACTTAGACGAAGAAATCATCGATAGGAACACGAAAGTACTGAACGTTAAAATCACTTCGCTGCGTGTGGACCTTGTCCTCAAGGCGGGCCTGGGCATTGCTCGCAACAAAATCGAGACCATGTTCTACGAAAGTAAAGTGCGTTTAAACGGACAGAAACTTTTGAAGAAAAGCGCAACGGTTAATGTAGGCGATGAAGTGGATCTCATCAAGGGAGTTAGCCCCAGTAATTCGGATTTCTTGGTTGTTGCGAGGGTTGAATTACTGTCGGCTAATGAAAAGGGTGAAGGGTACATGGTAAAATTAAGGCGATCTAAGTCGTTGACCATTGAAAATTATAAAGAGACGTGGAAAGGTACAGGTGAAAAGTGATGTTTTCTAAGTAATTAAGCGTTTGTAAATAAACTGTGATTAGATGTTGTTATGAATGTTGATTAAATAAATGAGTTTGTATATAATCAATTTTCAAATATGGAACTTTTTTTTAATATAATAATTAAATAAAGCAGACGTTTAGTTTTGATAATAAACACCAATTTAATTTTGATAAAAATGTGCATGATAAATGTAGTGCTTGTTGTAGTTCATTCAAATATCAATGTTGAAGTTAAAAACTATAGGTATTGCTTTAAAAACAAAAATTTAAAGAAGATGCCATAAAAAATGACGTTCTGTAAGCCAAAAAAGAACATAAATTAACTGAAATTAATAAAGAATCTCATTTAGTATGTATGTATGAAATAAATTAAATTGCGAAAATGGCCTAAATTGAAGATTTAAAAGAAATTACTGGCAGATGTAGCACATTTTCTGGACGTGGACAGTCTGTAAGAATCACACAGTAGCGTCACTCGAGTATAACTGTCACATTTGCTTTTTTGTTTGATATCTACTCAGCTGCATTTCCATAAGGGTATCAAACAGAATGGCAGCTCTTTTTGACACTGACGTTTAAGTGACGCTACTGGGTAATTACTTATACTGTGCTGTCCCAGACCCCAGTTCTGTAGAAATAGAAATTTCCTTAAGAATTTAAAAATTAATTCAACATAACAAATTTATCATTCGTTTGGGAGTAATTTGAAAATAAAAAAACTCTGTGAGCAAAAAAGAAGCTGAAATATTAACGTTAATTCCGAGCCTTTTTTCCAACTTGGGGTGTTCCTCAAGAATCTAATTTATGCCCACTATTGTTTTTAGTTTTTATAAACGACTTGACCAGAGAGTTAAAATGCCCTAATCTTTTATTTGCAAATGACGCTAAAATTTTATCTTGTATAAATGGATATCTTTTTTGCTAGGTTTGGTATTGTGGGCGGAGATAATTTTTCAATTATCTCTTAAACCACAGTCTCCTTTACTATTTTTTAGTGTTAATTTTGTTAATTTTAGATACTATTAGTAGTATAGATAGTATGATCAGGTAGGTATAGGTAGGTAGGTAGGTATATAGCTGTTAAATTTCAGGTAGTGTTTTTTAAATTGTACTGAAGATGGCAGCTTAGCTGCCGAAATACGTATCTACGGATATACAATTATTGTGGGCGGAGATAAATTTCAATTATAAATGAAACTAAAGATATTGTTAATTTTTACAATATCAGCTAAATCTATTGACTAAATGGTGTTCAGACAACAAACTAAACCTTAATGTTGCTAAATGTAAAGTACTGACGTTCACTAGAAAGAGATGCCCTGTAATATTTGATTATAGAATTGGGACTCAAGTATTAGAGCGAGTAAATAGTATTAAAGACCTTGGTATTATATTTGATTCAAGACTCACATTTGAAGATCAGCTAACAGAAATTAGTAACAAAAGTTTAGAATGTTAGGCTTCATTATTCGCAACAGTCGCTAGTTAACCAACATTAAAGTAATTGAAATGTTATACTTCGCTTGGGTGAGATCGATTTTAGAATATGGTTTATTAGTTTGGTTTCCGTTTTATACTAAGTATCAAAATGAGAAGATAGAGAAAATTCAAAAGAAGCAGGGGGGAAATATCTCTGCCTAAACGGTTGAACATTTTTGATTTTGATAGTCTTGATGCACGTAGAATAGTATCTGCTGTCGTTCATCTATTCAAACTCGTCAATGATAGATGATAATTCTATGTTGTCTCAACTAAGTTTTAGAATCCCTTCGAATACTAGGTTAAAGGCAACTTTCGTAAGCCCTAAAGGTTACTCCAATTTTATGAAAAGATCACCCTTGTACATTACGATTAATTATTTTAATATGTTCGGGAATCAATTAGACTTAAATGTTTCGACGGTTAATGATATAAAAAAGATTATATTTAACCACTTTAAGGAGGGTTACTAGGTTAACTGTCCATTAATTGGCCTATAGGCTGTTGGACAGTATATGAATAATAATAATAATAAATAAGCAACTTAAAAATCGATAATTTCTAATTACTAATTCTATTTTATCACTATTGAAAACAATTGAAGCATGGTATTCCCTAAGGTCTAAGTGCCTGCCAGAAACGTAATTTCCAAGGCCGACCATAAAGGGGGTGCACCGGGTGCGAAGGGTTCCCCGTACTCCATACCATTATAACGACGGACGAAATTGAAAATAAATGATTAAAGAAGATTAAATCACGACGAAAGTGATTCAAATATCATAGTAAAATAAGTAAAATACGCAGTACACTCAAAAAACTCGAAGAGAGAAGAAATGGTATTCTGTACATTTAAAGCTTTTGTTAGTTTCTGATGTTTCTCAGGCAAATGAATTGCTTTTTGAATCTGAATTTATCCAATAATCCAAAAACTTGAGGCAATTCAATTTTAATTTCGAGGACATTTCGTTTACGATGTACAGGATGGATCAATTTCGATGTCTCTTATGGGCATCTCTGTAACTATAAGAGATAGAAAAAAACTAGTGGCCAAGTCTCGATCTCTTTTTTAGAGATAAAGTCAATAGTGTAAACAAAAATTGGCTATCTTCTTTTGTTTTCGAGTTATAAGCCAAAATTGAGATTTTCGACTTTTCGTCAATTAGTCATATCTCGTTTATTTTTGCAGATATTAAAAAACTGTTTTAACATTATTGGGACACTTTTTGGAATACAATTCATTGGTGTAGTTGGTTTTTTGATATTTAATTAAATTTTCGAGTTATAGCATAAAGTTATATTTTTTTAAATGGAAATCATAGCAGGCAATGTCATCATTAAATAGAGATTTTTTTTTCTCTTTTCAAAAATATATACTTTGTTGGGTTTATTTCTTACAGTTAATAGAATAAAATGCCTTTTTTATTATTTTTGGTGCATTCTTTTCTTAGTAGGCTAGTTTCAACAAAAGCCGACAATTTTCTTTTGCTTTTATTAAATATTAACAAATATTTGATGATTGCGTAGCATAAGAGTGAGAGGTATTGCGATGAACATAAGCTAGCACCGATAGAGCTGGGTTCGGTTACAACATGAGTTGGCTGCGTATTTTAGTGCGGCAGTGTTTAAATTGTGATTTTATTTTGATATAATTTTCTGGGTTTTAAGTTATTTATTGTGATATATCAAGAGTTGTGTTTATTATCTATTTACATTTCAAGATTCTTTAACTTTTTCTGCAATAATTTCTTATTTTTAAGATGTTTTTAATTTATACATATAATTTAGTTCATTATCCCATGAAATGCATATTTGTTCGAAAAAAATACGTTTTAAACTTAAATATTAAATGAAGTTACATAATTTCGAATTTGACCCAAACCACATGGTATCGGTATGTTGTAATCTTTGTGACTCTTAGGCCCGATTTTACAATCGTCGAATAAGCATTATTCTTAGAATAACGTGACATAGGTGTGACGTAGATGTGGAGGAACATTAAAGGATATTCGACGAACAATTATTCCGTCCTTATTCCAATACAGTAAAACTGGGCCTAAGAGAATGCTCGTTCTATCTTTCTTTCTCTTTATGCGATTGCAACTGTCAAAATATTTGAACAAGAGTTGATATTTAATAAAAACAAACAAAAAAACTTGTCGGTCTTTGTTGAAACCAGCCTACTAAGAATAGAATGCACCAAAGAATAATAAAAAAGGCGTTTTATTCTATTAATTGTAAGAAATAAACCCAACAAAGTATATATTTTTGAAAACAGAAAAAAAATCTCTATTTAACGGTGGCATTGCCTACTATGATTTCCTTTTAAAAAAATATAACTTTATGTTATAACTTATAACTCGAAAATTTTATTAAATATCAAGAAACCAACTACACCACTGAATTGTATTCAAAAAAGTGTCCCAATAATGTCGAAACAGTTTTTTTAATATCTGTAAAAATAAACGAGATATGCGCGATTGACGAAAAGTCAAAAATGTCAATTTTTGCCTATAAATCGAAAACAAAAGAAGATAGCCAATTTTTGTTTACACTATTGACTTTATCTCTAAAAAAGAGATCGAGACTTGGCCACTAGTTTTTTCATATCTCTGATAGTTACAGAGATGTCCATAAGAGACATCGAAATTAATCCACCCTGTACATACTTAAACTTATTAAAACCAAACAAAGAAAAACACTCGCAGAAAGAATATTATCTTTTCCACCGATTATAAATAAAAACTATTTATATAATCTATCTGGCGTCTCTAAGAGGGGTAAAATGACATCACCCGTAACAGTCCAATTGAAAATATTTCTATCTTGTGCATAATTCTCGAGTTTTTTCTTAGTACGCTCACACTTATGTCCATTTGTGGATACCGTCATGTTCCTTAAGGTTTACAGCTCGGAGTATATTCTTCAAATTGTTTGTCTACTCTAACCACAGGGACTGATTATTACAGTTTCAACTCATTGCGCAAAATCACTTGATCACTATGTTCTAATTCAAATTTTTGTACAAAATTACGGTTTCTTACACTATCACACTATCCTTAAAAAGGGCCCCACAATTCTTACTGCACCCGGGCCATGGCATTTAGAAGGCCGGCCCTGGCATTTCCTAGAAAATTAAGGAAAATGATTCTTATTGTTGAAGGCGCGCGAGAGAGAGATTCACTTAAGTATATTAAATATTTACCCATCAGATAGGTACTTAGAACCTTTTCTAATGTGTCCAGCAAGGCACATAGATCCCTTTTATAAAAAAATACGAATTCAGCAAAATTTGGTACTTAGACCCTTTGGGAATACCTCGCTTCAACTGAAAATCAAAAGGCTCTGGGTAAGCGAAAAGAAGAAGCTTTTGACATATACATATAAAGCGTTCACAGGCCATTTAGGCCCATAGCTTGGTTATCGTGTTCCATCTTTTTCTGTTCTCCGTGATTTCCTTCGCTTTAATAATTCCTTTTTCTTTTAAATCGTCTTTCACTTCTTCTCGCCATTTTTTCCTTGGCCTACCCGTTTTTCTTCTTCCTTTTGGTGTCACCCATCCACATTTCTTGACTTTCCTGTCATCTCCCATTCTCTCTAAGTGTCCTAACCATTGCAGATGTCGAGGTTTTATCACTTGTGATATTGCAGGTTTCATACATCACCTTTGCATTTGTACGCCTTTCCCACAACTCCCCCACTTTCTTGCCTCCAAAAATTCGTCTTCTTTTCTATCTCATATTTCAAGTTTCTCTGTCAATTTCTTCTTCATTACCCACGTTTCGCAGCCATATAACATTGTAGGTCTCAAATTCGTTTTATACACTCTTATTTTCGCCTTCCTAGATATTTCTTTTGCCCTGAACAACCTGCTTCTTCCTACACATCCATTCGCCTTTGCTAGTCTTAGATTTATTTCTGTCTCTTCATTGCAATTCTTGTCCATCAGCGTCCCCAGGTATATGTAGCTTTCTACTTCTTCTAAATGTAATAGGTTCTCTTCCCTTCCTGTTCGTATTTTAGAAGATTTATCTTCTGTTGGCCGTTCTTTCCCTAGCTTCATGTATTTGTTTTTCTCTTTATTTACTTGTATCCCAATGCTTTTAGCTGTCTTTATAAAGCCTTTTGCTTCTTGTTCTGGTTCTTTCTTATTTCGGGCCATTAGCAAGACATCATCCGCATATGCAAGACACTAGTGACTTTTATTGAAGAGCGTTCCCCGTCTGTTTATATTGCTTTCTTTGATTGCATATTCGAGTGCTAGGTTAAACAGTGTTGTTGACAGAGGATCCCCCTTGCTTCAAACCTTTTTCTACTTCGAATGCCTCTGATAGTCCTCCGCCTACTTTCGCCGCACAGACGGTATTGCTTAAGATTAGTTTCACTAGTCTCATTATCTTTTTAGGTATTCGGAAGCCTTTCACTAAATTCAGCAACTTCTCGCTCTCTATCAAATCATAAGCAGCATTAAAGTCGAGGAACAGCATATGTGTTTCGATTCTGTGCTCGTAACAGCCTGTCATTATTTGCTTCAGCATGAAAATCTGATCGGTCGTAGATCTATTTTTACGAAACCCAGCCTGATAGTCACCTAGTAACTCTTCCGCATATATTTCTTCTCTTTTCTTTAGAATGGTAGCGACTATTTTGTATGTAACGTCCAGTAAAGCTCTGCCTCTATAGTTGTGACATTCTGTAACATTTCCTTTTTTTGAATATTGGTGTTATTATAGCTTTTTTGAAATCCTGCGGCATGTCTTCTGCTCTCCAAATCTCCCGGACTAATTTATATAGCTTCATTTTTAAAACATCGCCCCCATATTTCAGATTTTCCACGTTGATACCGTTTTCCCCTGGGCTTTTGTTGTTTATCATCAGGTTTAGGATCTCTTCGGCTTCTTCTTTGCTGGGCTCCTCTACTTCTTCCTCATCTCCTTCTGTCTCCTGCTGGTCTTCTTCTCTCCTGGCCGTTATTCTTTAACCCCAAAGTTTCTAAAAACTATCTTTCCTTCTGGCTGCCATGGCTTCTTCACTTCCCAGTAACTTTCCCTCTTTATCCTTACTAAATGCTTCTCTCTTTAAGTAACCTTTCTTTATGTTTTTAGTGTCTATAAAAATTTCATAGCTGCTTTCTTCTATATTTTATTTCCATTTCTTTTAATTCTTCCTCCATTAATTTTCGTTTTCTACCCCTACAGATTTGTTTTACTTTTTTTTCTGCTCGCTGTATTTCCTTATACTCTCTTCAGTTTGGGACTGTAACATCTTTTTCCTTAACTTCGCTTTATTCCTTAAGCCCTCCTTACTTTTTTCATCTATCCAAGTTCCGTTTCTTTTTATTTTGCTTTTCGCCAAGTTAGCTTGAGTAGCCTCCTGCACAGCCAATTCTATTTTTTTCCATTTTCTTTCAATATCCTCTGCATTTTGTTCCCAGTCACTTCTGAGCTTTCGATCTTTCTTTTGTAATTTGGTGCTATCTTCTCGTTTTGCAAGTCCTCCATTTTGTATCTTATTCCTCTCGCTCCACGTTGTTTTTTATTCCTATACTGATTTCTGTTTCCTTTGTGCTTAATTTTTAATAAACTTTGTTTATTTCAGTTCTCATTCGTCGATCGAAATATTATGGTTTCTTCCTTTGGATTCATACGGTTTTCATTCGGTTTTATTAATCGAATTAATTTTTACTATAACAATGAAACATTTTTTTTGTTTTATTTTCTGTTGGCGAATTGACCATCTCACACTTCATTAAAAAATTGTCGATCTTCTTTAGTTTACTCCGTTCGTTTTGTTTCGTTGTTTGTGTTGTTTCTCTGTCTCCTTCGACGAAATCATACTTGAACTTTCTACAAAAAAATCGCTAACAAATACTGAACCGTTGAATCAACGATTGAACATTTTCTAAACAGTCACAGCCTGTTACCCACATAGCACAAACATCTAGGAGATATCTAATGGATGCCGTTCACATCCATGTTATGTCCAATCCATATAAAATATCTACTGAATATCTGACAAATATTGACTGTGGATATCAAATAATGGATATCTAGTAAACATTCACAATGGATATAGAAGAAAAAGTAAACAATGTAGGTACATATTAAATACTTAAAAACATTGAAATGTTTGGATATTCCAAAATGTATATAGCAATTTTGAATGAAAGTAGGGAACGAAGGAAAATTCTATGTCTTACAATTTTTTCTAATTAAATTGGTACGACCAGTTTCAGCTTACAGGACAGTCTTTAGGCAACATATTACATAGTTAAGAAATGTTTATACACAATATAAATTTAACTTTAATGTTCCTTTAGATCGAAACATTGTATCAATTAGATAAAATAAATTTTGTCGTATAATACTCTGCAGTTTATTAGACGTTCCATAAACATCGACATCGACATGTATGTCTATAAATATCCAACCTGTTATGGATATAAAAAGGACATTTGGATATCCACTGGTTCTCCACTAGATATCCAAGATATCCAGAGGATATCATGGATATCCAAGAAGATATCTACAAGACATCTAACGCATATCACTGTGCTATGTGGGTAATGTCTTCTCTTTAGAAATAAGAAGTTTACAAAGACAAAATGAAAAGAACGTGGTGATTTTCTTAAAATATTAAAAATTGATTCAACGAAAGAAAGTTATCGCGTTCAATAATCAACGTACTTTAAAAAAAATGCTTGTGCCCCCAAAAATTTAAATAAAAGCTATGTTGCGCTCACGTTGAGCTTTCTATATTATTGATTACAGATTCCTTTATGCATGACAAGAGTTCTCTTCTTTATTTTAAACTGAGCTGGAGAGTGGAGTCATCTGTGATGTAGTGGGTTTACTTCAGTCGTGTACTTGTGGAAGATGTGTTGCTTCTACAGCGATAATTTTGTAGATCAGTCAAATCATTTCACCGACTATAGATGGCGCCGAAAGCAGATTTCATTTTAGTATTTCAGAAAACTATACGGAATATCTCTTTCTTTTTTCAATCCTCTGTTTGCCGATAAGCCGTTCCGCTCCCTCTCATTCGGAGCATACGCCGAAGTTCAACTGCATTTGTTTTTATCAGGCAGTTACCGACATGAGCTCGATGTATTTGTATGTATATTGTCTTCCTAATCGTAAAAATTGTATAAAATAAACTGCGTTTCATTGACGCGCCGGTATGGTCTCGCACGCTGAGGTGCTTTCCGCAAAAAAAATCGCCCCGTTCGTGTTATGAAACGGGCATAGTTTCGATTCGATCGACCCGTCGACGGCCAAAGGGGCACAATGCAGTCGGTGTGCTTGTGAATGAAATCGCTAGAAACAGACCCACCCCCTACATACGTTCGCCTTTTCTCGCGTCTTTAAAATCAAATGTGATGATGGTACTGTGTTATGTGAGTTACTGCTGGATTAATTAAGATTTTTCTAAAGGTAGGCGAGTTTTGGAATCGATTCTTTTTTTCGCAACTTTATTATTGTTTCTCGTCTTCCACACAAAGCGTAATATTGTATAAACCGCCACTGTATGTAATTTGAATTGAATTATTTTTATTAATGTTTAGGTTGTTGGTAAAGCGCGCAAGTTACTTCTTCTTACTTATTCCTTGAACTATGAGTCACTGTTTCAAAATAATACTTTGTTTCCTAGTTTTAATTTCTTTGTTTTTATGCAGAATGATTAAAATTAATATTAGCGTAAATTTAAACGATTTCTAATAAGAACTAATTAGAAACTTATTTCAGGAAGCGCGTTTTTAAATGGAAAACAATTCAAAACTAATTGTAAAAAAAAGAAGAAAAAAATGGCAAATTAAATTGCTACTTGCTGCTAAGGCCATTTAACGAATATAACTACCGGTTACTAATTAACTGAAAAGGACGTTTCAGTTTAAACTAAAAATTGAATTAAATTGTTTATTAAGTTATAGTCCTTGGGTTCCGTCCTAGCATTGTCGGTTTTTCGCCAATTTAGTTAATTTTTTTTAATCGTTTAATTAATTATTAGTCCTTGAATATATTGAAGACATTTACAAAAATATATAATTATTGGTTTTACGTTACAAGAATGAACTCACGCTGTTGCCAGATCGCACTTTTAATAAATAAATGAAAAATTATTAGCGAATGAACACTAGTTTTTTTTATTAGCATTAAAATAATGTTTCGAATTCATAGGTTTGCCTAAAATAAATTGTAATAAAATAACACCCTTACACTTACGGTTGCAATTAAAAAATATTGCCCGTACAGTCCAGTGTTGCCATATTTTACGGATTAAAACAAGCTGTCAGTTTTTTAATTTTAATTTAGGAGCGCATCCAATATTTTCAAAAATTAAAAAGAAATCGCATGCTTTGACCAATCACTTATCAACAAGGCAAAACAAATAAATATTTATTTTATTAATATTAATATTAATATGTAATTAAATTATATTCCTTGTTTAAATACATATAAATGTAATACTGCCTTGTAAAATACCTTCAAATACATATTTATTTAATTGTTTCATAATAATTAAATACTTAAATTAGATCGCTTGTTCTTATATTAATTCGATACTTTAATCATTTAATTAACAATTATTTTACAATGTCATCTGTCTGAAAAAAACTACTTTCCAAGAAGGTTTAAGTATTATCAGTATTTACAACGTCAACTTGGGGAATTCTGGGGAAATTTATTGAATAATGTTTGCCTTTCTGTTCATTGACATTCGCTAGCAATATTTTTTATATTTGTTTATTTACTTCGTTGCTATATAAAGTTATTTTAAACCAATCAGCTGTTTTCATAGTACATTAAAAAACAAGTTTAGAAAACGAACCGAAAGCGAGTTTTCTAATGGACAAGTGTGCTGAACAGACTCATGAAACGTATATCTTATACTATTTTTTTTGTTTCAGTTGCTTAAATATAAAAGAATCTGCGTTATTTTATAGGTAAATTCTATTTGGTTATGTGTACGGTTGGTAACATTCGGTGACGTTTAAAATTCAAACAAATGTCAGTTTCAGATTATTTTAGTCATGACCTACTAGATTTCACGAAACAGCGTGTCTTTATCTGGCCTGCGCAATTCACTAGTTCAAGTGTTTCTCCGCTGGCGCCACTTACCTAAAAGATAGGAAGCGAATCATATCCGAAACGTCTTTTTCGTCATATCCGAAGCGTTTTTTTCAGTTAATGTCAAGCTCATGTAGTTTATGGCAAGTGCAGTTGCATTTTCTTGCTCAAGTACAGGGTGTTAGTAAAAAGACCCTACACACATTGATAGATGATGGTAGAAACCAAAACAAGAAAAAGAAAATCTAATAAATCAATTTGAATGAATCTATTAAAATCAAAATATGATATGTTGTGACAATTATTGACAGTAAAATTATTTATTAGTAAGCAAGTTTAGTTTCGCAGTGATTACATATACGGGGTGGCCCCGAAATGACGTGCCAAAAAGAAATCAGTTATAGGAGATGATGAGTAAAACTCATATACATATACAAAAAAATTCTTTTCGTTTTTGGGATGAACATAATGAACATAATTGCAAATGTGTTGAAAATTTGCTGTATGCTAATGAGTTTATATGCTACAGGTACCGCTGCTAAAAAATGCAAATATTGTTGCCATACAACCAGTATTACCTTTTCAATCACGAATAACATTTGCTACCTATCTAATTATGTCAAAATAATTGACCTTGAATGGTTTACGAAAGTCGAGAGAGACCCTTTTGCATTGGTGAACAACCTACCTGAAATTATACCCAGCTCAGTGGAGATGGGGGTGGGGATACACAATAGGATCGTCGGTAGCTCGTTACCTAGTTGTTAATTAAGAAAGAGGGCGCCACCTAGCGTAAAAGTTATTTCAGGTATTGGTATTACGTGTAACCGCTAGGAATACACACGTGAATGTAGCATATGGTTATCCCTCAAGTATGAAATTCCGTATATATATTATAGTTAACAACCACCCTATATATATATTATATATAACAACCACCCTATATATGTCAGTTCTACAATAAAGGTTTGACAATTCGATATGAAATTTATTGATTGACTCGAAAAAAGTTTACGCAATCGTACAATAAATATTTAAAATAAATAATTAAAAATTCACAGCACGCGTGTAACGCGTAGTCACCGACAAGGATATTCTATTTGGTTTACAGTGAAGTTATACAAGGTAAATTATAAAATCTGTCAATTTGACAGTAGGAGGCGGTTATTAATTTTAAAGATCTATGACTTCAAATAAACTGATACATAACTTTCAAATCGATGACATTTCTTTATATAGTACAAAATATGTTTAAATAAGTAATGTAGGGGCAATGTACGATATCGTGTTCGACGTAAAGCCGAGTCGTCTGAAGACGCAAATCACGATGTCCGCATCGAAGTCTCTGAGGGAGGGTTTTGATCCTATATGGACACCTGCACCTTCGTGATGTTTGTGATTAGAAGAACTAGGCGTTTCCCGTACGACTTTTCTGTTTTCTGCCTAACACCAACTGCAATCTGATGAATCTACCCTTTACTTGTACGACTTGAAACTACTCCGTACGACTTAAAATTACCCCGTACGACTTGCTAAAGGAAGAAACGTGACGTTTAGTTTGACAATTTGAAGTTGAATCGAAAGACTTACCCCTTCTTTAGAAGTAAGGGCCAAATGAAACTTTTAGTACATCCATTTGATGTTGGAGTTCGTGACGTGAAACAATCTGCTGCACAACCATTGGCGAAATTCCAAACGTCGTTCTTAAGTGCCTTAGATCCCTTTTGACGTCTAGGTGGTCGAATTCAGTATGAAAAACTCAAATCAGCTTCAACAGCAAACGAAAATGACCTGCACTTAGGAATGTCACGTAAATACACTAAGATGGCGATTTTTTTTATTAATTTTTATTTTCGAATCAACAACTAAATAAACGCCAACACGTTTCCAAGTCCGAAATTAACCAATCTACACGCACAAGAAAGGAAACAAAAAGGTAGCCCTTAGAGTTTGAATTCAGAATAGGACGGATCAGTGAAGCCAAAAACAGGACTTTAGAGTTTATTATCAAATAGACCATTAAATGAAGACGAAATTTAAAAATACCCTAAAATAAAATCAGTAAAGCAAAACGAACCGTAACACATTAGCGTACAGCAAATTTTCAACAAATTTTCAATTATTTTTATCTCGAAAACGAAAAGACTTTTATTAGAAAAATTAAGTTTTACTCATCATCTCCTATAACTGATTTCTTTTTGGCACCTTATTTCGGGACCACCCTGCATGTACTTTAGCTGATTACGCCGATATTTCTGGTACGGCGAAGCTTGTCAGAATTCACGTGAAGCTACGTTACGGTGTTTCTTATTTAGGCAACTAGCGCCAAAGCGAGGAAAATTTGTGTTAAATGAAATATTGCCTAGGCCGGTTAAGAACTCTGTCTCGTGAAATCTAGTAGGTCGTGATTTTTGCAATTTGAGATGGCAACAGATACAGGTATTGTTATACAAATGTTAATTTGTTAATGCTATTTTTGTATTTCAAAATGTCGCTATAAATGTTGTCGCCAACCTAATAAAATAAAATTTTGAATGCTTTAATGAGCTACTTTATGAAACTCATTTGAGTTGTAGTTGTAGTCGTTAAAACACCAAAGCAGAAATAAACATATTTTGTATTTTACAATAAATCTGATCTAATGCAGTCCTCCATTATTAAAAGGGTGGCAAATTGTAGTAGATATCTATGAATTAAAGTAGCGGCGCGGTCATTATTGATCGCATTGTATAAATCTACTAGTCCTATAAAGTATTGAAGACATAATAAAAAAATAAATATAAAATACGCAAAGTCAAAAGGCCATTTTACGTTATATCATGAAAAAAAAAAGAAAGAAATTGCTAGATTCGATGTTGTCATATCGCTGAAACAAATTAACTTCTTGATATTAAAACATTTTTGTATTTTGAACAGGTGTAATTAAAACTGTAAGTGATAATCAATTAAAAGAAGGCTGAAAAATATTAATTCAGGAGCTACAATTAAAAAATCGTATAAGTTTAAGTATGTACATTAATTCAGGTATCAATTAAATTTTGTTTAAGTGTAAATTCAGTTCCTTAGCACATCGCAAATTTTTAATTTTTATTTTTTATTATTATTAATTTATTTCAAATATGTAAATAAATACTTTCAACTGTTAATTTATGATATTCCGTATTTTAATAAATAAAAAACACTTTGTAATTTGCTTCGTAAATAATTATAATGGTTTATTAGCCATTATTATTATTTACAAATCAAATTACAAGGTGCTTTTTTTTATTTATTAAAATACGGAATATCGTAAATTAACTTAAACTTAACGAAAATCAAATTGTGAGTTGTACTAGGAAATAATTTTGAAAATGAATTGCTATTTGCTCAAGTGTCACTAATGCAAAAAAATTTAAAAAATAAATAAATTAGTTGTCGTTAAATAATAAAATATAATAAAATAAGGCTAATTTGTTTTATTATAATTTATAATAGTTGAAAATGGAATTTTGCTTGATTTAGTTAGTCTACTATAATCAGCTCATGGCATCGTCATGTTGCCAAAAGAAAAATACGTTTCATCCCTCTTTCAGAAAATTATAACTCCCTTAGTATTTACTTTTGGAAAGAATCTATATGAAAAGGTTACCTTATTTTCTGATGTTCTACTCACCCTTTCAATCTCCTCTGTACGTTATGAGACACCTAGTATAAAAGTTCTTAAAATTATCAATCGATCGATCGGCGTATAATAAATGAATAGATATCGTTTAATCAAAATAAGGGACATTATAATAAATAACTTTCACACCCTCTCATTCATTGTAAACCAGCGTTGCCCACATCTTACCAATTTAGTTCTTAATTTTTTTTTCATTAATAACAAAAAATATATAAAAAATTGTATAACTTTCGATAATTAATTAATGATGTGATCAGATTGGGCAGATTTAATCTTTCATTCTTTTTTTTTAATTCATCGACGAAAGTTTTACTTAATATGTGCTTGAAAATATTTGTAACATTGTTTGAGCTTGAGTGCTCAATATTTTTATATTTCGATTTCAACTGTCAAGGACGTTTGGTTATCAACGTAGTGATTTTGATTAGTTCACACATTCACACATCACACATATGACAGCAAAAGAAAAATGCCATTCAGTTCAAGCATTTAAAAAAAATTATAGAAGTAATAAATAGTGGTAATAACATGCTTTAACATAAATATTTGAAATTACATACCTACATGCAGTTTCATAACGTGATCTTATCTGAAGTAGTCACTGAAGTGTGTTAATAAATAATGTTTACCTACCAGCTTTAATAGTGAATTAAAGTATGCATAATTTTGTAATCAATTCTTTTTAAGTTATTTCCGCATATTATGTTTTGTTACAATTTTTATAATAAATAATTTTTTTAAATAAATTATTGCGCATTCAGTATAGGTACTCTTGCGTAAGCATTAGTATAAAGGGAAAATAAAATATGAATAAAAGTAACTTTACCTCGAAACTTTATACAATGGCATAACACTTCCTTTTGATTCATTGAAGTCGAACATAAAAAGTTAGCAGCAGAAGGAACGAACGGGACGCAGTTCCGGGTCTAAACTGAAACAAAATACTAATTGTTTACTGTAATTGTTCGTTGGTTGCTCTAGGCTGTTTTATAATAGGAAATAAATTGCAAACAAAGTCCTTTATATTAAACTATCAAAGAGTAATATAATAACTTACGAAATTCTACGTTTTTATGCAGAACGAATTTGATCTTCGTTCTGTTTTAGAATTGGAAACATTTGTAAGAAAAGTTTAATAACAATTTAATGAAAATTATGATTTTGTATCTATTATTTATTCTTATCATTTAAGTAGTGCATAAAAGCTTTTTATAAAAGTCAGTAATGCAGTAACAGTTTACTGTGAAGAGTCGTAAATTTCACTTTTCTTTTATCATATCCAATAAGTAGATAGGCTGTGGACATTCTGGCTCAATTTCCCATTTCATTTAACATAGGGGGTCTAAATTGCAAAAACGGTGGAAATATGTTTGGTTGCCTACCTATTTGTAGAAGTTGCCTATATGAAAGGCGTAGGAACGACGTGTGTAGGAGTTGCATATATGTAAGGTGCAGAATCATTTTTTTTTTCATCAAATAACACATTGCAATTTAGACCTCTATGTTAAATGAAGTGGGAAATTGAGCCAGAACGCCCATAGCCTATCAACTCCAGTAGAATGATACATTGTTTCAGAGCTTGAGTATTCTATTGAGCATTTTTCTTTCTACATAGTTAGGACATCGTAGTGATTCCCAAAATATACCAAAATAATTCATTTTTAGTTGAACAATAAATAATATTTCGTTCTACGATGTCTGCCAGTCTGACAGGATTTCTGGTAGTCAGCAAAAAAAAAAAGCTGAAAGAAAAATGATTGTTTGATTGTCATGTTTTAGACATGCATGAATAACCATTACGCCAACAAGCCGTTAAATTAACAGCCTGCCAAGTTATTATTAGAAGAATACGTAGTCTTTGATAATTAATCAATCTTAATTACTGTGTTTAAATTGTAAGCTTTCTAAGCAAATAAATTTGGGGGAGCATTTTTAAATAATATATTGTCTTGAATTCACATCTTATACAGGCTGGGCATATGAGTGAAGCGAAGGTCAGTAACTCCATTGTTACGTGAAATGCACTAGAATGTTTCATACAAAATTGTAGAGCTCCTAGAAGTTTATGTCAAGGATGAGAGCGGCTGAATTTAGTTAATAAAAAAAATGTTGTGCACTTTTGCTCATAGTCGAAAGTGTATTTATATCAAAATATCATTGGGCTGTATAAATTGGACCTTTACAAATCTATATACATATCCAGAGCGTAAATGCCAAGCTAACCGAATACCAATCATCTTTATTTGTCAGTTCGCTTCAGGGACTTAATTGCTCGAGTAAATAGTTCAGATTCCATTTACTAAGACTGTCAACTCTGCAAATTAGGTGTTACATGCCATTGAGAGGACGTTGATGAACAACTCTAATTTCATCGCCCAAAACAATGCCCCAATTTTCCGCAGATATTTTTGTGACTTGTTAACGTCCACCGCGTTTCATCACCCTGACGAACATTCCGCAGGCTTTAAATAAGCGTGTTTGTTTACTTCTTTTTATGTTATTTCGTACAGATGAATTGATTTACTTTATAGCAATTATGTGAGCTGCTACCCTTTCTCCACTGTCTGGTATTGAATTCGTAAAAGTGCGAAGCCTTAGTTTCTCTAGAGTTACAATATCGATTGAGAAGGGACAAAGTAAAGTTTGTCTCACAAATATATTTATTTTGTCTGTGCGAGGTCTCTCATTTTTCGCGTGTAATATGCTCGTAAAAAATTAACGACCCAAAATGGAATAGTAATTAAGCACAGTTAATTGCATAGTTATGTTACGTTGGCACGTCTGAGAATGTTGAGGCCAATGTCGAATCTCTCCGGTACTTCGGGGGTAGGCAATTTCTTTGGGTCGAAATTGGGGATCCTATTGGATGTCGTCTTTCACGTAATCTTTTCCACGCATATTTTTATAAGGTGCGTGGGTTGCAGTAATGCATTCTTTATTATAATCGAGCCGCTCGTTCTTGAATGGATTTCAATTTCTACGAACCAATCCAATTTAAAAATTCCGGAATGAGATAAGCACTGTAGAGGAAACAAACTTTCTTGAATTTTCTAAAGTGTCATCTACTGTTGCTCTTTAGCAGTTTGACTTTTCCATAAAGTTTCATAAAGTTGCTTCAAGTATTTTTACAGTCTTCTTGTTTTGGTTTTCCCCTTTTGTCAATTATGTTTCTGAATTTGTCAAATGACTTTCCAATCCGTAGGCCTATTATACTTTGAACGGATTGGAAAGTCATTTGACAAATTAGGAAACACATTTGACAAAAGAGGAAAAGCAATAGAAAAAGACTGTAAGGTGAGAGCTCATCAAAGTTGAGCGTTTTCTAAAAAGTGGGAGAACAGGAATGAACTGAACGCGTGCAGTGTAAAATATTTTTTTAGTGAAGACCTTCTATCAACAAAGGTAAAAGTACAGTTGAATACAATGTTGGGTTTACAGCCTTTAAAGCAAGGTGGTGGCACGAATCCTGAGGGTGCATAACGTTCGGGAAGATCAAAAATTGCTACTTCTGAAGTAATGATGGAAAATGTGCACAAGCTTAACTTCTTGACCTAGTTGAGATTATGCACGTATAAAAAGAGCGAATACGCAACAAGTTTTGGGCTATCTGCAAGATAATTGCTGTTATCAACTAAAAACTCGCTCATACTAACACTTCGAGTGTGTTTGGCATTATTTGGTACAATCCAAAAGAATTCGTCATTATTTATAACTCTAGTCAACATGCGAGTTCACTATTATATACTCCCAAGATCAAACAACAATCCAAATTCTTCTTTCAAAGAAGGTGAAAGCAATTCCATCGCCAGGAAAGTTTGTGGTGGCATGGCCACATGGTTTCAAAGCGCTGATTAAATATTTGCAGAAGCAGATGCTTCTTCTTACCAAATAGTTAAGAATTGGTCCTTCGTCCTACAGATGCAATTGCACAATTGATCGTGTAAACAATATGATAGGAAAAATCAAGCTTCCTCTGATTGTATGAGATTGATTGAGACTGGCATAAAGGGGTCAACAAGATTGTTGAACTCTAATGTTAACGAGGTATATTTAATCGAAATCCCTAACATTTTCTTGTTCTTTTGTGAGAGTAGATGAAACGGAAGTTCATCAAGTCGAAGCAACAAAGCGTGGATTGGTACCTTCGAGGATCTTCATCTCTCGCATACTTCCAGTCCAGTCTCTTGTAGTCACCGTTTCTTGGGACATCGAGGGCATTGTGATGATCACCGCTTGGAATATGGCGTCACAATTACTAGAAATATGTATTATCAGACATTGATTTATAAAGTTCGAAAATGCATCAAAGAAAAAAATGGGATTTTCATTAGAATTTGATTTGGAGTGATCCATCTTACTCTCCTGATCCAGTCCGTTATTCTCGAAGCTGAGGGAGAGTTTTCGGAAGGGAAAATTTGATGATACGGTTAAGAGAACTTTGTGATAACCAAGACCAAGAATTCTTTAAGAAAGAATTAACTATGCTCGGACAGAAGCAGAATGAGTGTATTAACTGTAATAGGAACAATAATTTCTGTATATCCCTCGTACATTCTCTCGAGGAAAGAAACACCGTCCTTTAAAGATATCTTTAACGTGTTGTGGAGAATCTCGTCCCAATTACTTAAAGGTTAAGATTTTTTGATGTACAGGATGATTCTTGAATGGACCGACAAAGAAATGTTGAAAGTTTAGACGTCACAAGAACATGGGAAACATGTTATGTATTTTAGTTTTTCAGAAATAATTAATGAAATATTATACCCCAAACGACGCGACGATACTTCCAAGGCGAACAAATAGTAGGCGATGAACGAGATAAATACATACAATTATAAAAGTGTATTATGATTTTTTTTTTTGAAGTTTATAAATTTTATGATATATCGGGCGAAATCTTCACTCTTCAGATCGCCTAGTAGGCCTTGTAGGATATTTTTACAACAATTTTCAGACTTGAAAACTAAAATAACATACTTAGCAATATGTACAATATAGATTACACCCCCCCCCCCCTCCAGAAAACGAGACATTTACATACGTTTTTATTATACATAAGCTAATAAAAGCAAGACAGATAACGTACGCACATACATACATAAAGAGTCGCTGGGTTTAATCTTTATTGCGACTTTAAGATCGTAATCCGTGAGGGAACATATTTGTGAGGTAAACACGTTGCTCGACAGAGAGAAATAAGTTTTGTGTAAATTTTAAAATAAACATTTGCTCTGTAATCAAGGCAAATGTTTAGTTTCTTAACAATAATTGCGTGGCAGAATCTCGCGCCAGTTCCTTTGTAACAAACCTGCGCAAACTTCCGATTCTGTTGTGCGTTGTGGTGGTGCTTTTATTTTTGTAATAATAAATTGCCTCCTTGTCTTGTTTCGAGGGAAGTTACGATAAAATAATGGCCGATTCAAAAACGACAGCCTCTGATTGTGTGCACAAAAATAATTTTTATAAATTTCTTTTATTGTTTAGTTCTCTTTTGGGTGGTTTATGTTGTCCTCATTTCGATTTCACCAATTTTATCAAGACCATCTATTCCAGTATGTGTCTGTTAATGACTTCTAATTGTAAGTTAAAAGAAGAGACTCGAAATTTAAATAATTACAAGAAGTGGTAATAAACTTTTTTGACTTATTAGGCAAAACGTATTCTTCAAATACATGTATCAATACTTCGTGATGTATAACAATTAAAGCCCTTAATGATTTAATTATGAGGAGACGTCTCGACGTTAAGCTACAGAAAGCACGCCTAATTATTATGTAAAAATATGCAACGCGCGCGAACTAATTTCGAAACGTCGGGAACAGAAACGTTTTTCAGTTGGATTTTTTTCGCCGAATAAGTTAAGATAAAGAATTTAAATACAGGCCGTAATTTGCGAGTGGGCCGGCCTTGAAATAAAGACCGCTTTAAATTGGGCAACTTACAAAATCTGGGTCGACCGGTGGACGCGTTAATGAATTCGAAAAGAAAGAAAGAAAAAAGTTCGATCACGTTTCGCTGCTCGGGTGTTGCAATTACCTGAGGAACGAAGTGGTTTGTTTAATAGTAAAGTCTTTGTGTTTTTAATTAAAGTTTAAAATTAATCGATTCTTGTCACTTCGAATAAATAATGAATTTTCTTCACAATTAATAATGTAGAGCGTTGTAAAAACTGAAATCTGTAGAGTAGAGTAATTGATATGGCTTTTACTTTTACTCAATTCATTTACAAGTTTTTATGTCTGTGTCTTATTTATACAGGGTGCTCATTTTAAATCTTGACCCCTATAAAAAATCAGATGGTGTTTGTCAATGTTTCTACAAGACATTTTATGCTAATCAGGCAGGAATTAATTAATTTGTACGTATTGTTAATATAAGTTATAAGATTTCCTAAAACATCTTGTGTGCTTGAATAATATGTTAATTGTTTGTTTTCACTCTTGGCATTTTTTTTTGTTTTAATGGGAAATCCGTAGTTCACCATATCGATTAAATCGCAGTACACGTTGAAACTTCGCGCGGTTGGCGGCCTTGAAAACCGACTGTGCACATAATCATCATCAGTATCACATAGAAAAAGTCGGACTTTTGCAACCTGAAGTCGCATTAAAGATAAACAAACGCTCATTTCAATAAAGAATGCGTGCGTGTGTTTTGCGTGCGCGCGCTGGAATTATCTACGACTTCCGGTTTCTTTCTTTGAACCAACAGTTTATTATCGTTCTTGCCCTCGTTTAAAATTAGCTCGCGTCGGCTTCCTGTGTTGTTTCCAAGCCATGCCGTTGATAAGAACAAGCCGGCGGCGGTGACGGTATGCACGTTGGAATTTATCTTGGAAGTAAATACTCGCAGTTCCGATTTCAGCTCGTTTCAGCATTTTTCAGCTTGCTTCTTTGTTCGAAGTAATAACACGTCCGCCGTTAAATACACACATGCACACACGTCATCGGTATTATTATTCCCTGGATGAGTGACGGCTCTTTTCCATTCGCACGAATAAACAAATTCGTTAAAATTAATTGACTTGTTTGTTTCCAGAAATGCAAATTTTCTGTTGAATACATTGAAATGTCCCATTTTTTTTTCAGTTTGGCATAAAACTGAATTGAGGCAGGTCATTTATTCCTGACGAAAGAATACGACGATTCTCAGCTATTTTTTAAATTAATATTTAAGTACACAATGGAGATTTTTCACAAAATGATTCTTACATAATAATATTAATTTGTTTCCTTAATTTAAAATAAAAGAGTAATCATGAATCGTACCGAACAATAAGTAAAAATAGGTAATTTAATCGAGGTCACATTCTAAAAGTATTATTGGAATAAAAAGCACGCCGAACTCGTCCTCCGTTAATTCATGATTCTTTATTATGTTCAGATTAAACGAACAAAATTCGGAAGATTGCGGAGATACTTTGTGTACGTCTGTTCACAGTTCTAGTTGATTACGATAGTTCAAGTGTTGCGTTGAAGTTACATTTTCAATTATTGGACGTAGTTTATCATTTAATATTCTGAAAACAAATAGTGATTTATATGTGAATTAAACGATAAACGTCCGTACTGTTAAACTCGAGCCATAAAATCGCGCCTTATTACTTTATTACACTAAATAATATAACCCTCAACTGGTATGGTTGTTGAGACGTCCTTTTAAAGAATGGTATTTTCTCATGTTAGTTTTGATAAAAAATTTTATAATGAAAATAAGTTAACTCTTCTTGTTATCTTTTAATTTGGAAGAATTATTTTATAGTTACTTTATTATATTATTGTAGTTACTTTATTTGAAGACATTACACAAATAAGAAACAAAAAAAAGAAATGTGCTTTTTCTGAATGCGTTGTATATCAAAACTTAAAATAATTTTTTTCTTATAATATGACGTTGAATTCCAGTTGATGTCTGCATATAGGCATTATAATGGAACACGCCAACTGAAAAAATCAGTTAAAAAAAATTTTCTAAAAAAATCTAGAGTGTTTTTCTTACCATAAATTTAGTCACTGCATTGCAGGCAAGTTACAATACAGGTACTGTGTGTAATATCGGCGTTAATTCATGTTGTAAGTTATATTTTAGTTAGCCAAGGTAGGCCATAAAAAAAGCATTCATTGTAATTGTCAAATAAACAACACATGAAAAAGTCGTAAGCATTTACATTTATTACATAACCTGTGAGCAAATAAAAATCAGATTAGGGTAGGCGGTGCAAAGAAAATGTATGTCTGTGCTTAAATAAAACGTCAATAAATTTGACAGCCCATGAATATATTACATTAGTTAATTCAGTTAATCACAGACATACATTTTCTTTGCACCGCCTACCCTAATCTGATTTTTATTTGCTCACTTTTTACTAATTCAAAGATATGTAACATGGTGGCAGCGGTTTAGTGAAAATAGAAAGGAAAACAGAAAGGAGGGAAAAGAAAGCAAGGTTGAAAAACTAAAAAACTTCGTCCTTTCCTTAAAAATGGCTTTCAAACCACCAAAACCATTTACCATAGGAGAAAAAGGGCGACATTACTGCATGTGTTAGGTCCCACAGGACTGGAACTATATAATACTTTTAGTTTTGTGGATGAACGAGGGGAGCCAGCCACAGGTGATAAAATTACTGTTAAGGTAATCCTAGATTGATAAGTGATAAGGTAATTCCTAGATGCCATGACAAGACATTATCAGCCTTACAAAAATACTACTAACATAAGATACAAGTTTTTCTCAGAACTGCAAAAGGAAAACCAACCAATTGACGAGTTTGTAACGAATTTAAGAGTGTTAGCTAAAGACTGCGACTTTGCTGCAGTGTCAGACGATCTGATAGCCTTTAAAATTCTTTGTGGTGTAAGAGAACAAACTACTCGTAACATACTATTAAAGGAGAGAGATCTAAAACTAGATAAGGCGATAGCTACCTGCAGGGCAGAAGAAATTGCGAAAGCACAAGGAAGGGTCATGTCTGCAGAACCGGAGAATCAGATAAACTTTATCAAAAATAAAAATCGAATAGTTCAAAAGGAAAAGAAAATAAGTATTACTGCAAAAGATGTGGAGAAAACCATAAGCCCAAAAGTTGCAATGCGTGGGGACAAACATGCAAGAAATTCCGAAAGAAAAACCACTTCGCAGAAATGTGTCGAACCAATAAGAGGGTAAATGAAATCGAACATAAAGAAGAAGAAGATGATGAAGACAGCGATTACGTAGGAACCATAAGAGTTACTAACCTAGAGGAAAATGTAGTTGCCAGGGTGATAAGAGACTGGCATGAGAGTGTCGAGGTAGGTGGTAAGACATTTAAATTTAAAATGGACACAGGGTCACATGTCAACATGCTACCTAAGAAACTGTTTGATACCTTAAAAATCAAACCTAAAATTAAGAAGACACACAGAACAATTTCAAGTTATACAAACCATGAAATTCCAGTTGAAGGAATAGTAGAACTAAATACGAAGTTACGTAACAAAGAAAATATTTTAGAATACCTTGTCACACCACATAACAGAGCACCAATATTATCGCTACAAGCGATGGAGATTTTCAAGCTCATCCGTAGAGAAGTGGCTGAAATTAACTGACCAGTTAAGAAAGCAGAGGACATTGTCGAGGAGTTCAATGATGCATTTAAAGGGCTAGGAAAGTTACAGAAGAAATATAAACTAAAACTAGCTGAAAATGCAATACCAACAGTAAGTTGTACCAGAAAAATTCCACATGCACTCAAAGACAAGGTCAAGGAGGAAATAAACAAAGTCCTAAAGAGGACAGAAGAGCCAACTGAATGGGTTCATCCTATAGTTCTTGCCAAGAAACCTAACGGTAAGATTAGAATATGTATGGATCCAAGATCTCTAAACAAATTTATAAAAGGAGAGCTTTTTGAGCTCCCAACGGTGGACAATATCCTAGCAGAAATAGGAAATGCAAAAATATTTACGGTCCTTGATGCCTCGTCTGCTTTCCTACAAATACCCCTAGAAGAGGAAAGTACCAAGATATGCACAATATCGACTCCATTTGGCAGGTATAGCTTCCAAAGGCTACTATTTGGGATCAGTAGCAGTCCAGAAGTATGGCAGAAAGCTATATACGATACACTTGAGGGGCTGGAAAGAGTGTACACGTATATGGATGATGTTCTCGTTACAGGTGAAACCATGGAAGAACACAACCGTCGCTTATACTTAGTTTTGGAAAGAGCAAACTTAAAATTTAGTAGACAAAAAATGCAGTTAGCCCGCCAGAAAATTACCTTTTTGGGACAAGAAATCAGCCCTGAAGGTGCCAGCATGAGCCAAGCAAAACTAAAGGCAGTACAAAACATACAGCCACCGTCTAATATAAAGGAACTACAACGTTTCTTGGGAATAATGAAATACCTAAGCAAATACATTCCCAATGCCTCAGAGAAAAACCAAGTTCTAAGACAGCTGTTAAGGAAAGATATAGAATTTATATGGGGCCCAAATGAGCAGGCTTGCTTTGAAATGCTGAAAGAGACCATCAGTACAGCACCAGTTTTAGCACATTTTGATCATAAAAAATCAATAACCCTGTCAGTGGAAGGAAGCCAACATGGTTTAGGGTCAGTACTACTGCAAGAAGGCAGGCCAGTTGCTTACTCGTCGGTATCATTAAATCCGACACAGACCAGGTATGCCCAGATTGAAAAGGAACTGCTGGCAATAGTACAAGCCTGTGAACACTTTAAATATTTTGTTTATGCAAAGCAATTCAAGGTCGAGACGGACCACAAACCTTTGTTAGGGTTACTAAAGAAACCCTTAGATACCTTGACTCCGAGACTTCAAGCATTAGCACTGCGTCTATTACGCTACAACCCTGTGCTAGAATATGTACCCGGCAAACATCTTTATGTTGCAGATGCTCTATCGAGAAGCCCACAACAGCAATCAGTAAACACTGAATATTTAGATAACAAAGCTGCAAGAGTGGATAGCATAACGACAGCATTTAAGAACGAGTTGAGAGAATTTGCTTTGGAAACCAGCGCAGATGAGACACTCTCGCAAGTGGCACACTATGCTGAAAATGGCTGGCCTGAAGACAAATCCTCATGTTCACCGTTAGTCAAGCAATATTGGAATTTTAGACATGAAATAATACAACAAGACGGTTTACTATTCAAAGGAAATAGATTTATAGTATCAAGTAATCTAAAAAAAAAAATTATCGAAATTATTCATAGAGCCCATCAAAGTATTATTCATATTCAAGGCAAAGAGAGCATATTACTGGCCGGGAATGTACAATGATATTTCTCATAACATACATAACATCTGTTTGCAATATGCAAAATCTAACGTCAAACAACCAATTACACCACATCCCATAGAAAAGTTACCATGGTCGAAAATTGGAATAGATTTTCAGCAGATAATCAAAAGGACTACTTAGTTAGAGTTGATTACCACTCTAAGTTTATAACAGTTAACGAATTAACAACAAAAACACCATCAGCATGGTATTCCGCAAACTATTATGAGTGACAATGGACCCCCATTTAACTCAAGAGAATTTCAAGAGTTTGCAGATCAACCGAACATAAAGACAGTAACTTCAAGCCCAACATATCCCCAATCCAATGGAGCTGCGCAACGCGCCATCGGAACGACAAAAGCACTGCTTATTAGAGCAATTAAGGCAGGAACAGATTTCCATTGGGCTATTCTTGAACACAACAACACTCCTAAGTATAATTTAGCTTCACCAGCAGAATTACTAATGGGACGGCGCGGCGGTTAAACTCTATGCTGCCAGTATCACAAGATTTGTTAAAACCAAAATTCGACACCGAACAAACCGTCGAAGACGCAGCAACGTCAAGCTAGATACCAACATCATACTAAACGACTCAAATCAGAAAGTCATCGTCCAAAAAAAAATTAGAGAGTGGATCCCTGGAATCATACAAGAGCAGACCGAAGATCCTGAATCTTATAAAGTTGAAATAGAAGATGGTGAAGTAATAAGAAGAAATAGGATCCACTTACGACCAATACCAGAGAAACTGACATATACAGTTCCAGACAGTAGACCGAGTGAATCGAAGCCATCTCCCCCACGTACGGTTAGAGAGAAACGCGCACCGGCATACTTGAAAGACTATATCACTAATTACTAAACTATATATATAAAAAAAACGGTAACATGTAATATCGGCGTTAATTCATGTTGTAAGTTATATTTTAGTTAGCCAAGGTAGGCCATAAAAAAAGCATTCATTGTAATTGTCAAATAAGCAACACATAAAAAAGTCATAAGCTTTTACATTTATTACATACTAATTCAAAGACATGAATCATCAACAACATTGTAGTCCGGAATATGTCACGACCTGTCCCATCAGTAGCCCAGAGTGCGTTTACGTCTTCATTAGTAGATTTGATACAGCAGATAATAAGAGAAGGCCTAAGAATGCATTCATTCCCTGTTTGTTTGTATGGTTCGTAAACTGGTAGATACTAGCGATTTCGGTTATTCTCTGGCTTGTGTGTTCTATAAGAATCTCCAACACTCTCGTCGAAAAACAATTTCCATGCATTAAGTGGCTTTGATGGCTTATTTATTCTTGCTTCACCTATTACAGCAGGAATTCGAAGTCTAATCATATTTTCTTTGCGAGTTTTTCCGGAGACGCACTGACGGAGAGGCAGAGGTTTTCAAATAAAAGCCGACGCGCTCTTGTGGTAGGTGAATTTTGATTTTTGAGGAAAACAGTTGATATTTGCAGAATTAATTCCTTAATGAGTGAAACTTATTCGATTACACCCTGTATAATATTGCTTTTGTAGTACTGGTCACGTGACAGGTTCTCTTCAAGTTGTTATATCTTTACCAATAAAATTTCAGGCTAGTAATCAAAGGAACTCAGGTGATTTTATGTCGAAATAATTTCCTGGTTTGTTTAAAACATTTTTCGTTTGGCGTGTATCCCAGTTCAAAATCTTACCTTTCTTTTCAATGTTCTATGCACACTGATAATTTCAGAATGAAGACCATTGATAAATCTACCGGAAACTGGGTCAGCATCGTCGATAGGATGTGCTTTCAAACGGGTATGCAATAAGTATTGCTCCGATTAAACTTTATCATGTACGTACCTAATTTGTGGTTTAAAGGCGCTTCTATTTAATAAATATTCTTACGGTTGACCTAAACATTATTGTGATTAGAGCGGTTACAGTTCATTTCCTTTGCGTTAAAAAGTGATGATTTTATTGCATTGATATTTCAATTTATATTTCCTGGCTGTAATTACAATCACAGTTAAAGATAATGTCAAAGGAAAAATAATTTCAAATAATAATGGTTTCTTTAATGTATTCACAACTAATGAATGTTCTTTCGCGTTAAATAGTTTAATAAATTTTCTTAATTAACTTTTATTTATGTAATTAAAATAATTTTTGTAATTTAAATTTTAACACACGTACTGGAATTATTTCTTTGCCGACAAATTTATTTCTTTCGCGCACATTGTCTCTTTCCAGTGATCTTTTTCTGCGACATTATTATTTCAGACTGGACTGTGCATACATACATAGAAAATACTGTAATTAAATTATACTGTACAGTTAGCGATTTATTGGTAGGTATAATTTAAGTGTTATAATTAAAATGTTATAAAACGCGCCATAAGCATTAAAATAAAAACGAATACATTTTGTCAAAAAACAATTTAATATTTATTATATTTTTTTCACTTGAACTGTACCAATTATGTAGCTTTCAATATAATAAAGACAAATCATTTATGTAGCTCTAAAAATGAGCTATTGAAGCAGCGCCAATTGAATGATTTACGGCTATTTAAGCCAATCAGGTTGTGTTTGATTTATAATCATTAAGTTCCAATTAATTTAATCAGTGAAATAAAAACTTTAATTTTTTGCTCGTTATGATCAGCTAGGGCCTTGTTCTTTTAGAACATTGATGATTAGATTGGTCCATTTGATTTTGTCCATTCAAAAGGTAGTTTCTACCCCGCTACCCGCAAGATTCAAAGTCCAGGCGCAAACACATTAATTATTCAACAATAGACGAAGAAAATCCACACGTTTTTGCGTATACAATGTGTAATCGAATAAGTTTCACTTACTGTAACTTTGTTTTTAATATCTGTTTGTTTAGACATTCTAGTTTATGATAGGACCATAAAAAATTTCGAAGAAATTGCTATCCTTATCTAAAAATTTCCTGAGTTAATAAAATAAAATGATTATGATTATGTTTATTTTTTATATTTTGTAAGTGGTTGTAATTATTAATATCCTGCCTTTTTTTTGCAACAGCTAATCGCGAATTAAATCGTTTTAGGGGTATACTTCGAAATTGCGTGCCGGCGCTTTTCGTTTTCCATTTAACCAGAACAATTCCAGAACAGGGAGCGGCGTGACACTGAAAGCTTCCCGTCGGAACTAATTAAAAACACGAGACTCAGTTTTTCCCGATAATTAAGCCCCTGTTCTGAAATTATGACGCCATACGAATAACACTTATGCCATTATTTACTGTGCGCCGGGAATCGCGGCCAGACGCTTTTTTTTATTATGTAATTTCCGATAAATTTGAGGAACTGGAAGATTCGGTTTTATTTACTAGTTTTATTGCTTTCGTTTTATTATAGTTTTATTGAGTTTTTTTTTCTTTTAGTATCAACAAAATTACTGCTGGTGGTTAAAAATAAGTTGATACTTTTCAATGTATTTATATTTATTGATATTGTATACATAACTTAGTTATGGTATATTTCCTTATAATTTGTCTTTTTTATTCTTTTAATTATAAGGGAGACGGAGGAGAATGAGATCCACTTAAGGAAAAATTTATTGTCTATCGATTTCCTTATGCTACTTTTATTTATCATAAAATAAATTACTTATTAAAAATGTACTAATTTCCTATACTTTTTGAATATCTATTGTAAGTTTAAAAAAACAAACAGGTTTCTTTTTCCTTGTCATCTGGGTATGAAGAATGTGACATAAAATTATCTATACTGCATGTACAGTCAGAAATAAAAGTAATGTGTCCCCAATAAAATGTAAATGTAATTCTTAACTGTACAGTAATTATTTCATTGTATAAATCCGAAACTTAAATCTAAAACTTTTTAATGTTGCACTTAGCGACAAAAAACTTCTGTTGTACATAGAGTGAACTGGTTGGTTTTTAAATTAAACAGGGTACGTTTGAGTTCATGTCGTTTCCTCTGAAAATAACCTCCTTATCACAAATCCAGATTTGGCGTAATAACGGAGTATGCACACTCGTTCTTTAATGTGCAGTTTGGATCTCGTCCAAATGCCTTCGGACTTGACATGGTTTTCTCGACAGCGCGAATACTTTTCACTTCTCTGCCAGATGAAATAATCGAAACGGAAAAATGTGGACGTTGAATTCTATTTGACTCGTCGTCGTCAGTGCGTAGGACGACGAATATCTGCAGAATTTCAGCAGAAAGTAAACAGCTAATTCCGAGTACAATGATTCCATACAGTACGTTGCCGTAAACTCTTGTATGTACAATAATTCCACCGGACGCGACCGTAAACCACATAATTCGTTGCTTGTGCCACACGTCAAAGAGCGGCCGAATATTTACAGTTACGTCATTTATTAATTAAATATCAGACACGTTGAAATCATACTATAACTTTTAGTTATTGCCGTTATTCAATTTGGATATAGATATACAGGGTGTAATCGATTAAGCTTCACTTAGTAACATTGTAAGTTCTTCATCAAAAATAAAAAAAAATTACCTATGAAAACTTATGCTCCTTCGTGAGATTTATGTGCGTCTGCGTTTTTAATAAACGCATCGTAAAACAATTAAACTCCAGCAAAAGTCACGGTCACTTGAGCAATGTCGCACATATGCAATTCGATAACGGAAGAAGCTTCTAAATATCTACTCGCGTTGATTACTGCATTAATCGATTATAAGCCAATTTTTACGTATTGTTAATACAATTTATAACTGCTGCTTTAAAGTCAATGAAGTAAAGTATTGTAATCTTCGACCATCTGTTTCATTAGGTAATCGACAATAATTACATCATGATATTCCATACTTTGTAAACAAATAACATACTCTGTGATTTAATTTGTTAAAAGATTGAAAAACTCAGTGAATGTTATTGTTAGTTAGTTTGCATTACAACACTGAGTGAGCTGCATACTCAGAAAAGAAAATGCATCGAATACAATCAACGCATTTATTGATTTCTTTGAATTAATACATGTTAATCTGCACGATCTTTCGGAATTTTATCTGTGTAGTCTGAACGTAATAAATTAATAAAATCATAAATTAAGGGATGCTTTTTTTTCCAATAATAATTTTAGAATATCACCTCCATTGTATTAATTATATCTATTTTCTTACTTATTCTTCAGTATGATTCATGATTACTGTTTTAATTTAATTCTTTAAGTTAATGAATTAAGGAAATAAATTAATATTATTATGTAAGAATTGTTTTGTGAAGAAACTGCATTTCTATTGCTTAAATACTAATAAAAAATTGGAACGTAAATGTTTCATCATTATTTTTTTATTGCTTACGTATCCCTAACTGCTAATCTCCGTATTCTTTCATACGAAAATCACAAATGACTTGCCTCGACGTTTTGCATTACATCTACGGGTTTACTGCTCTATCATTTATTGTACGTAATAGTGAACTCAGCTGGGGCATTTAAAGGCTGGTCCAGATGCAACGACTTGTCGCATCAGACGAAACGTATCAGGCAAAATGGGCCGTGTGGACCGCAAAACGTTTGACAAGACGTACGTTTTGCAGTCTACATGTTCTATTTTGCCTGATACATTTTGTCTGATGCGACAAATCGTTGGATAAATCGTTGCGTCTGCACCGGCCTTAAAGCACATCCAGTGTTTCTCAAACGTTTTTTTGTAAAAACTAAACGTAGTCTTTTTCCGGAGTTAATATTGACCTTTGCCTCATATGTATTGCTGTGAACAAGAAACAAAAGAAAATAAAATACACACACACCACACGTACATATACAAAATACACCCATGAAAGGGAGACGACCAGTTCAAAGTGTTGTCTTGAAACCATAGCAAATATACTAAATTTATTATTATGCTAAGGCGAGAAACGGAGACCCTAGAATTTAATGTAGCCGTGGAGGAAAGGCAATGGGTGGAGAATAATTTAGGAAAAATTGGCTGGGAGAACTATTAAAACATATGGACAAATATTTTAAAAAACCAAGCCAGCTTTTGGCCAGTGGAGGAGAAAACTTCGGCAAAAATAAAGCGAAGGCTTAATTATTTGGAGGACGGCCGAAGGGCCAGAGTAAAGGCAACGGTGGCCCAAGATGTGGGGGTTGATTATTGGGAATTATCAACCCAAAGCTAAAATGTCCCGCTGACTTGTTTATGATGGCAGAGAACCAGGAGTGCTATTTGCAGGACCTAACGTTACAAATTTTTATGACTCGTGGTGGGTGGTTTCACTTCAGCACAGACTTCAGAACAGGATCGCTTCCGCTGGCAATTCTACTGAGAATCTGAACATGTGTTTGTTATTTACAGTTAAACTAACTGATTTTGTTTTTAAAAACAAATCCGCGACTGTTTCAATACATTATGCAGAAAGTGAGAAAAGAAAGTTTTAACGTTTTTTGTTTTTAATAATACAGGTAATCGAATTGGAATAAATATTAATCTGAACCATTATAGTGTTTTTTTAATTTGTCTCTTGATCGTTGAAGGGTTTTTGGAAATAAGGAAACTTGTATGTTTCACTTTACACCCAAGTTCAATAACAATTTGAGTTGTGTCACAATTGCATTCAGCAAGCGATATGTACTTGGATAAAAAGAAACAAATGAAAAATAAAATACACTATAAATAAGAAAAATGATGTAATGAAAAAACAACAGATGAAGTAATTGAAAATCACGGGACCAACAAAAAAAGGGGTCATGGGTTCGCCATCAGGGGCGTAGTGGCCATAGTGTGAAACTTATTCGATTACACACTATATGTAGTTACATACAAGCAACTTGCAGAATTCATTTATATTAAAAAACAGGTTATTTCAAGAAAAAAAAAAAAGATGAATGGGAAAAGCAAACTTGGTCGACCTCTGCAAAATTATTTTATTGTGGAAAAACCCACGACCGCGGTTTTATCTTACAGACATTTTCAAGTGGTGAAGTTGACTACAAAAAGAAGAGTTTGAGTCTTAAATTAATGTAAAAGTTAAAAGCGTCAATAAAACTTACAAATTAAGGTGTGGATCTTACTTAAAGCACGAGGTGCAAATTAACAATAAAAATATTTTAAAAAACAAGCACAAATCATTACAAGCAGATCTCGCTATTGAGTTGGTCGGCTGCCAGGGGGCCAACAGTTTGATTTAAAGAAGTTGGTATTGTTAAAGATGAGCTGTTCGTCGATAACAGGATTTGGACTTGATAGGTTATTTAAACAAATCTCCAAATTTTCACCAATACATAGTTAATAAATTACCTTTACGTAAATTGTGCAATAAATTTAAAAAGATGAATGCTTAGTTGGGTATTAGCTTGGAAGATTTAAAATATTTTACATGAAGGCCCGATTTTACAATCGTCGGATAACCATATTCTTAGAATAACGTGACGTAGGTGTGACGTAGATATGGAGAAACGTTAAAGGATATTCGGCGAGCAGTTCCTTGTTCCACGATTGTAAAATCGGGCCTTAGTTTACTTGTTTTAGAATAAATTAATATTAGTACACAAGGTGTCTATAAACGTTTGTCACGAGGTAGGCGGCTATTGACCATTATTGCGCATTAGTTTTGTAAATAATTTCCGTAGGTTGTCAAGTGATTTAATTTAAGGGGCAGGGATGAGTGGATGTAGGAAGTGGGATAAAATGCATCCTCATAAAGGCAAGAATGAAACGTTAACAAGAATTTTAGTAGATTTTTTTATATTCCAGATTAGAATTCCATCCAAGCAAGGTATTTCCCCCTTTGTGCAGTTCACCACCTGTTACGCCCCAAATTCAAGTAATAAAAACGCGAAACAATAAAAGCAGAAATTCGAGTTTAACAAAGAACTGTTTCTCTTCTACAAAGGCGTTCAACGGTCGGGAGGTTAAGAGCAGAATCGCGAGGCCTGCCTTTAACCGGGGCCCCCACCGTTTTGTTTGCGTTTCGGCGGTGGATCTTTCCTCTTTGCGTCGCGAGGATTCCGCTTTTACGAGCGCCCCGTCATTCTTCCCGTTCTCCGCCTTAAAAATGTTTTATTATGTCGGAATAATGTATTGTGCCTTAAAATTGCCCTATTGTACAGGGCGTGTAGGAGGAGAAGAAAAGTTTGTTCGTTTCGAGAAATAAATTGGCGTTGTTAGAGGTGGAATTGAATGCAACGCACCGCACCTTTGAAATGTGGGAACTGTTGCTTGCTTGTTCCGTCGAGCTTTTAAATTTAAATTAGTTTTTTTTTTCTTATTTGGTCACAGTATCGTCGTTGTTTTCTTTTAAAACCTTTTCCAGGAATGAAATAGGATGAGCTTTTTTCGAGCTTTTGTAATGTTACGTTCTTTGCCGTCGATTGCGATCCAAATTATAACTGGTATATTCTTTGCAAGTACAACAGCATTCTCGACAGGAAGAACCTCTATAAAAGCAGAACCAGGTGCGAGATTTTAATCAGTTTTCTATTAGTAGACGGGTGAAGTGTATTGGTTGTAACTAATGTAGACTCATTGAAACGTTAGTTAGTGCAATTCGTTCTTTAAATCTTTTAATGTGTTTTCAAAGTATTAAAAAAAAAATTAAAATAAACGATTATTTCTTCGAACGCCGAATTATTTTTAAAAAATCATCCTTTCTTTAAACTCTATTTAAAGTCTTAAACTGAAACCTACATCTTTTAGCAATAGAAATAGATAATGCCATCAGACATCATGAAGATGAACACCAAATTCGTGCTGAAGTCATCCAAACACTCAAGAATGAAGAAAGAAAAATTACACAAAAGAAAGAAAAAATCTTCTATTCACAAACACAAGAACAGAAAACTTTAAAACAACTCAAACAAAAAATTCAAGAACAAAACATCATTATAATAAAAGCAGATAAAAACGCAGGTATGGTGCTTATGAACAAAATTGACTACATTAACAAAACAGAAAATTTTCTAATAGACAACCAATTCATTACTATCACTAAAAATCCACTTACTAACCTAATCAAGAACACCAAAATAATACTAAAAGAAACTAAAAACACACATAGATGAAAATCTTATTCCAATGAACCCTACTTTACCAAGACTATATGCACAACCTAAACTTCATAAGATTAATAACCCAATACGAACAATAGTTAATTCCATAAATTCGCCCACATACAAACTTAACAAAATTTTGATAAATATTTTCAATTCAATAACAGAACACAAAACCAAACACACAATAAACAGCACCAATCAACTCATAAACGAACTTAACACAATAAACCTAAATCATACAGACATTCTTATTGCATTCGACATCATTAATTTATACACAAATATTCCAATAAACGAATCTCTAGATATAATAAAAAACATATTACAACAAAATATGACTAACACAACAACATTATTAAATTATTTCAATTAACTACCACACACACACACACTGCCAATTTAATAATAACTATTACAAAATGACAGACGGGCTCCCAATGGGGGCTCCTAACGCATTTCTCATATCAAACATATTCATAGATCATCTAGAAGAAATAATACATAATACAACTAAATATAATAAATATATAAAATTCTGGAAAAGATACGTCGATGACATAATATGTACATGGACAGGTGATTTAAAAACTTTAGAAAATTTCCATGAATACATAAATAATCTACATAATAATATAGAATTCACATTAGAAATCGAAAATAATAATACAATAAACTTTCTTGACCTAACACTTACAAAAATAAATAAATTACAATTTAAAATATACACTTGAGAGCAAAAGTATTTGGCCACCTAACAACCTTAATGGTAAAAGAATAAATAGCATGCTTCCTTACATTTCTGAAATAGCGCATTGGTATCGTTTCGAAGCCCGACTATTGCTCTCTCAAATGATACTAAATTAATCTCTGATTAGCTCTTGTTTATCGTGTTAACAATATTTTGTTATCGTAGTCAGAATAAGTAAGACGAAAAACATTTAAATTTGTTTATTAATAACAGAAACAAAAACAAGTTTGAACAAATGCGGTTTACTCAATACTATGTATGACCCCCTCTTGCTCGTATAACAGATTGCCTACGGTTTGGCATGGATCTGATCAGCCGATCTACAACATCCTGAGGGACATTATCCCACTCTTCTTGAGCAGCCCTTGTTAGTTCCTGAAGCGTTGTTGGAGCTGGAACCCGTGATCGAATTCTTTTCTTGAGTTCATCCCACATGCGCTCAATCGGATTCATGTCCGGACTTTTGGCTGGCCACTTCATGACTCGAACACCAACTTCGTTCAAGTAATTTTGAACAATCTCAGCTGTATGCGACCTTGCATTATCCTGCATAAGCAAGAAATTATCGCCAATAAAGCCAGCATAAGGGACAACATGCTCATCTAAGACTTCATCAATATAGCGTTGAGCAGTTAAACCGCCTAGGTTACCTGTGGGGATATAGGCCAGTTCGGTTTTTGCATGAAGAGAAATGCCCCCCCAAAACATGCATGAACCTCCTCCAAAAGCGACTTGCTCCACTATGCAGCACTGTGAAAATCGTTCTCCTTGACGACGGTAGACTCTAGTTCTTCTATCGCTACCATATAGACAAATTTAGGTCTCGTCTGAAAAGAGCACAGAGTTCCATTGGTCCAACGTCCAGTTTATGTGCTCACGAGCAAAACGTAGACGCTCTGCACGATGCGCTGCCGTCAATTTTGGACCCGTTGCAGGTTTCCGGCACCTTTGCCTATTTTCAAGAAGTCTTCTTCTAACAGTCCAGCGACTTACTGTTACTCCTCTGACGTCTCGAAGTTCTTGTTTAAGCTGGACAGCATTTAACACGCGATTCCGCAAGGAGGTCGTTCTAATAAAGCGATCATCCCGGACTGAAGTTGCTCTTGGTCTGCCTGTTTTCGCTCTGGCCACGTACAGACCAGTTTCTAAAAACCTTCTAAAAACATTTTGAACAGTAAAACGTTTCATGTTCAGTTGCCGAGCTACAGATCGCTGACTGTTACCAGCTTGAAGGAGAGCAACAGCTTGAGCTGCAATTTCAGGAGGTGTATTCATACTTTCACTAATTTTAATATTGTTGGAAGCAAATTTGACAGATACTATGCAAACAAATTGCAAGTGCCACGCATTCAACTGTTTCATAGCAGTCTTGAAACAATACATTGTTTGAAGCCGCAAACCATCCCACATACGGCACTACTGATAAAAGAAAGCTGATGATCTCTTGATAGTTGGTGACAATTTCTTTTTAATAAAATTAATTCAGCTGTATTTTTTCTTTAATTTGAGTGATTAGTTAGTATTGTACAAGAGGCATTTTAATATTAAATATCACTTTTAATTGAAAAGTAATGGGTGGCCGAATACTTTTGCTCTCAAGTTTATTACAAACCCACACAAACAGATATTATCATACCAAACAATTCACAACATCCTCAAAATCACAAGAAAGCAGGATTCAACTATTATCTTAATCGAATAAATAATATACCGCTTACAAAATTGAAGAAATAAACATAATAAAACAAATGGCACATAATAGTAAATATAATCCAAACATTATAGACAAAATACAAAATGAAATTACACATAAATCAAATAATAAAAACACTCAAAATAACAATAATTACAAAATTTTAACTTTCCAAGGAACTATCAATTACAAAATACAAAAAAATCTTAAATAAACATAACATAAATACAATATCTACACAAAAAACAAACATCCTAACACAATTACAAAATAATAAAGACAAAATAAACATATTAAATAAAAATGGAGTTTATCAACTATTTTGTAATAATTGTCCCGCCACATACATTGGCGAAACTGGACGTAACATAAAAACACGAATAAATGAACATACTAGAAATAAAACAACTTCTAATGTAGGAAAACACCTACACGAAACCGGACACACTTTAGATCACAATAAAACTAAACTTTTACATGAACAAAACAAAAATTTCAAACTTACTCTCCCAGAAGCATACGAAATACATAATGTAAAAAAACAACAAAACATTATTTGTTTAAATGATCAAATCAATTTACATTTCAAACCAATTTACACTTATTTAAAATAATTCATTTTGTCAATTTACCATTTTCAAGTTGTCTTCACAGATTCACTAATTTCATTTCAGAATACTTTCTTCTTCCCTCCAATGAATGTTGTTTTTCAAATTTATTATCAATTTTTGACGATAGTATTGTTCATGATAAGCTAGTTTTACACGGTTATAGATATACATGTAATTCTACGTGTATTCATCAAAATTGCACATTTTTCCGTGTAATACAGAAATTTCTACATGTAAATTTACATGTAAATAAATATAATGACAATAGAACTTGTTCTAATTTTGAAGGTCATTTACGTGTATTTTGTGATTTTTCTAAGGATTGTGTATTTGCTGTCGGTGTTAGCGGTCACAAATTATTTATTTTTAATTTTTAAGGTTTTACCAACTTACATTTCTGTAAGTAAGTAAGTAAGTTCAAGTATTGAACGCCGATTTTACGGTGTAATACACAACAAATTACATGTAAAAAAAACATGTAGAAATACACGTATAATTACATGTAAATATATAACCGTGTAAAACTAGCTATACATATAAAAATACTGCGTATTAACAATATTTCATATCTTCAATACGATACATTTCTTTCATTTTTAGCAATTCTTAACCTCACTTATTGTACAACACATGTTTCATTTTCATTTTCAATGTTTTCAATTTTGTTGGTTTATATTCTGATTTCATTCAAACATACAATATCATTCTTTGTATATTTCTTTTTACATCTTTAACTTTGTATTCTAGGCCTGATGATGATTTAACAATCGAAACCGGTCGCTAAATTAATAAGAAATAAATTAGGAAGTACTTACATTACATATTATCATTAAACTGAAGTGCTTGTTACATATTTACTTTTTGTTTGGGAGTTATTATTGCCAGTTTCTGTGATACATCCAATAAAACTTACTCGTGAAATTGTCCCCCTCTCTTATCAGCTGGTGCATTTAAATCTTGATTGCTTTTAGAGTGCTCTTGATTAAAAGCAAATATTTACTTTTTAATAAGGTGGTGAATGTTTGCGATGATTGCACTGCCGGTTCAAGAGCTGCTACTTTCAATTCATTTTGAAATGCATGCTATGAACACTTTGATGAAAATATTAGTTATTATAAACAGCACAGCTTTAAACGTATTTTATTTATTTCTTTATGACTGGAGGGCAAGGGTCCTCTTCGTCCTTTACGAAAATCTGCTTGGTGTTGCCGCCCTTTTACGCCCTCAGTGTCAATACACTTGCGAACTTGTGTTACCCCTTGGGGTAGTAATGTGCTCTTAACAGATTGTTTAACATTTAATTAAATTTATTAAAAATATAACTCAAATTTACAAATAAAATAAAGTTCGAGTAACAAAGAAAATTGAGGATTTATGAGTATAAAAAAAACAAAATACATTGTGTCAGTTTCACGACATTCACTCGTAAAACAACCCGCTTTTTTTACGTTTAGGGGTCGTTGTAAACAGGGGTGGATAGCCTGAAGCGTGAATTATCCGCATAAATTATTAACAGCAGCTTATTCTACTGTGAATTCTATGCGGTTCTCTTTTGGGTGGCGATGGCAATTGCATCTCACCTTCGCTATTAATGAGTTACTCAACGCAAAGTGATAATTTCAATTACGCTATAAATAGATGTAATTTATGCGATTGCGGTAAAACAGGTTTAACATTTCTGATTAAGTTTTAAAATTCTTAAGAGTTTTCTGCGTTTCAAACAACGAGCCGAGAAGTTTTCATCCTCGTCTTTCTTTTTATTACAGACGCTGTAAATTGCATTAAATTTATGTAACATTCCCGATTGAGTCTTAAAGTTTTCGCTTGGAATGTTGTGCGGGGAATTTCGTTAATGCTTTTGTTTTCTTATTTTCTAATCAAGTATGTACGACTCAATTTACCTACTTCAAAGTATTAAATTAAAAAAAAAAAACTTTGTTGATTCTTCAGCAAATAAACCACGACATAAAATAAATCTTTTAATCTTTGATCTGTTCCTCTTTGCTCAGTAGTAAGTAGCATTTCTATTTCTTGATCGCTTCAACAGATGAGTTTATTTATTCATTAACGGAGAAAGCGAATCAAAATTACTTCGTTCGTTACGTAACGAGGCGATCGGAATCTTCTTTCTTCTTTCAATGATAAATAACGCCACATGCTGCCTGGCTTGTTTTATACGAAAATATGCAGAGTTTTCATTTAAAAATATCCGTGTTGATCTTCAAGTATTTTTAGTCTGTGCAGTCGGCGTACAAACATGCGTTGCGTTCCTTCATTGCCATTAAATAAACGCATTGAAATCAACATAATTATGAAAAAAAAAATTCTGATGATTGCTTGATTGAACGTTGAACGGTTTTATTTAATACCGTTAGATTAATACTTCTCTGTTTTATATACAAATGTAACTAATTCATATGTTAACTTGCATTCTTGAGCAACGGTATTTCAACAACGTATACAAAGAATAAATTAAAATTAGAAATAAGATTAGACGAGGAACCGACACCACAAATTAAAACGTTTTATTACATAAAGGTGCCCACTGACGGTCGATATTCGGGCAATCTGATTGCCGACGATCAGATTGCTTCAGTATCGCCAGATAATGTGCAGCAGCGATGAGATGCTTTAACTACAGCATACCGAATGCCTAGGTAGAGGAACATTTCCATTATCTCTTTTTTTGTACGTTTTAAAATGATGAATAACAACATAGCCAGTTTCTGCAACAGGCGACGCCAAATCTTACCGCCTGATTAGCCTGTCTCCCTTTCTTTTTAAAACCATGGAGAAAATCCTAGATAATAAAATTAAAAGCGAACTTCTTGAAAAAGCGCCACTTCACTCTATTGAGGAAGTTTTTGATAACACTTCTTTTAAATCTATAGAAAGAGCAGCCACACAACGAGGTATTAATCCACCGACAATCAGGTGGATCAAAGCATTGCTGGCAAGTCGAATATTAACGGCTTCTTGAGGAGGGGAAGAAACGTCAATAACCACAGCAAAGGGCTGCCTGCCCACGAGGTGGGGTACTATCACCGCTGCTGTGGACTATTGTTGTGGATGACCTATTGAGGGAAATGACTGACAAAGGTCATCAGGTACTAGGTTATGCAGTCACACTGATCAGAGGAAAGCATGAAGGCGTAATTTCCAACCTAATGCAAAATGCTCTGAATATTATCAATAGATGGTGCCAAAAGGAGAAACCCCAAGATCAATATGGTCGCAGTTCTGAAAGGCTTATAAAGCCCATCGATCCCGTAGTACAATACAGATGTAACAGGAATACCTTTTCATGACATCTCCGCAGCTGCAATTTGCGCAAAATTTTATCGTGGCGGTTAGATTGTTCGAATAATTTCCACAGGAATGGATTCTTTAATTCTGGCGATCAGATCGTTTGAAAATCGACGCCCGGCCATCAGATGGCGGAAACCAGATTGCCCGAATATCGACCGTCAATGGGCACCTTTATATCACCTAAATTTTCATACGAGAACAGATGAATATTGGCTGATATAAGAGATGGCTGTAAAATAAATAATCAAGAAACGGAAATCAAACGAAGGATAGCTTTTTGTTAATTGTTTTTAATATATTTTTTTTTGTCTACAACTTAATTGTAACTGAAATATTTTTTATCGTTTAAACTAAAGCACTTGAAAGAATTCAAGGAATAAGCTTATTTATCACACATTTCAAAGTTTTAAACGTGAAAGGGATTGTTATGTGCAAAAGCCGTACCTATACAGGATTAGCGAAATGTCCTGGAATATTTAGCTGAAACCCCTCAGGTTCAGAAGTCCCTGAAGTCCATTACGAAGTCTGCGTTTATAGCAGCGCCATTACGTATAAAAATTAAAAATGCGCCGCGCTAATGCATTTTTTTAAAATAGAGACTGAAGTAAAATTTATTTAAATTAGGTAGCTAATAAAGTTCTTTGAAATAAATAATAATTATTATCGTATGTATAACGTGACAAATGAGTCTTCGGGGTTGCGTTCACAAACTACGAGGGCAGTATGATAAGTACCTGGTCTAGGCCAGAGATAGCGCTGCTAGATTTTAAAAGGTGGTATTTTTCGTAAATATAACCTTTCACAACAATACTGCCCAACTGTCAAGTCGCTGAGTGATTTAGTTTAGTTTGTCAATGACAGTCTTTTAAATAGAACAACTTTTGTGATTTTACAACAATGGATAAAATTGAATATCGAGCAGTGATAAAATACTTGTTTTTGAAAAAGAAAACAAATGATGAGATTAAAACGGAACTCAGCGAAATTTATGGGGACTCTACACCTTCGTTATCAACCATAAAATATTGGACAGCTGAATTCAAACGTGGTCCATGATATCCATGATATCGTGGTAAATGATCGCAGAGTGAAAGTGCGTGAGATTGCCGAAATTGTGGGCATCTCAATCGAGCGGGTGCAGAATATTTTAACAACTCATTTGGATGTGAAAAAGCTTTCCGCAAGATGGGTGCCGCGGTTACTCACAATTGACAATAAACACACACGTGTGTCAACTTCAAAAGAATGTTTGGCGATGTTAAACCGCAATCGGAATGACTTTTGGCGTAGGTTCGTAACTGTTGATGAAACATGGATTCATCACAGCACACCAGAGACGAAAGAACAGTCCAAACAGTGGATTTTTCGAGGGGAAACTGCGCCAAAGAAAGCTAAGACGACTTTATCGGCGACCAAAGTCATGGCTACAGTGTTTTGGGATGTACGCGGCATAATTCACGTCGATTACCTTGAAAAGGGTAAAACGATTAATGGAGAGTATTATGTCAACTTATTGGACCGTTTTAACTCTGCTGTTAAAGAAAAACGTTCACATTTGGCGAAGAAAAAAATCATCTTCCACCAAGACGTGTGCACACTTGCGTCGTCGCCATGGTAAAGTTCCATGAGTTAGGATACGAATTGCTGCCGCATCCACCATATTCCCCGGATTTAACACCCAGCGATTATTTCCTATTTCCAAATATAAAAAAATGGCTTGGCGCAAAAAATTTGGCTCCAACGATGATGTCATTGCTGCAACAAATGCTTATTTTGAAGAGCTAGAGCAATCGTATTTTTTACAAGGAATACAAAAGCTAGAAAAACGTTGGATTAAGTGTATCGAACTGAAAGGCGATTATGTTGAAAAATATTTGATATTTTACACATAAAAAAGTTCTTTTCTTGTCTAGGCCAGGTACTTATCATACTGCCCTCATATAGTTCTGAGAGCGTCTTGGGCGTGTAATTGCGGCTTTCTTTTTAACATATTTTGCATCTCGTTCATCTGTTTCAAAACGTGTTTTGTTAACATTTTTTCCATGACAACGGGCGCACTTTTCACATCCTATTTTTAAATAGGGCTTTTAGAGTACGCCCGTTGTGATGGAAATACAAGTCGCCTTGAAACAGATGAGCGAGACGCAAAATATGTAAAAATATCGTGAGTGAGAAAGATGCGATTACATGCCCAAGGCGCTCTCAGAGGGTACCGTTTATGAACATAACGCTGCTGCTCAATATTGGGCATTTACGAAAATTGGAGCAGTATATACCGGCTAGTCTATTTTCTCACTCTTACATGCATTAAACGCATTCGTTCTATCTCACGTTTCTACCTCGATCCAGCTACTGCTAAAATTTTTGAAAATAAATTACATCACTTCTGTCACATTGACATGACGTTTTGTATTCTGAATTCATCAGTTAGTTAAAAGTTATTTTAGACAGTTTTATTCCTTTTAAGAAGAAGATGTGGTAAAGTGTGTAATTATTGTAAATATTTATGGACTGACCACCTGTGACAGGGATGGGGAAACTTTTTTTTTATGGATGGGTCAAATTTGAGTTAAAAATTTTGTTGTAATGAACCGTGGGTCAGCCTTTTTAAGTTATTAAAAAGATACATATTTTTTCCTCTGATTTTGACATATTTTACTTATATACAGGACGCGACGGTTACATTTATACGGAATTTTTTTTTAACTTTAATTAAAGGGCTATTATTTTATTTATTGATTTTGTTTGTTAGATACAGCATAGCAGTCGAATGCATGAGTTTTTATTCAACGCAACGTAACTGTCGGTGCCGTACCGCTAATCAGTTAATTTGAATTTTACACTAGAGTGCGAAATTTGTTGTTGCTTTTCTGTTGATAATTTTCGTACATCAGGAAAGTAATTTGTTGATCTTCACAACATCAAAGGTTTCGTGAAGCGCAAAGAATAAAATGGATAAAAAAAACGAAAGAAAATGATCTTCAAATCGTATGACTTTTCTTTTATGGAACTTCGAATCCCTGTTTTTTATAACGCGTGATCAACATTTTTTCTAATCAAGTGACCTATGTAAAGAAAATCGTATGCCTTTGATTACTTCATTTATTTCAAGTGTCAATCTCATTTCAATTATTTATAACTGTCAGTAAGTTTAATTCATTAACAGAAATCTTTGTTCATAAGAGTTTATTGTTATATTGCGAATCCAGTCATCTTAGCGAATATTATTAACAATTTAAAAGGCAGAATTCCCTTGTGTTCACAAGAGAACGGCGGACATTTTATGCATCTTCTATGAACCAGTTTTTCGTTGCTCTTGGCGCGTGATTTTATTTTATGGGAAATGTGAACTCCAAATTAAATTTATAAAAAAAACATGTAATACATAAGAATATATAGTTAGATTTTGTGTAGGAATGCAATATAAATAATTCAAATGGCATTTGACATAATAAACTAATCAAACACACGATTTCATTTCCATAGGTCACTTGATTAGAAAAGATATTGATCACTCGTTATTTGTTTCTTTATAATCGCTTTTTTTTAATAGAAAGTTCAGAAATGCCCCCCACCACCTACACCACTAGAACCAATCCTGTTTACTTAAGTTGGATTAATAAAATACAAAATTTAATACAACTCAAAAAAGCAAAAAGGCAAAAAATCCTAGAAAAAGAAAGACACAAGATGTTCGTTCGTTACATGTTTTTCTGTGTTTCTTTTATATATGGTTTCGGTTTATATGGTTTATATTTAGTTTCGTTCCTTCGGGAATATCAAAGACGTTGCATCTGATTCAAATTATTTCCTTCAACTGTCAACAGATGGCACCAAAGTTCTTTTGTCAATATTTTTAACACACAGTTTTTTGAAAACTTTGACAGAGACATAGTTTCGTTCTTTCGGGAAAATCAACGATGTTGTGGATTCGCCGTTTTACATTGCTCTTTAAAAACCCACAACTGATTCAAATTGTTTCGTTCAACTGTCGACAGATGGCACAAAAGTTTTTTTTTTTGTCAATATTTTCAATACATAGTCTTTTGAAAGCTTTGACACATACATACATAGTTTCGTTTCTTCGGGAATATCAAAGACGTTTCGGATTCACCACTACATTACTTTTTAAAAATCCGCATCAATTATTAAAATAATTTTCTTCAACTATCGACAGATGGCGCCAAAGTTCTTTTGTCAATATTTTCAATTCGCGACTTAATTGTCAACGCTAGAGGTCGCTGTTAATTGCAATATGGCCGATAAAAGGGTAAACAACATTGCAGTTGCGTTAAATATGAAAGTTTGATTGACCACTAGAGGTCGCCGATTTTGTTTGATTTCGTGAATACATAGTCTTTTGAAAACTTTAACACAGACTTTAACACAGACTTCGTTCTTTCGGGAATATCAATGATGTTGTGGATTCACCGTTTCACACTGCTCACTGAAAATCCACAACTGACTCAAATTATTTCCTTCAACTGTCAATAGATGGAGTTCAAAGCCTTTCTGTAATTTTTCTATTAAAAACTGTGTGTACAGATTGGAATGGTTTAAACTAAAAGCCAAAACCAAAGAAGAAAAATACGATGCTTAAAAATAGTGACATGTTGGAGTGTAACTTGTTGAAAAAAAATCAGTGCAGGCATCGTAGTGATGATTCTGCATTATTGTAAGTGAATAATGAATGTATAGAGCTGTATAAAAAAAATGTGCAATTGTTTGGGGACTTTCTGTAAAAATAAATTAGTAATAGAAATCAGAGAGGAAGCGTCTGCACTTTTAATTTAAATTAAATAAAATTAAATTTGAGTTAACCATTGGTACTTGTACCTAGTAGCTTTCTCTAATTATGTTTTGGATTTAGTTCTTTACGTTAATTTATAGCGTTTTCGATTCACATGCACCAGTTGCACTCAGTGTATTTTCATCTTTTTTAACCTCATGTAATAACACGAGATGGAAATACTTTGAGTGTGCAATAGTGCGATCAATCGAAACCGCTGTTAGATACTTTTTGGAACTGCACCGCGTGACTTTTTTCCGAAGTTTGTCTATTGGGTTGTTATTCTTATTACATTTCTGAAGACGTCTCAGAAACAATGAATCGAAATAATAACAGCCGTGAGAAGTTCTTTGTAGCGTTCACTGTAATTCAATGTAACAGAAATGTTCCAATTTATCTCTAATTTGTTCACTTTTATTAGTTCCACTTATAGTGAGTAAAATCTGAATTTTTCTCCTCTTCTGTTCTGACAAGATTCACGCGTATATTAAAGACAATCTTGTATTATTTCTTAGGTTTTTTTTTTGCAAAATTCAACAAAAAATTTTTCATTTAATGTCAGAATTGTTTTTCGGTTAGAATTGTGTAAAGCCCCAATCTCATGATTGGCACTTCCTGAATTCCCTTCGCCATTTGCGAAAGGCTTAGATGTAAAAATAACGGATTGATACCTCTGCTTGTGCAGTAATAATTGTTTTCTTTGGAAGGCGACGTCGTCGGCTTGACGCTGCGTTAATGTAAAGCAAACAATGGGGCGTTCGATATTCAAATAATTTAATGAATCGCAAACAGCTGTCGCGCACCAGTTAACCGGTCCGCAACAATGTCGGTTATTTCGCGCCGCCATGTCAAATTTAATACCGTTAGCGGTGTTATTGTCATCGAATCGAACAGAGAGGAGATCCATTTCCCGTTGGGAAGTTGTAAAAATTTGAGAACATTTTGACACACCGCATTAAAGCAGCAAGCAACCGTTATGTTTCGTTTTTTAGACAAAGCTTCTGAATTCATTATCACTCTGTCTGATTTGAGATTATTAAAGATGCTGAATTTCCTTTTCCTGTTTAGTATCCTAGTTAGTAAGGTTTTTGAATTTTCAACATTCGAATTTGGAAATACCTACTCCTCATACTAATGTGAGGGCTTTAAGGGCTGATTAACCCCCCTATTTTGTAACTTATAACGACATCGTTAAATGACATATTTTGACCAATCAGTGCTTAGATGTAACGAATTTCTATGCATGTACTGATTGGTCAAAGTATGTCACTTAACGATGTCGTTATGAGTTACAAAATGAGGGGATAAATACTAAAGTAAGTAGGGGGCTTTAATTTAAACGCTTGTAAAAGTGGATAATATAAAAGATTTTTAAACCATCCACCTGTTCATTATCTCTTTAAATTTCGTACAGAATATTTTGATTAACTTCCCTTTGATTATGTTGCGATAAAGTAAAAAGAAATTTCTTTCTGCCAATTTGAAGAAAGAAATATGTAATTACTGCTACAGGTAGGCAGGCTGCGCAACATTCGCTAGCATCTCGGGTATAATTAGCTATTTCTCCGGCAAATCAACTTAATTGGATTGACAATAAAAAATGTTTAGGTTTTTGTTTAATTGTATTTACAGTTAATCCGGAATTTGCACTAATCTGAATTTAGTACAAGTTGTTTTCTGCTTAGTAAATACGAGTTGTTAACCCAAGAAGGAGAAGAAGTCTTTGATTTCTTTTTTGTGTTCTGTATTCTGTTTTGATCAGTTCTTTCACATTTTCACTTGTTAAAACATTTATAGTTTTGTTTGTTTATGTTAATGAATTAATTAATGTGATCGAAAAAAGTTACTAGTTTATCATAAGACTGAATTATCGATTATCGTTTTCTGTTTTATCGATGTTTTGAGGCAACGAGTAAAGAATAAATAGGAGGAAGTCATACTAACAGTAGTTTCTTGTCCAAAGTGGTAACTAGACATGGCCACTGTATGTCATAGACGCACACATGCGTTTTATAAAATTCTGGAACCAACCACTTGCAATTCCATCAACTAATTCTGAAACAAACCCCACAGTTTACCATTGTATACAGGCTGAGTCCAAGAAAACGCCTACGCGGATAGCGTCGGTGTTTATTGTCGTATTTGAGCGGTCAAAAAATCAAATGAAATGGCAGAAAAAACTCTACAACATACCATACCTTGCGTCTTTAATACGTTTAAGACAACTGCATGACGGCTGTCAACTTTTGTTTTTTAAATGCAATGGTATGATTACTGTAATAAATTTCGAAAGAACTTTTTTTTCTGCCTTCAATGATGTGCTGCAGCAAACAGTTATTTTTCAAAACGATAGAAAAAAATAAATAAATTATTAACTTCAAATGACGTAATAAACAGTTGCTGATGATACCTGTTTTACATTAAATAGTGTAGTATCTATAAGTACTTCCTCATAGGCAAACAATTGACGATAACTACTGTCAACATTTTTTTTTGTTTTTGGTGACAATAAAAAAAATGTTGACAGTTATCGTCATTTGTTTGCCTATGAGAAAGTACTTATAAATACTACACTATTTAATGTAAAACAGGTATCATTTATTGATCACCAACTGTTTATTACGTCATTTTGTTAATAATTAATTTATTATAAGTTTTACTTGGGAGTTTGTAAGATATTGATGTTTAAGTGTAGAAAATTGTCATAATATGAGTGCTTATATCTTTGTTATTTATTTACATTTCGTCTTGAATTTTTGTAGGTACTCAATACAATATCTTTTCTACAGAAATTTCAAAACAGTTTCGATCTACCAGTTATTATGTGTACAAGGTATTGAGTTTTGCGAAAGATAATTTTTCTCAAAATTTTCAAATGGAACACCCAGTATATCTAGACTTTTGTGAAACACTGTTTTAATAAGATTTCATAAAACGCCAAATGTATTTGTCTAAACTGAAGAAGTCGTAAGACAAAAATTAATAATTTTTCTTTCTTTCAATATTGACGTTATTTATCCTTTCTGTCCGGTTCTTCTGTTTTGATTTGCTGATAAATCAATGAATATGTTTTATTTTTTGTTCAAAGTAATTGAATATGTTCCTGTTAAAATAATTCCTATTTTTCTTTACTTTGAAAATATCTAAATAACGTTATAATAATAATTTAAAAAAATAAAATTTAGAATCATGTTGCCGTTTGCTAGAAAATAGGAAAACAGTAGCTATAAATTTGTAATTGACAAAACAATTATTCAATTAGTAGATAACACTACTTTTACAGTTTGTATTTTTTTATGATAACAAAATGAAATTTTAATAATGAAGAGTTACGTGACAAGACATACCTATTAGGAAAAGGCACCAAAACTGTCTTTTGGCATCAAGATTATATTCGCAGCATTATCCTATGAGAAGACACCCGGATTATAGAGTTTTTCAAACGCCAGGAAACATTAAATATAGTAAAAATGTTTTTAAAATAACGTCATGTAAATATTTTCAAAATAGAGAAAAATAGGAATTAGTTTAACAGGAATATATTCAATTATGTACTTTGAACAAAAACGAAAACATATTCATTGATTTATCAGCAAATCAAAACAGAAGAACCGGTCGGAAAGACTAAATAACGTCAATATTGAAAGAAAGAAAAATTATTAATTTTTGTCTTACGACTTCTTCAGTTTAGACCAATACATTTGGCGATTTATGAAAGCTTATTAGAACAGTGTTTCATGAGAGTCTAGATATACAGGGTGTTCCATTTGAAAATTTTGAGAAAAATGATCTTTCGCAAAACTCAACACCCAATACACATAGTAATTGATAGACCGAAGCTGTTTTGAAATTTCTGTAGAAAAGATATTGTATTGGGTTCCTACAAAAATTCAATACGAAATGTAAATAAATAACAAAGATATAAGCACTCATATTATGGCAATTTTTTACCCTTAAACATCAATATCTTACAAACTCTTAAGTAAAACTTGCTAAATTTTTGGTTATTACCTATTCGTTATGCGTACTTTCGAAATATGTAAAAATATACTGGGTGTTTCATTTAAAAAAATATAACTTTGGTATGGCTCTCAGTTGCTGAACACTCTTTATAGCCAAAAATAATTTTATGAAGTAGAGCTGACTGAGTTACATCTTAGCTCGTTTGAATTTTTATTATGTACTATATACTTATATGTATATACTACTTATATACTATAGACTGTAGAGAAGACCGCGGCACTCGGTGGACGCCCTGTACATAATACACTTACTTCACTAAAGTTAACTATAAATAAAATCCCAATAATGTCAATTGTATTCTAGACATTGGAGTTCTATCATATACAGAGTGAGCCAATAGTGCGTATTCAGAAGATGACGTCTTTATTATTATTTCCGCTATTAACCTACATACTTGCGTATGATATAGGTGCATGAATTATTATTAATTATGATTAACACGTTTCGTGTTACTTTGTGATATTCCATTATTACAGATTATTTTTGTACTATTACCGATCGTATAAAATATAAGTTAAGGAAATATACGACGAAATGACGTGACTTGACAAAAGCCATGTCTGTTTCACGAAAGTTAGAAGGAGAAAATTCTTATAGATCGATCGGCATATAGAGAAAAAATGAATTACCGTTTTTTATGTTACAAATCAAATGAGTATAATTTTTAACAGACTAACATCTACAAACAAACTGAGTACAGATTTTCTAATTAAAATCAACGATATTATAAGCAATAGAAAACTTTGGAAACTGGAATAAGTGCTATTTTTAGAACTTTGGGTCTTACTGTATGTAAATGTGATGTGTAACACATACTGAACCTTATAAACGGTGAGCAAATAAAAATCAGATTAGAGTAGGCGGTGCAAAGAATATATTTGTCTTTGATTAAATAAAAGGTCAATAAATTTGACAGTCTATGGGCCAGTTGTACAAAGTAGGTTTAAACTGACGCTCAACTGAACCAGGTTCAAAGTAAACAAATTCGCATAGGATCTTAACGACATATTATGGCAGTTAATGCATTCATAAATAAAATTTGATGCGATTTTGTTCATTTTGAACCTGGTTCAGTTGAGCGTCGGTTAAACCTCCTTTGTACAACTGGCCCTATGAATATATTACATTAATTAATTCAGTTAATCACAGACATTGCACCGCCTAATCTAATCTGATTTTTTGGCTCACCTTTTATTACTGCAAAGCTCAGTCAAAGGCGTATTAAATTTAATAATAATATATAGGGTGTTCCATTTAAAATAACTGTGTGAAATGTACAAAATATTAGGAATATTTTCAAAATAAATACTGTTTCCTAATCTCAACAGGTTATGTAATATTGCTGTAAAGTTTAAAAACCTAATTGTAGCATATATCTGATCTATTAAATACCAAATAGCACCATTTTTTACATTTAAATGTCAGTATCTCAAAAACTATTAGTTCTACATAAGTACATAGTGCCCTTATAATAAATTGATCTTCTCTTAAAGGAAAATCGATATGGGCCATAATCTACAGTATGTGCCATTTAAAAAGCATAACAGCCACACGAATCACCCTGTACAATTGTAACTAATTTTAAGTCATACACCTATATCATTCGTAAGTAATAGCGAAAACAGATATTAAAAATTTGCAATAATAAAGACGCTATCTTCCGAATACGCACTATTGGCTCATCCTGTAAGTACTCGGAAGGAACTTGCTTTTTCCATTACGCTTGCTGCACCACTGAACATTGAAAAATTTCGAAACTAACGTAAAAATCATTCATTTTTTAATTGAAATCTACAATAACCTACATATCAATGTATCGTTTGTATATACAGTAGACTCTCGATTATCCAACTCTAGATTATCCGCCCTTCGCTTTAACTGACCTTACGAATCTGTTTGTTTTAACCGGCCCTTTCAAAAAATGCCGCATTATCCGATCCAGACACAATTTCTGGAAGTAAGAATCGCATTTTACTCGAAGAGTAAGGAACACAATTACATATCGTTTTCAGTGCTTTTCTAAGAGTTAAATGTATATACAGGCTGTCGCAAAACCCTCGTTTGAGACACTGAAACACTCTATAGAGAGGTGCAAAAGAAACAACTTTTTTCGATACTTTTTTTTCCAGAAGTCAATAATAAGGAAGTTATAATTCCCTGAGAGAGGGATGAAACATATTTTTCTTTTGGCAACATCTGCTGAATCCTTTAAGTTATCAAACTAATATTTGAAATTTAATGAGTAAGTCTTGAGGGGATTACTTTCAGTATTTTATGATAACAAAATACAATGGACGTATGTTAACTTTTAACTATTCGAAAACGGTTCGGTTTATCTAAATGCAACAAGAGAGCCTTTTTGTGCCAAATAATCTAAAGAATATTCTCTTTTTTTTGATGAAATATGTAAAAATAAAAAGTTAGGAATAAAAGACTGAAAAGTCACCCCCTAAAACTACCCTTTAAAAAGGAGAGAGGATCTAACAAATGCGTTGTAAATGCATAGTTAGGTGCCTTATACTTGAATTTAAAATGTTAGTTTCATAACTTTAAGGATCCAGAAGATACTGCCAAAACAACAATTTCAGAGCTTATAATTCCTTTATTATTGACTTTTGGAAAAAAAAGTATTGGAAAAAGTTGTTCCTTTTGCGTCTCTGTATATATTGTTTTAGTCTCAAACGAGGGTTTTGAGACACCAGCTTTGCTTTCAAACAAATGGAAACGCGTAGTGCTTTCAGTGCAACGAAAATATGAAGCCATTAAACGGTTGTATAGGAGGAATTGGTGAATAATGTATTACTTACATACTTGTTTTATTTACAGTTAGTAACATTAAAAAAAAAACTTCATGTTAGCCGACTTTTTCGATCATCCGGCCTAGGTCCGGTCCACATTAAGGTCTAGTTGTACAATCCCAGTTTAACTCTAAGCCAAGGCTTAAACCCTTAACAACAATTGTTGAAATAATCGTTGTTATGGGTTTAAGCTTCCGCTTAAATTTAAATTGGCATTGTACAACTGGGCCTAAGTCGGATAATCGGGAGTCTACTGTACTGCTAATCACATAAATTCGTTCTATGTATACTCAGAAACTAACACATAATCCGACGATTATTTTACGACAACGAATGTCAATATTGCAGAAAACTGATCTACGACAAAGTGGTAACTTCCGCCAAATGTAATTGCATTCTAGCCGTACCATCCCTCCTGTTAATTCTTAACTCGTTGAGTTGAGGTCATGTCAAAAAAACATCATCTAAACCGTAGGTTCTCAAACTGATTTCGCCTACCGCCCACTTAGCGCCCCCTAAAATTTTTAACTTTACCACATCTTAAAAAACACAATCGCAATCATTACTTTAATAACTTTAGTTAAATTATAGCCTGCCATATATGAGTCTTATCTTGTTTCCCCTAATTTTCTCTGTGCCCTTTACCGCCCCCCTGTAGCCCTCTAGCGCCAACAAGGGGGCGTTATCGCCCACTTTGAGAAAGACTGCGTAAACTGTCGTTGAAATTTTTATTCAAATTGTGAAAAACATTTGACACCGAACGAAAAATATTTATTAATTAACGAAAGTTACAATCAAAATGGGGAAAGTATGTCAAATTTTGACAACTCATTTTTTTAAAGTTAGTTGCATGGCAAACGGGATAACCTTTTCTCGATCACATTGTATTTTTCTCCTCTCTCCTAAATACTGATTTTAGTATTTTGCAACAGTATAAAAATTTAAACTTTTGCTTTTCCCCTTTTGTCAATTATGTTTCAGAATTTGTCAAATGACTTTCCAATCCTCCAATACTTTAAACGGATTGGAAAGTCATTTGACAAATTAGGAAACGCATTTAACAAAAGAGGAAAAGCAATAGAAAAAGACTGTAATAATATGTATTTAATAAAAAAGCATTTATGTATAATGATTTTGTAAGTTTTATGAATTTTCGTTTGCGTATAGCTTGTCGTAATATTTGTACAAGACGAGATAAAAACATGTACTTATTTGTCATTCTATTTATCAATCACTTCATCGGCGATCGTTCCTCGTGAAACGTTATTTACACAATACGTCTGTACTTAACGACTTAATTCACTGGCGTCGTTAACCGGTCCGAAGGCGTTACCCGACACTGTGCGAGTGTATCAGATAATTGCCAATAAAATCGATAATAATTGCTGGACTATAATCATTTTAGCAAGTCACTAGCAAGCTCGTGTTGTTTTTGATGAAATACCATTCTAACCAACTGAAGAATGTGCATAATTTCATGTTTAAACGTGTACTTAAAAAAAAATTTGAAAACTGACACTTGTGTATACGTATAGGGAGACCGGGGAAATGACGCCCACGTAAGATAAAAGCATTAATAACAATTTTGTATTTATTTTTAAAAATCTGAGTAAATTCTGGTAAAAGTATTATACTTTTACTTACAAGTTAGCATAGCCAAAATACATGGTGTTACACTTTACCAGGTACAGCGTAGTAAAAAGCTAAGGTGTTACATGGGCGTTATTACTCACAAATTTTGGGTAATAGGGCCCAGGTGGGCTCTATTACCTCTTACAATTAACAACTCATATTTCAACGTAATTCTGTATTATTTTACATTGTATAAAATAACAAAATAACGGAAACTTATTACAAAATAAACAATTACACAATACAAAAATCGCAGATGTAGTTTTCAGCTGTGTTCTGGCCGCATTCCTTATGAACCCAACCGGAGCAATTTACACATCTAAACCACAGCTCATTGTTTTGTCCAAACTCTCCGCAGAGTTTACAAATATCGTCTCCATCGATGCTTTCATGATCTAACAAACCCTCATCATCACAAAAATTTTGTTCGTTAATGTCTGAATCAGAGGATGACGATTCAAAGACATTACTCTTCACCTGCTTCTTTCTCTTTTGTAACGTTTTGTTCTTCTTCTGTTCCTCCAAATTTAATTTTCTTTTCTGTCTTTTGTCCTTCTTCTGTTCCTCCAAATTTAATTTTCTTTTCTGTCTGTCATCCTTTGCTTTAAAAATGCTTTTCATAGGAGTGGACGTTAACACTGTAGAGTGTTGTTTATTTATTTTACTTCCAACAGTTTTTGAAGTTGATGGAGTTGGTAACGGAGAAATATCCTCAAATGAAACCTGATGCTCTTTCAGGACACTTTCAACAACGACCTTTTCAACAGTTTCAGGAGGTTCTTGCGGTCCTGCTTCATTAGATGGGTAGAAATCTTCATTACCAAAGACATTTGGATTAATTGGAAAAATTCCGCAAACTTCGAAACCTCTGACGGCTTTTTCTACAGTGGCCGTGGATAAATAAGCTTTCGTAAATATTTTGACGACATCGTTTGGAGTAATTTTTTGATATTTAAAGCTTTTCATATAGAGGTCACAATCTTTATGGTAGGTCTTCTTTAATGGTCCATAGAATGTTACGTCTAAAAGTTGTATTTTATGTGAACTATGTGGAGGAATGGTAAGCATATGAATTCCGTTTGCCCTACAAAACTCGTAACTTGCTAAGGATGCATGGCTTGAATGATTGTCCAACACTAGTAAGGCTGCTTTCTCCTTACTAATTTTCATTATATCCTTGAAGTGTTGCAGCCACAATAAAAAGAGTTCTTCATTTATCCATCCAAATTTGGAGCATCCATGAATACAGCCAGGAGGTCCTTGCTTCTTAAGTTCAGGGGTTAAGCGTTGTCTCTTGTGAATAAACATAGGTGGAACATAAGAACCAGCAGCATTATTAGCACATACCACGGTTGTAGTGGTGCTCCTTTCTCCGCTAGTAGCACTTCTTATTTGCTTAACTCCATTAGGAGCTAATATTTTAGGGGGATTTTGCACATTCGAAATCCCAGTTTCATCCACATTGTAAATATCACTAGGAGAGAAGTGGTATTTTTCTAGTAGTTCCTCCCAATTGTGCAAGAATAAATCTACTTCATCTTTGTTGAATGTCATTATCCTATTCAAACTGGTTGTTTCAGGTTGACGAAGACTAATAGACTTATGCCTCTTTAAAAAGCCTTCTAACCAGCTTTCTCCTGCAAGTTTATTTGTTTTATTAAATCTGTGTGGCACATTATTTCGACAAGCAAATTCATATGCAATTCGTTGAACATCCGTGCGGGTTAGTCCGTAGTGACTTTTTGCCATTTTTAAAATTAGATTTTCTAACTCCTGTTCTTGTTCTTCGGAAAATGTAGACTTTCGTCCTAGTTTAGGTCCAGCATTATTTCCAGAGTAAATTCTCATACGCAGTGTTCTTCTCGGTATAGAATGAAGTTTGGCTACTTTTCTGACAGATTCTCTATTTTCAATAGCTGTTAATGCAGACTGCAGTGTTTCTTGAGTCCAAGTTGCACGCTCAGTCTTTCTAATATAATTTCGCGGCATCTGTTATTACAAAAAAATTAAAAAAAATGTTTAATACAAGCAGTTTGTGGATAATGAAGCCCACCCGGGCTTTATTACCTAGATAATCATGGCTCCATAACCCCAATTGGCAAATGTAACATTTGAATTTTAAACTTTAAAATTTCCTTAAATTCAGCAAAATTAAACAGGCAGTGTTGGTTATATGTCACCAATGCGTAGTTGAGGAGAATTTAAAAATAAATAACGGATTATTAAATGTGTAGCTTACCTCATAAGTTGAGCAACAATTATAAGAATATACCTACGTCACGCAAATCTTCCGCCAAATTTCTTAATACTTGTTTCCAATACGGGAAACTGCAGAAATTAACTAATATAACGTACCAGTAGGTGACGACACAGTTTACATCGCAAGAACTTAATTTATATACCAGATAAGGGGGTGGGCGTCTTTACCACAAAGGGCGTTATTCCCCCGGTCTCCCCTATACATACCATTGAAACTTAAAATAGGGCAGGGTATGGTTCTCATTACCCCAACATGTGGGCAATAAGAACCAATTCCATTTTTATTTTAAACGAATATATTATGATTTATGTTAATGACAGAGATGATCTAGTCACGTCATTTTAGTAGTTTTTCCTTATACGAAACAGCATAAATATATAATAAATAATAATAATAAATATATTGATTTTTCCTTAAGTGGCTCTCATTCTCCCCAAATTCCCAAGCGAATTTTCTCTTGTACAGTTAGCAGTGAGCATTTAAATGACACAAAATTAAATAATCCTTATCATTCAGAGTTACGCGTTCGTTTTAATGAAGTAATTACACTTACATGATACGTAAAAATTACCACAAAAAAAACTAAGCTAATAAATTATTTTTATAATTACTAACTGTATAGCCTAATCATTTATGTATTGATAAAAGTAAATGAACTTTATATCTCACAGCGTTACTAGACCACATTCATTTATTTACTGTGTTCTATAGTAATCAACGATGATTAAATAACTCCGGCGATTATTACAATATTTGTTGAAAGGGAAAATCAGCTTCCGCAAATCCAATTAACTTCCGAGTTGTTTATCCAGTGTATCTGTACAACATTTATTTTAGCATGTTGCTGCAGTTTATTGGCGTCATCGATTTGATGATTGACTTTGCGTACAGAGTTAAATCAATATTTGAGAATTACTCGCTCGGGTATATTTAAACCTGTTTGATTATTAGGCTCCGCTGTTCGGGGGCACTTAATGTTCTAGAAACATGAAACATTTTCATCCGGTCGCGCAAAATTATTATGAACTATAAAAATGTTGTTTTATCGATCATTACGTCCGACATAGTCGCTTTTCGTGCTTGCGGAAACGCCTGAATTACTTCAACAGTGGCACAGTTATTTTCGCCAATGTTATTGTTATTCCATCTGGGTTTTTTTTGGAGAGTTTATGAAAGAAGTTGCGTCGAATAAAAATATTTAAAATATTTTCTTTAAGTAATCTGAGGATATTTCTCGAGGGTAGCCAGAACCGGCGTAATAGTATCCGACAGCTATAGACAATGAAAATTTAGGCCCGAATTCATAGTCGCAAATTGAGCTGATCTCTACTCATTTTTTCAGTTCATACTCAGAAAATACTCGAAGACTGATCTCAATCATTTTTCACTTTAGTCACTCATCTCAAGTTACTTATGAGTACCAAAGCAAAATTGAGACTGACAGGCACTTTCCACATGTAAATGTTTCTGAATTTGGGCCTTAGTCTATGCAGGATGTGTCAAACATAGGCGCTCAAATTGATCCCATAAAAATAAGAAAAATTATCAATTAAGCAACCTCGAGAAATCGGTTCTTAAAAAGACAGTATTTTGCCTCTAATTAAAGAAAGTTAAAGTTGTTTCGAAAAATAACTGTAGTTGTCGATGTACAGGGTGCAATCGATTAAATTTCACCTACCTATCACGTCTAGAATGTCTTCAAAAAATAACCTAAGTACAAAGATGAAAAAGAAAAAATAAATTCTTGGATATATACAGGATGTAATCGACGCAAATACCAATGGTCTAGCTCTCTCAAGAGTGCATCATCTTTTGTTTGAAAGCCTCTGCTCGTGGGTCTGCGGTTTTTATAAGCACATCATAAAACAATAAAGATCCAGCAAAATTCACAGTCATTCGGTCAACGTCGCCCATACGCAATTCGATAATGGAAGAAGCTTCTAAATATCCACTCGCGTTGTGTACTGAATTAATTAATTATAAGCCAAATTTTACGTATTGTTAAAACTGCTGCTCATATGAGTGTAGCAATTTACGTCAATAAAACAAAGTATTGTAATCTTCGACTATCTGTTTCATTAGGTAATCGACAAGTACACCATGATATTCCAGACTTTGTAAACGAATAACACACTACTTTACTTCTTTAAATGATTGAAAAAAATAAATATTATTGCTTAGTTTGCATTACAACACTGAGTGACCAGCATACTCAGAAAATCCATTAAATACAATCAGTGCATTTATTTATGTCTTTGAATGAATACATGTTAATTTGCACTATTTTTCGGAATTTTGTTTGTGTAGGCTGAACATAATAAAGTAATAAAATTATAAATTAAGGGGTGCTTTTTTTCCAACAATACTTTTAGAATGTGACCTCTATTGTACATATTTATTATTATCAAGTTTCTTGCTTATTGATAGGTGTGATTAATGATTACTGTTTTAATTTAATTTCTTAAGTGGATTAATTAAGGAAATAAATTAATGTTATTATACAGTGAGAGTGCAGGCCAGTTTAATTATCGTTTTATAATAGAATTATCTTCACATTCGCTTACCTATGACGTATAGAGTTTATAAGCAAAACGGGGACCGTATTCCGATCGTAATTTCTTTGAAAAATTTCCCAAAAAAATTATCGAAGCAGACCACTTTCGTTTACATTCGCGGACTCTATATGCACCATTGTGTTAGCCCTCACATTATGGCCCCTTATTTACAGGACACCCTGTATACAGTGAGAGTGTAAAGTTTGGTATAATCGATATAAAGCATAAATTATTGACTTTTAAGAGAATTCTAAAAACAGGTCAATTTTTGATTGAAATTGCGCATTCTTTGGCATTCCACCTGAATGTACAGCGTGTTGCAGGTAAGAGTGATGACGTCACTGATATTTTTCTTTAAATGGCAACCTCCAAGTTTGAGTTGACATTTCGACATCGTGAATAAATACTTAATGAGTTTCCCAATCGGTGGATTGAAAGACAAGGCCCAGTGGAATGGCGTGCCAAATCTCCCATCTGATACTTCTAGATTTTTTCCTCTGGGGATTTGTTAAAAGTCAGGTATACAAAGAGAAGCCCAAATAATTTAGATCAATTAAAAGATCGAATTAGATGCACAATTAGAGCTATACAACCCGAAACTATTTGCAAATGTTCTGCAACACTGGTATATTGCCAAAAAGTTGGCGGCAGACATTTTGAACATTTAATTTAAGATAACTTTATTCCTACACGTTGTTTTATATTCTAAATTTATTTATTTTGAAATGCATCTAAAATTAAACTCTGCTTTTCAGTGTTTATTTATTAATTTTCTCAAAAATTTTCTTATGAAAGAGGTCAAAATTTTTATAGTATCGTCTTATCTTGAGAATCACAGGAGCTAATGAAATAATAATAATAATAATAAATCTTCTTTATTTGGCGAAGTTTAGCTAGACAGCTATTCTTACACTTAACCAAAGTAAAACAATGAAAATAATACCAATGTCCAATGTATAACAAAATAGATAAATAACAAAATAAAATAAATAGAGATGATTAAATAATTAAATGTCGACTCAAACTTAGAGTTTGCCATTTAGAAAGAATGTCAGTGACGTCATCACTCTTACCTGTAACACTCTATACATTCAAATGGAATGCCAAAGAATGCGCAATTTGCTTTGCAATTTGTATTGCTTATGTATCACTAACTGCTAATATCCTATTTTTTCTTACGAAACTCATAAATGACCTCCTCGACATTTATTATGTTACATCTGTAGGTTTACTGCTCTATTATTTATTGCACGTAATAGTAAACTTCGCTCAGCGTGGACATTTACATTACATCCAGTGTTTCTCAAACGGCTTTATGTAAAAAGTAAACGTAGATTTTTCCGGAGTAATTATTGACCTTTGCTTCATACGTATGTCCTAATTTCGCTTATTTCTTGTGTATTAATAGTGGTTTCGGTGAGTGAAACTTATTCGATTACGCACTGTATATGCGAAAACCTGTGATTTTTTTTTGTTCATTGTTGAATAATTAATGTGAACTTCATTATTAGCAAACACAATAAAATATTCGAATTTAGCTAATTTCAACAAATTAACTAAAGTATTACCTTAATTTTTGACTTTTACAAAATTACTTTTTGTTTTATCACACATTTTTTTGCTGTTGTTATGAAGAACTTGTTTGCTTTTCCTCATATTTTATAATATTGTATTCTTTTTCCTCATGTAAAATAAAAGCAGGTTTTATCTCGCTTTTTTAATCATTTATTTCTGATGTCTTATTTTGGCAATTATACCATGGGGCTCAGTTGAAACAATACGACTCGGTAGTTTCCTGGTCTTATTAGCAATAAAATGGACCGCATTAGTGATTGCCTTGACTTCTTTTTAATTACAGTCATAGTTCTTATTCCTTTACTTTTAATTTGCTTTCATATTCTTTTGAATTTCGGTGCTATAAAAATAAAGTGTGACAAATTACAGAAACGCCTTAAAATTTAGATTGGTTGATAATGTAATCTACACCACCTAATCGACGGTTCCCCAAATTCTACGACTTAATTAAAGCCCAGCCAAATAGTAGCTTATTATTATCAGTTAGTGCATGCACGCAAGAATACGCAAACAGGCGATAAACACAATGCGATAACGTCATTTACAACGGCCTATAACCCAGTCATGAATGCCTGATTATCGTTCGCACAATGAACATCAATAGCCTGATTACGAAAGCCAAGGCTTATATTTAGCATATTGATTGTTTACCTACAAGCTAGCCGTTCGTGTATGACTATTAATTATACCTATGTAGCAATGAAAGTTAATTCGTTGAACATAAAAACAGGGGAATTTAATGGAGGTTACAGTAAGTGAAACTTATTCCATTGCACACTGTATAGTAGACTTTTCTTTGAACAATTTTTGTTAAATTATTTCCAGTTTGTGTATCTGTCGAAAGTAATTTTTTTATTTAATTTATCTGCAATTTTCTAGTTTGAAGCACGCAACTCGATCTTCGGTAGGTAAACGATTTGTTCAAAGGCACATTTTAATTAAAAATGTTGCCGTAGCGAATCGCATAATGACCGGAAGAGATACACCATGCCGGTGACGAAATTTAATTTATTTTCGTGGAGACAGGATTCAAAGAAACATTTTCAATTACCGATTTGCGACAGTGGAAACGTAAATCAGTTTACAGCTTTACGTTTTTTATTTTCTTGGCGAAGGCTCTTTGAAGTTCTGTGGTAGGACAATTTCTCACCTTATTAACTCTGCAAAGAAATGAACTCATATTTTGAAAGATCTAAAAAGAAACTGAGGTATATGTAGGGGGCCCTTAAGAATGTTTATGTTTTAGTAGAAAGAAGTTAGCTATGTCAAAGTATAAATACGAAATTAATTATTGAGTAATTATCAATGTGAATATTACTTTATACTGGTAAAAGACAAAGCGGAGGCGGACAGTTTCGTCCAGATTGCACTGGACTTCTTCAGGGGTATTTGACCTTCTGTATTGACTAGTGAGCTTCTTGTCTGACTTAACGTTCAGACATTTTTATTTCGTACTATTTCTTCAAATTTAGTTTTTCTGCAGTATTGGTAATAAATCATTAAATTGCAATTTTTTTGTCGGCCTTAGTGTATTTGTGGTAGTTGTACAGGCATACATCTTTTTTTGGATAAATGCAAATGATGTAGCTGCTCATTTCGCTTTATTTATTGGAGTGTGAATTTTTTAAAAGTGAATGAATGTAGAATTAAGTCGGTCACGTAACTGGGCGTGCAAATTCGCTGCGCGTCGGACTGTTATGGACATGCACCATTAAAAATGTACAAGACATCCAATTTGATTAAAGTACTCTCATGTGTTTTCAGCACGAAGCTCACCCGGCACATATTGAATCATTTTGCAAAAAATGGCAGTGCGATTTGTATTTATTCATTGCTACTACACAGAAACGAATAATAACTTCCTTCATTTTTATTTTGTAAAATCCGCGTGGGAATTCGCGTGCTCTTGCACTTTTATAAATAACTGAAATCGTTTCAACCCTACGCTTTTTCCCCGTCACATAAATTATGGATTTGAAAACCGGAATTATGTAAATTTCCATTTCGTTACCAATCTGACAAAATTTTACGTTCGTGCGCTGATGAGCTACGGTGGGCGAAATTCCTTCGGTTTCAATGCCACAAAATAAACATAAACGAGGATAATATAATAACGAATCGCGTGACAGGTGAAAATAAAACCGTCGAGTTTATCCCGACGTCGCCGGGCCCAATAATTTCAATTATTTTAAAACTTTCAACGCCCGGCGTCTGCGTATTTCAAAATTATAAATCGGGCCCGAATTTTATTACGCTAATATTTACGCGCGTCGTTAAATAAAAAATTCGTTTTGCTAAAGTAAACGAGGTCAACTGTAATAGAAATTCTATATTTCACTGCTAATTTGAAGCGGCTTTATGAGGGAGTGGAGTGATAAGTGACAGATGTTGAAATTTATTATAAACATTTATTTCATTAGGTAACAGAAATTAATTCTTTATTATTCAAGCTTTTGCGTAAGCTTGATGTTATAAAACAGTACGTTTGAGATTATTATGCTGGTCGCATACTCAAGCGAAGCGCGGCCAATAATCCTTGGTTGTAGTCATTCGCTGATATACAGGGTGTAGTTAATTAAGTTTCACATACTGTAACCATACACAATACGCTTTTACGCCCAGAAAAAATGTGAATAATATCTGGAAAAATATACCTTTAGTTTTTACATAAAACGTTTGAGAAGCGCTGGGCTTAGACGAACGAACAGAGGTTTTCAAACAAGTGGTGACGCGCTTTTATGGTAGGTCAGTTTTTTGTTTTTAGTTATATTAAAAGTAGGAAATTCTCATAAACTGATGAAAAATCGCATTCTTTCTTAAATACCTATCATCACGGAATTTGTTCCCCCGTAAAGAAACATAAAGCTTCTGAATACATAAAGCGATTTGATTAATAATTGTTTCGTGCGCGTTCATTCATTCAAATAAATTGTTGAATGCCTTTTCCCTAATGAGCCCATTCACGTTGCTAACGTCTGTTGTAGGCTTTATGGGATCACTTTATCATGAACCGCTTAAAGCAGGTAAATACTTCCGTAACTGTACAGCAGTTAACGTGGAATTTATTGTGTATCTTTTATCTAAAGATTTAATTAGAAATTACTTCCCTTTTTGTTATTATGAGCAGACGTTTCAACGCTAATTCGTGATTTCATCAATGCCCTAATAGTCAGGTCATATTAGGCATTTGCTCTTAGTGAGATACTACACTACACACACTTTTAAAATCTTTACTCTATTTTTCTTACTCCTACTCGCATTAATTATATACATCTCACTCTCTCACGAGCGGTTGGTGTAAAAAGTGCAGAGCTATTGAACAGACCTAGTACGTTTTTAGAATGGCAACGTTGATGAAGATATAAATTAAAAGACAAAACATTTCGTTATTTCTTGTTAAGAGTAAATAGATGGATAAGAAGGGATGAATAACTGGATTTCATGCTGCATTCAAATGCAAGTTGTAATAACCCCATGTAAAAAAATTAGAAACGGGAACATCAATAACACAAGTTGCCTTTGTTGCATCATAATAGGGTCTGCACGGTATCGGTTTAGTGTCGTAATCCTCTGCGGCTAAGTCTGTTACAATGGAACGGATTTATGGGGGTGTGTAAGTGGGCCGAAGGAACTGGGTGAAAAAAGCGACGCATTCTATTGTATGTAACGATCAACCATAGATTATGGCTGCGTTCTGTCAACTTAATACTCCGACTGCGTTATTTAGACTAAGCTTAAATTAAATCTGATAGGATCGGTGAGTTGTTGAAGTAAAAATGCAATATCCATGCATGTTGGTTATGAATGTTATGGTGTTGAAACCTTATCCACAAAAATATGTATTTAGTCTTAAAGACAAACTTTGGCACGTAGGATATTTATTTACTTTGGACAAATAATAGTTATTTATTGTATAGATAGCATTTTCTTAAGTGGATAAAATGCATCTAAAACACGCACGCAATACAACGTTTTATCCACAATCACCACATTTATGGAATCAGAATGAGCGAAATTTAATTAAAAAATATTCGTATTCGTAAGATGAAACGTGGCAGGCTTTGTCATACCTACTGGTTGCTATGGTACGTTGTTTATTGTTTTGAAAAATGCAAGAAAGTGATTGTGTTCCTTCTGTAATTCTTGAGGAAGCTCAAAAAGCAACTCTCCAATTATTGCCTGCAAAATCCAGAGGACATTATGAAAAAGTGTTTGCCGAATTTAATGAATGGCGGGTAATGACAATAAATGAAGAAGTGATGCTATCGTATTTCTTAAATTTGAAGAAAAGTATGCGATTTCATCCGTGCGGTCGAAGTATTCAATGCTGAAGGCTGCTATAAAGGTCTATAGAAACATAGATATTGGAAAATATACCTAGTAAACGCATTGGTTATCTGAAGAGTGAATCGAAAGGATACAAGGAAAATCCAAGGTTCTTCTAGTTCAAGTCGTTCTTTACAAGAGAAGACATCCATAACTTGTTCCGAAAATGATTGCAACTACACGCTTGCTATTAACGGAAACGAAATGATATATGAAAAAGCGAAGAACGAAATGTCTGTTAATATAAATGTAAATGTTAATGATAATAAGTAAATTAAATTTGATTGATTTAAGACTATATTTTTTCATTATTCCACTAGTGGAATAAAGTAACTTAAAGTGACCTATTATCCACTAGTGGAATAAAGTACAGTGAAACTTCTCTAACTCGAATCTCCAAGGGACCGAAAGTCAAATTCGAGTTAGGGAAAATTCGAATTACAGAAAAATAAGCCGAATCAAGGTTTTAAGTTTATGTACATATTAGGCATCATAAAAAAACATTGGTTTATACGTATGTACTACATATACAGATGCATAAACATGTAACAGAAAGCAACAAATTAAAAAAATTATACATTACGTAGTTTTACAGTTTGAAAAAATCAGTAATTTTTTTTGTGTCAAATTGTGCCATTTCTCTTTGTCTATAAAATCTTCCACTAAATTTAAGGAGCCGTGTATTGCATATGGAACATTTTCTCTGGACGAAACAAAATATCTTAGGTTTTCAATAGCAGAATACGCTTGGTCAAACGTAGGTATGGCGACAGTAATTTCACCCTCACTTTCATCCTCGTCTGAGTGTGTTTGATTTGGGGCAATATTTTCAATGACGCTTTCAAAAATGTCTTCGTCTGATGGGAAACCCATTGTATGCACACCATCATCAATGTTAATGTAATCTTCAAATGTAACATCATCCATGTTAATTGCAGTTTTGTATGAGGCCCATAATGTTTTTAATTCAGACAGTGAAAGATCATCATCTTCATCCCAGTCACAAGTATCCTGCACCAATTCCTCCTTAGCAAAGCCTGCCTTTTTGAAACAACTGACAATTGTTTGTTCTTTTACATTGAGATTCCATGTTTTATTTAGGTACCTAATTGCATCAAGTAGCGATACAGTTGTAGGTGTTACATATGGGCTAAAACTTTCATTACAATTCGTTTTCTGTAATGCTGCTTAAGATTTTTAATAATCCCCTGGTCCATTGGTTGTAAAACGGAGGTCAGATTAGGAGGAAAATATTCTAGTTTAATATTTTTTTGTTTTGTGGCTACATTCTTAGGGTGTGCGGGACAATTGTCGACAAACAGTAAAATTTTCCTATTCTGGGCAGCAAACTTTTTATCAAATTTCAGGAGCCACTTCTCATAAATTTCACTCGTCATCCACGCTTTTTTGTTGTACTCGTAATCCACATCGAGTGATTTTATGCCCTTAAAACAACGAGGATTTTTCGACCTACCAATAACAAGCAATTTCAATTTTTCGGATCCAGTCATATTGCTTCCAACCATAACTGTAATTCGCTCCTTACTATTTTTGCCACCAAAACATTTTTGACCTTTAAATGCTAGTGTTTTGTTGGGTAAACATTTAAAAAATCTCCCGTCTCATCTGCATTATAAATGTCATTTTTATCGTATTGTCTGATTAAATCGGGTAAAACATTTTTTTGCCAATCTTCACTACATTGCAAATCTGCAGAAGCACTTTCACCACACACCGACATTTGGACGATATTATGCCTTTTCTTAAACTTATCTAACCATCCTACGCTAGCTGAAAAATCTTCACGTCCCAACGCAGCAGCAAATTCTTTAGCTTTTTCTCTAATTAAGGTTCCTGAGAGGGAAAGATTTTTATCACGTGCGGTAGTAACCCACTTAAGCATAGCTTCGTCAATATCATTATTGACACAAGTTGTAAGTCTTTTTCGTTTGCTGTTAAAATCATAATCACTTTTTCCTAAAAGTTTGTCCTTGTTTTTTAAAATGGTCGATAGGTGTTAGGGGGAATCCCAAATTGTTCTGCAATATCTTTCTTTTTCTTTTCGCCTTTTTCTACCTCAGCAATTAATTTCAATTTTTCCTTAAGAGTTAAACACTTTAAATTTCGCTTCGACATTTTCACTTTTACACGAACAAATCCTATGTGAATTTGCACCGTCGTTCGTGCAATTGCTAAAAATTAACCACGATCAGCTTCACTCCACTAAACGTGCCAAGAAACTATGCTTCCAACGCAGATTTCTACTTGTCTTCATCGTATGTAAATTGGTAAATCCCCGAAAAATTCGAATTAGGCTTGGCTTCACGTTAAATATCAGTTCGAGTATTAGAAATATTCGAGTAATAGAAATTCGACTTGCGGAGATAAAATTACTAGGAGAAACTGTTGAAAAACTTTATTGTTCACAAGAAATTCGATTTAGAGAATATTTCGAGTTAAAGAAGTTCGAGTTAGAGAAGTTTCACTGTAACTTTATTCCACTAGTGGATAATAGGTCACTTTATTTGCTTCATAAGTGTGGATAAAAGCCCAATTATAATGTGATTGTGGATAAAATAATTTTTTGATTCAGAACAATATTTTAACTATTTTTTTCAGTTACGTTATGTACAGAAGATAAAATCATTGAATTTAAACCTAACATAGAACGGCAACGCAATGCTTAAAAATGGCAGCCAGAAATTGGAGGTTTACGCGATTAACTGATGCATTATTTAGTAAATAATCTGGTTTTAGGGTAATTTGCAAAGGTGTAGAGTCTCTATATTACTATACATATACCCACACCTTTGCAAATTATCCTAATAAATTCAGTTAATCGCGTAAACCTCCAATTTCTGGCTGCCAGTTTTAAGTATTGCGTTGCCGTTCTATGTTAGGTTTAAATTCAATGATAAAATTAATACAGTAAGTTTTACCTTTTTTTTAATGATTTTCCTTTTTTTTGCAAAAATATGGCCATTTTCTTGTTACTAATAAATAATGGATGTTGTACATATACGTATCTATACAGTAACAATCACTTGAGTTTAAATCGCATTTAATTTTATTATTTCTTGTTAATAAATAAAATTTAGTTGCCTATTACAATTCACTAGTAATATTTTACAATTAAAAGCGGTAATAAATCTTTGAGTACAATAGAATTAAATAGTCTTGTGGGAATTTAATGTCGAAGTATTGTTTAACCATAAGACGATAAGAATTCATCGTTTTGTTCAAGAGCAACTAGCGTTCAGAGATGAGGGGCGTCTTCTTAGTGTCTGAGAATTTTCCTGTATATATTTTTTTTGTTAAACAGACACATTGCAGTACTAATAAAACTAAAATACATACAAAAGGCGAACAAAATAAAAATCTATGAACATGGGCTACACGAGCTTTTATAATAATTTAAATGTGGTTTTCATTGTCTTGATGAACTCAAACGTCAACAACGAATCATTAAAATTACTGATTTTACAAGCATGCAATTCCCATCAAATCCTGCTCTTACTAATTGAGATGTTTTGTTGAAATTTTAAGAATGGCAAAGCAATATCGGCGATGTCCTTCGCAGCCACTGAAAACGGTTAAATTTAACGATTACAAATTCGAAACAAGTTTCGTTTATTTGAGCTGACTTTGAAACGGCCGGGTGCTGTTTGAATGAGGTTTTGGTATTTCTATTCGAATGGTATCTCGCGAACACGCCGACCCAGGGACAGGTTGCCCACTACCTGGCGAAGTTGTTGCGTTTCTCGTCCGCCCACCATCAAACGTCCGTTTCTATGCTCTTCGCTCGTTTTAGTTTTCTAGATGAAATATGGGTCATGACGTTTATTGCTCTCTATACAATTACGAGGACGCGTTTCCAAGCTATACGCAAATGTTTAGCTTGAAAACATCCACAGGTTGGATGAGGTATGTTTTGTTTGTTTTCATGACAGCGGATTGCATAAATTAAAGTAACGGTAATAAGTGAGAGGGAAAAATATTTGATATGGTGCCCCCCTTCCGCACTATAGAACGAAGCATAGGTATGACCCGAGCAGACGTCCGCGTACTGTATATATTTTTTATTTTTAGAAAGCGTTTGTATTCGTTTGAATGTTGCTTGCTTTTCTGTATTTACATATATCATTTCTTCTTTAGTCTTACAAAATTTGCCTGCATGTTAATACAGTAACATTCCTTATGCGTATAATTTACTGATTTTATCACCTGCATTCTGTTAACGGTTATTTAATTTTTTTTTCATATTTCTTTACGTATGCCCGAGGTGTATGTAAATAGCATGATAACTAATAGTATTCAGATATACAGGCAGTTGTTTTAAACTGAGATCATACGTACTATAACGGACAGGAAACGGTGTAGGCCTGTCAAAGAGATGACAATAGGTGGCCATACATTGACAATATTTGTGAACGTCTTTGACTGTGAAGGGACTTGCCTGTTGATAATACTGCTGGTTAATGCATAACGCGCACGCCAGGCTTTTCCATGCTGCTTATGGCCGACGAAGGGATTGGTGTGCTGGACCAGTACTGTCAGTCCAGTTCCGTCAGGCCAAGCCTGTCAATAATCCCGCTAATGTATGGGTAGCTATTGAAAGCGTGGCGTGCTATCCCTAAATTTCTTACTATTTGTTCTCATTGAATTTCTGTGATCTCAGTTTAAGTCAATTACCGGTATTATATTGGCTTGCATTCACAAAACAAAAAGTATAAATAGACCTGTTATAAGTAATTACAAGTCTATTTATTAGTTAATTGCTCTTAACGTAAGCAATTTTGCTGCATGTATGCGTGTACGTTTATGTAAGTATTCGTAATTAGATAGACATGTGACTAGACAAACGCATTTTACTTAACAATTAATTAGTTATTTACCAGGTCTGTATGTGAAAAAAAATCAATTTTTTCCTGTTGCAATTTTATGATGACGCAAGTATTTATTTTATCACATCACTTCATTGGTGCTTTCATGGTGTAAAACAATACCTTTTTGAGGATAATAAAATCGTTGTCAGTTAATTGTTTACTATATACACGGTGTAATCATTTAAGTTTCACTTATTAATACTGTAAGTTCTTCATCGCATAAGAAAAAAAAACAACCTACCACAAGAGTGTCTTTTGTTTGAAAACCTTTGTTCTTTCATGAAATATACGTGGTTTGCGGTTTTTATAAACATTCTTAAAATGCAATTTGCGATCACTCGGTCAATGTCGCCCATACGCAATTCGATAACGGAAGCCACTCGCGTTGACTACTGAATTAAATTAAATATAATTAATTAATTAAACATTATTAATTAAATATAAGCCAATTTTTGATATTCCATACTTTGCAAACAAATAACACACTATGTGATTTAATTTGTTAAATGATTGAGAAAATAAATGAATGTTATTATTAGTTAGTATGCATTACAACACTGATTGACCTGGAGACTCAGAAAAGAAAATGCATTAAATACAATCAATGCATTTATTTATTCTTTGAATGCATACATCTGTTAATCTGCAGGATCTTTCGGATTTTAAAGGATGATCAGTAAGGCCCAGATTTTTAGGCAATTAAGTTTTAAACATTTAGATTATAATTTTAATTAGAATGAGATGTTTATTTTTTCGTACCTAAGTACCTAGTTTTACACTATTTTAAGTATTTGCCTAGTTTTATAGCTTAAGCACCTACAAAATTCTTCATTGCCTATTTTCTGCCTAAAATTGGCAATTATTGTACTCGTATAATTAATTTTTATGAATTGTTTTCTCTGTGTGTGGAAAGACGTATTTGCTTGTCAAAACATTAAAGACACTACATGTTCAACTAAACTCAACGCTGAGACTTTTTTATAAAGAGCCGGAAATTGAAATTTAATTTTTTTCTATTTAAATAAAATTACTTTAGGATTATTCACGAAAGAATTTCACGCTTTAATTGTTGGTGTAAACAATCTTAGGCAATAAGGGGCCCAAGCGACAAACTTTATCCAAAATACTGACTCTTCTTACGATAAGTGGCCATTACGATACGTTAAAATAAATAAGCTACTCGATAAGGACCTTGAGCGAGTGAGAACCCCACCCAAGCAAGGTGGCGGAGCCAATCCAAAAACACCTCACGATCCCCTGACGATAGGCAACTTAAGTCACTCCAGTGATTTAAATGAGTGGGACCAAAAGGGGAACTAGTACAGATGTCGTCACCTCGCAGCCGTAAATTACAAAAAGGGCTCAGGCTTTGAAAATGTATTATAAACAATACGGTTCTTTGATATTCACCGAATCATTTTCGCGAACTGTTGCGTTTCCAATTTTGATATTCACATTCATGTAATTTTTCATAAAATGTTCGCCGAATCCTTTTTGTGAACAGAAGTGTACCCCTTTGTTATTTTATTTTTATATCTTTGTTCAAATTTCAAAATTGTCATTTGCTTCTTCTTTAACTTTATCGTCGACTTCTTTTCGCGAGTGGGTAATCCAATTTAAATATTCCTGGTATGGGTGATTTAATTGTACGAAAAGAAGACCCTTCGCCTAGAGCCCCATAGAAAAATAGAAAAGCCTTTTAGCTGTAAAGAGGTCCTCTCTGTTAATGAGTCCTCAAACTACTCTATCAGGAAGGAAACCATTTTAGGTACTGTCTGGATTTTTGACTTAAATGCCGATTGAGCAAAACATACCGCAAAACATGTTCAAGCGGTCCATCTCTTGTTCAATCCAATAATAAACCGTTTCAGCATCATTCGAGCAAAATTCAATTTGTTTCGGATGTGACTAAGATTAAATCGATTTAAGATAGGTGTACATCTTCTAGATACATAATAAGTCTAATTTGAATTTACACAAGCAATTGATCAGAAGCGCCATCTTTCGGCGAGTAACGGAATCTTTTTTGTTACAGTTTTTAAAACTAGTTTCTTCTAATTTGTAATTTTTACTATTTTTTTTTAATTTTGTAATTCGATTCAGCTTGCATTGTCAAATATTGAAGTAATAATTTCCATAATCTTGTTGCATATTGTAGAAAATACTAAGGCCCAGTTTCATAAAACGTAGTTAACCATTCGATCAAGTTATTGTGTGATTAAGCAATATCATTGGTGGAAATTTTTAAACTTTCCTCCGAGAGGTTAACTACGTTTTATGAAACTGGACCTAAGCAAACTATTTTTAAGCGCCATCTCTTGACAAATAAATAAGATAAAAATAAAATTATGTGTACTGGACAATAACTAGTAGCGTTGTCGACTGACTGATCTAGAGCAGTGTTGGCGAACCTTTTTTTTACCAACGGGTCAAATTTAAGTGAGAAATTTTGTAGTAATGGACCGTGCTTCAGATATTTTAAGTCATTAACATTTTTTCTCTGGTTCTGACATTATTACACACGACGCGACGATTACATTTACAAGGAATCGCTTAAACATATGTATAAATTTATAGGTACCGAAAGTGTAAAACATTTCATATTTTACCTGCAATCTCTCGTAGAGAGTTTTTGTAATGAAATTAAATTTAATTAAAAAATCTTCAAGGAATCCCTTAAACATGTCAATTTCTTCCGAAAATGTAAAACACTTCACTTTACCTGCAATCTATCGTAGAGAGTTTTTTTTTTAAATTAAATTAAATTTGATTAAAAAAATCTTTAGGAGAAAGCAAAGAACGAACACAAATGTAGGTAACATGAAAAATTAGCAAGAAACCAAACAAAAGCAGGATAAGAAACAACGAAATGCGAAGAAAACAGTTGAGTAAAAAACGAAAGAGGACCGGAGCTTCTACGGATCAAAAGATCGACGAAAAAACTTCGGCTTTTGAAGATGAGAAATTGTTGAAAAGCGCAAAAATCAATAAAATACAAGAAATTCCTTCAAGAGCGAAATAAAACAAATTAAAAGAGTAAGATGAAAGAAGATTGGCGATATTCCTCCTTTTGGTTTCCAGTTACTCTTCGCGCAAAACAAACGAACAAGAGCACACTTAAATAAAGAATAACGAAATTAAAACAAAAGAACAAAAAAGAACGACGATTTTCGGATGGAAAGATTTGGAAGATGAAAAACCAAGAAACCAAGAAAATCGACGGTTCTCCTACGGAAGGCTTTTGAAGGTCAAAACTGACAAGAAAACAAAAGAAAATCACAAAAAATCAATAAAAATCATTAAATCAAAAGAAACAAAAACGAAATAAAACAAACAAGTAACGAAGAAAGAGATGATGTTACATTTTATTTTCGTCTTAGATAATACCGTTGGGTATACTTCCCTTTTGCTGTACCTGTGGGGAGGATAGCATACCCTTGTTTTGAATCTTCAATACGTTGCGCGTGTGCCAATATTTTCCCAGCGTCCCTTGCGTGAAACGACGCTAGATCCATGATTGATTGTCTGGTTGTTCGTTGAAGTGTACGTGCGAGTTTTGTTTTTGACGTCCCACAACGGTTCTGAATTTCGTGTTACATGAATTTGCTGGGTGACAACAGGCCATCCTTCGGGGTTTTGAAGTTGAGAGAACGTTGTTTACTTCTTCGAAGCAAGAATTGACTCGGCGGAAGCCGGATATTGCGACTTTACGGGCACCTCGCACTCGAACGACTTCATCGCATTTCGTCAAGGAAACCAGCTTTCATCGGGGTTACTCCGTTACTACGCTGATTATACTACGTAATTGTGATTGCCTTTTCCACGCGGCCTTTTCGAACTCGCCGTTGAACGCATCGAAGGAAGGACATAAAGCAACTTCACCGGCCTAAAAGGACCTCGCGTCTGGCAGGCATAGTAACCACGGAATTCAAACCAAATTAAATATTTCTTTTTCGTTTTATTAAGAACACATTTTCGTTGTTTTGAATGTGGTAAAATTTAAATTATTATTGTCTTTTTCGTTGACTTATTGTTTACGTATTTTTCGTTTCTCTTAATGAACTAATAGTCGCGTAATTGCGTGATTAAGCAATATCATTGCTTAATCAACAAAATTTGTTACTGGATTAATATTCACCTATTTAATGTTACTTTCAACGAAACAAAATTCGCGGATTTTGTCTATAAACGTTAGCGAAGAGGCCTAATCGCGGACGGTAAATTTTCGGTTTGTAATTTTATATTTTTGGAAACGTTTTGCGACAATTTGTGCCATTGATCTACATTTTCTGGGGTATGCAATATACGATATTTTCAACCCTTTTATTTCGCTCCGGTGTTTCGTTTCCCCTTATAGCGGTTGCTCTTTTAACTGTGGTATGATGTTTCAACCGTCCCTTCCAGCGTGGAACTGCAACTATTTCCAAATCTCATATCACCTTGAGTGTAGCTTGGATCACCTTCAATCGCTGGTGGCGTCCTTTTCCTTAAACGACGTTTTGTGGTCACGGCTATTTGGTCCCCATTTTGGCCCACGACCGTCTCCACCGAGTTCGGGTAAAAAAGGTTTGACCCAGGTAATGTTAACACCACGGTATGCAGCAACTGAACGTTTTAAAATGAATAGGGTATATACCTGTTTCAAAACAAGAATTAATAAAATCTACAAGAACATCAACTATTAGATCTATCGTATATTTATATATTATTATAGGCATATCATCGATCCCAGAAGCCATCGTATTTTTCAATGACGTAACAGTACGTTTTACTTCATGATTGTCTACAGGATATAGAAACAATGTCTTATTGCAGCAATTTTTGAAATTGTGCAATTTTTTTCGAAACTCGTCTGTACTTAACTTAGTACAAGGTAAAATATTCTGAACTGATGCAAAATGATTATTTAACATATTACTGACGATTTCAGGGGAAGATATGATCTGATTATCGACCATGAGCTCTATTGGCGAGTCAACATTACCTGTTTGGCCAAGTTCGTTTTTTATAACATTCCAGGAAGCTTTAATGATATTGTTAGAGTTTGTGATTAACTTATCATTGTGCATTTTTTTAGCAGCTTTTACTACTCGATTCAAAATTCATTTTGAGTATCATCAAGAGAGGCAAAAGAAATTTCACTTTCATCTAAACCATAAATATTGTTGTTGATAGGGGATTAATTTAAGTGTGCTTTTGTTTGTTTGCGGAGAGATGCTCAAAATCAAAAGGAGAAATATATCGTCAAATTTCCTTTGTTTTTCGTTCATTGCCACGCTTTTGGTTGTTAAATTTGTCAAAATATCTTCTTAGTTAATCGATACCTACCAAAAAATTAGATAAATCTGATGTAACAAACTACAGACCAATAGCAATTCTTCCAGCTATTTCAAAAATCTTCGAAACTGTTATTAAAAACCGCCTTGTAGATTTCCTCGAAAAACATAGTCTTATAGATAACGCGCAACATGGTTTCCGCTTGGGAAGGTCCACTGGCACGGTTTTAAATAATATCTTGTCACATATATATACTCTCATTAATGAGAAAATGTTTGTAGCTAGTCTGAATTGCGACCTTTCCAAAGCGTTCGACCTTGTTGACCATAATATTTTACTACAAAAACTAGATTTCTACGGCATTAGAGGTAACGCGTTAAAGTTATTTGAATCATATCTAAGAAATAGACGTCAGTTTACTGAAATCATACATCGAGAGAGTGGGAAAACAATACACTCAAATATGCTTGAAATTGAGAAAGGTGTGCCACAAGGATCCATTTTAGGCCCTATCTTGTTTTTAATCTTCATGAATGATCTTCCTGCTAATATACATAACGCACTTACTCTATATGCAGACGACACAAGTGTTTGTGTGTCAGGCGAAAATCAAGCTTCCTTGAAATCTAACGTAGAACATACATTGCAGGAGCTTATTGCATGGTTTACTGCTAATAAATTAAAAATGAATGTAGGAAAGACAAATGTAGTAGTTTTTCCACTACACAAATTCGACTCATTCTCAGTAGTACACAAAGATCTCCAGCTTAAGGCATCACATGCGAGTACTTTTCTTGGTTTGGTCGTCGACGGTGAGCTCTGTTGGAGAGAGCATTTTCATAAACTGAACCTTAAACTTAATAAAGCAGTTTTTGCGATGAGACGGCTTAAACCCATTTGTAATCAATGGTCATTATTGTCAGTTTTTCATGGATATTTTGAATCGGTAGCGCGTTATGCTTTGCTTTATTGGGGTAATCGCTCTAACTTAGATAAAGTTTTGAAACTGCAGAAACGGTGCATTCGTATCGTAAAACAACTGCATCCACGTGCCTCGTGCAGGGAACATTTAAGTTTGTCTATATTGACTGTTGTTAATTTGTTCATTTGTTCATAAAAAAATTAGAATGTAAAATGTTTCATCATTATTTTTTCTATTATTTCTTTATGACTTACAAAAATAGTTTTCGTTTTATCTTTGCTCTTGTTATGAAGAATTTGTTGTTTTTTTTCCTCATACTTTATAACATTGTATTATTCTTCTTCCTGACGTAAAATAAAGAAAGGTTTTAATCATTTATGTTTGGTAACTTATTTTTTAAATGTACCATGGTGCTCAGTTGAAACGTTACAACTCGGTAGTATCCTGGTCTTATAGCAATAAATGGTTCAGATTGATTGCCAAGAGTTCTTATTCCTTTATTTTTAATTTTGTTTTTTTTTCATACTCCCTGGAATATCGGTGCTTTAACAATAAAGTGTGACAAATTACAGAAACGCCTTAAAATTTAGATTGGTTGATAATGTAATCTACACCACTTAATCGACGGGTCCCCAAATTCTACGACTTAATTAAAGCCCAGCCAAATAGTAGCTTATTATTATCAGTTAGTGCATGCACGCAAGAATACGCAAACAGGCGATAAACAACAATGCGATAACGTCGTTTACAGCGGCCTCTAACCCAGTCATGAATGCCTAATTATCGTTCGCACAATGAACATCAATAGCCTGATTACGAAAGCCAAGGCTTGAAGGCTTATATTTAGCATATTAATTTTAATTGTCTACCTACAAGCTGGCCGTTCGGATATGACTACTTAATTATACCTATGTAGGCAATGAAGGTTAATTCGTTGAACATAAAAGCAGGGAAATTTGATATCGGAAATGTATAACTTTCTTTCCTCGTTATGCTATCTGTGATTCGGAACGCTGTTTATTGTGCTTTTTTCAGTTCGCATTTCGTATTCTCGAGCGAATTTCTTTCTTCCATGTTTTTATGGGGGACGCGCCCGGAGTTTTATTATTACGCCGAAGTTAAGCGCGTAGTTCTGTTTTTCTTTTCTGATATTAAATTTTTTTACTTTCTCTGTTATATGTATGTAAATAATTCATAATATTTAATATGTATACAAAGAAAAAAAATAATCAACTTCATTTCATTGTTTCGTTTTTTAAATATTAAACTAATTTCTTTTCTAGTTCAGTTTTTATACTGAGTGTGTCTAACATGCAGGGTGTAATCAATTACATACTGTAACCACTATTAATACACAAGAAAATAAACGAAGTTATGACATACGCTTGGGAAAAATAATGCATTTATTTTTCTTTCTTTTCCTACAATTCAAAACAAAATATATTATAAAACAAATTACAAACAAGAGAAAAAAAAACAAGAAAAGGAAAAGAAAAAGGAAAATTCTAAGGGTTAGTTCAGATCAGCGACATTAACTAGTGATGTCACCCCTGTTCTTGCACAAAACCCTTTAATCATAAAATAAATAAATAAATAAATAAATTTTGTGAAGGAAATCGACCAAATTATTAACTAGCAAAATAAAAATAATAGGAGTAATATTTAATCTAACTGTTCTGCAATAACAACTAAGTAAACTAATCAGAAATTATTTACTTCAAGACATACATACAGGCTGTCCCATAAATAAGGGGCCATACGGTAGTAATGGATAGGTGACCATACTGACCATATACAATAACTTTTTTTCTTCTAATAAAATTACGAAAACAGCTTTGTTTGGGAGATATGCTAAAGTATAATACTGAGTACGAACTTGCCTTCTCTGACTTGCGCAACCGAGGGCATTTCGAACACTTGCTATATACATCACGTTAACTAATGACATAACAATCGTAGTCCAAAGACCTCAGCAATATGTATCATTATGTTGAGCAGGCCAGTTTAATTATCGTTTTATAATCGAATTATCTTCACATTCGCTTACCTATGACGTATAGAGTTTATAAGCAAAATGGGGACCGTATTCCGATCGTAATTTCTTTGAAAAATTTCCCAAAAAAATTATCGAAGCAAACCACTTTCGTTTACATTCGCGGACTCTATATGCACCATTGTGTTAGCCCTCACTTTATTTACGGGACACCCTGTATACAGTGAGAGTGTAAAGTTTGGAATAATCAGTATAAAGCGTGAATTATTGATTTTTAAGAAGATTCCAAAAACAGGTCAATTTTTGATTTAAATTGCGCCTTCTTTGGCATTGCACCTGAATGTACAGAGTGTCACAGATAAGAGTGATGACGTCACTGTAATTCTTTTTAAATGAGAACCGCCAAGTTTGAGTTGATATTTCGATAGCCCCCGTGACTGGTTAAAACGATGCTATAAAAATTTTGACCTCTTTTTAATTTTAACGAGTTAATTTTAACGGTTTTAAATGCATTTCAATTAAAAAATAAATAAACTTAGGATATAAAGCATCGTAAATGAATAAAATTATATCAAATTAAATGTTCCAAATGTCTGCCACCAACTTCTTGGCAATATGCCAGTCCAGTCTAGCTTGAAACTCTTGCAGAACATTGCGAATAGTTTCGGGTTGTATAAATTATTGGGCTTTTCTTTGTACACCTGACTCTTAACACAGGAAAAAATCTAACGGTGTCACATCGGGAGATCTGGCAGGCCATTCCACTGGACCTCGTCTTCCAATCCACCGTTTGAGAAACATATTGTTTAAATATTCTCGCGTGGGTCTTGCATAATGTGGTGGTGCTCCATCCTGCTGATACCTACAACTACATAATCAGCCTGATAGCAATTTTTATGTATAGCTGGATTCATTGTTCAGTGATTTTTCATCGCGATAGAAATTTGAGTCAAATACTTATTGAGATTATTTTCAACTGGAGATCCTGAAGAAGCTGACGGATATTTAATTTGATATAATTTTATTCATTTACGATGTTTTATATCCTAAGTTTACTTATTTTTTAATTGAAATGCATTTAAGACCGTTAAAATTCAGTTTTCATTAGTAATTTTCTCAAAAATTTTCTTATGAAAGAAGTCAAAATTTTTGTACCATCATTTTGACAGTCACGAAGGCTATCGAAATATCAGATTATTATTATTAAATTAATTATTATTAAATTAAAAGAAAAGGAACGTTCAAACAGAGATGTTTTATGGTACGGAGGAGTGATAAGGTTTTTATTTCTAACATTAATATTATTATTATTAATATTTTTTAACATTTATTAAAATAAAATATTTATTATGTTAAAAAAAAATCAATTTACCTTTTCAGTTTCCGTTGACAACCTTGTTTATTTTGACAACTTGTTTATATTTTTCACTTCTGACAAGCTCTCGAACGACGGTGAGACGTTAAGTGTATTGTGCGCGATTTAGTGTCCGGTTAAAAGATTTTGTGATACAAATTTCATCGGACAAGAACCAACTTTGAATATTAATATTATGAATATCCGTACGAAAACGTATTCTATTATACAGATAAGGGGGGTTTTTCATGCATATTACTTGATGAAAAAGAGTTAATGTTTGGAGGATCCTTCTATTCCGCATGTTTAACCAGCCCAAATCTATCAGTTTATGGGACACTCTATCACGTTTACGCAGACCGAAAATAAACCATATACAGGCATTTTGTACCTTTTGGATACGAGCTGAGTCAAAGGCGTTTAAGTAGGGACGATATACAAGTGAACAGAAATTAAACAAAGATAAAATCATACTTTCACATAATATTTTAGTTTTGATATTGAGGTCAGATTTAAAATTATACAGCAATCTCACATTACCATATGCAATCCCCAGTTTTCTAGAAATGTAATCTCTAAAACGGAAGGTATTGTCCATCAGGAGTCCTAAGTTCTTCACTTGTTCAATTAGAGGTATGTTTACGTTATTTAGTTAAATATGTAACTGATCCTGAACATTACAGACATCTTTTTTCTTGCCGAAAAGAATAGCAAGAGATTTATTGGGATTAATAATAAGCAAATGATTAGCAGAAAAACATTCAACAGCAAGTCTTTATTGATTTCGAGGGTAGCAGTGTTAGCTTCGTCAGGCTTAAAAGATTTATATATTTGAGTGTCATCTGCATACATCTGCACACTGCAATATCTGAGTGTACGAGGAAGAAATAAAGTATAAGTGCTAAAGCGCAGAGGACCTAAAATAGACTCCTGGGGAACTCCCCTTTTTAAGGGTAGTAATTCCGAATTGCAGTGTGTCAGGTGAACATATTGATGCCGATTAATTAAATGAATAAATATGAATTGAATGAAGAAGTGCTTTTAATATCCAATGATTATGTAACAGAATTAACAGAGTAAGTTTATTGTGGTCTGTAGCTTCGATAGTGTCATCCAAAGCTTGTAGAAGAGCAGTGGTGCAACTATGATGTTTTCTAAAGCCAACTTGACATTCAGGTAACAAATTATATGTGTCTAATGGCCGATTTCTTCATCGTGTTTAACCTAGGGTTAATTTATCTAACAGTTGGAATGTGACGTACAGTTGGTCGTACACATACTATGGGCCAGTTGTACAAAGGAGGTTTAAACTGACGCTCAACCGAACCAGGTTCAAAGTTAACAATGCATTAATTGCCATATGTCATTAAGATCCTATGCCAATTTGTTTACTTTGAACCTGGTTCAGTTGAGCGTCAGTTTAAACCTACTTTGTACAACTGGCCCTATGTGTCACATTCTAACTGACAGATAAATTTAACCTCAAGATAAGGCGATGAAGAAATCGGGCATATAATCCATTCACGATCTTTTTAGACTCAGAGTAGGCCATGTTAGGGTGACACTTTTGTTGGTACCTCCAAGTGAATATGTTCCATTTTAATTTGTTGGTTATATTTTTGAAAACTGACACCAAAAAACATTGATGATTTTGAGCATTTTGACTTAGTATTACAAAGTCACAAGTAATTTATTTGTTTTAATGCTATTATTTTACTTTCCTCATGCCAACGTAGAGTATAAGAAGCAATATAGTCGATGGGACTGACGTTAAAGTGTCAGAATTTTACATTTGTCACATTGTGAGTTCTATCAAAATCCATGTACGTAACTTAACGAAAAAAAAGCATGGCCCTCTAGAGTCTAAAAAGATCGTGAACAATGTATAAGTGATTATACTTAAATTTGTTCAAAAATAATTTTCTCTAAGATTTTACTTAAGGTTGGGAGGATGCTTTTGGGACGCAAGTCGCAGTAATCAGAAGGCGAATCAACTTTAGGAATAGGCAAAACTATTGCCGTTTTCCATGCTTGAGGGAAAATATGCTCATGTAAACACGAGTTGATGATATGAGTAATGAAAGGAAGAACATGAGGCAGATATAATTTTAACATGTTAACAGTAATTCCATCACAGCCCATAGCCTTACTTCTGATATTGAGTAAATGTTTTACTACAGTATTTGGATTAACTAACTGGAAAACAAAATGAAGATTAAGGTTTTGAAAGGTAGAATTATTGTAATCATTTAAGATGTGTGAAAGATCATTACTAGTTTCTGGAATACTGTTTATAAAAAAATTATTGATTTCATTAGCATTTAATAAATGACTAGGAAGTTGTCTGGTATTATTACGTATTAAATGTATTTTCTTCATTTCAGACCAGAAACGTGTATTATTTTCCTGAGAGGCTAAATGTTCAAAGTATGCCTTTTTTTCGTTACGAAGAGCTAGTGTAGTGAAATTCCTAAGTTGCCTGTAGTAGTCGCAGTCGGCAACAGATTTAGTTTTTACAAACTTAGCTTTAGCTTTATTTCGCAATCTCTGTAAAATTTTTATATTATCAGTTATCCACGGCTTTCTAGTCTTAGTTATTTTTATAGTCTTCAGAGGAGCGTACATATCAAAAAGACTTAAAATGTTATTATTCAAAAATGTTATTTTATCATTTACTTCCATGTGAAACATTAGATGCAATGGGAGGCTGTGTAAAGCGTTTAGAAAATCATCATGATTAAGAGAACCTAAGTTACGATAAGTTATATAAATAGGGATCGCTGCAGGACTGTGGCAAATAATTTCACAATATACATATAAGTTCATGATCGGACAATTCAGTGTATATTATCCCAGAATTCAAGACTAACTGAGGCTGAGAAATCATAATCAGATCTAACAGTGTAGTAGATGTCTGCGAGATCCTAGTAGGCTCTTTAATTATTTGAGTTATGTTCAGACCGTTAAGAGTATGTCCTAAGTTCTGCGAAGATTGGTGATTTGAATTCATCATATCAATATTGAGATCACCAAGGCAAAATACTTTATCACATTGCATAGAAATGTAGAAAATAGTAGAAATAATTGTGTTTCAAATTCCTCAATGAAAGTGTTACAATTAACATTAGGAGCTCTGTACATGCAGCCAAAAATTAAACAATTTGATTTAAAAGTTATAGAAATCCAAATTTGTTCAAGTGTATCACTTGAAGTCATTTTTTTGCAATGAAAAGAATTACATCACAAACTCTTTTAAACGGACACTAAATGGCGCATAAACACTTAACGTTTCGCAGTCGTTCGACAGCTTCGTCGTTAAGTGTTTATGCGCCATTTAGTGTCCGTTTAAAAGAGTTTGTGATACAATTTTCATCGGACAAGAACCAGCTTTAAGAAAATAATTACGAATAAAAATCCCTACACCACCTCCTCGCCCATTTCTATCACTTCGAAAAAAATTGTATCCATCAAGGCGATGCGCTCTTGTGGTAGGTCAGTTTTTAATTTTTGAGCAAAACCATGAATATTTGCAGAATTAATTCTTTATGTGATGAAGAAGTTACGGTATTAATAAGTGAAACGTATTCGATTACACCCCTATATTCGGTACACAAAAAGAACGAGGAGACCCATCGAGAAACTTTTACAGCGACTTCTTTTATTTAGTCGGAACTTTCCATTACTTTGCCTTCTTATACAGTTCGCGTTTGAATTCTAAGTGAACGTTTAGATGTATAAAAAGAGTGTAAATGAACGCGTTAACTGATTAAATCAATAAACAAAAAGTTCCAATAAGCCAGGCCATCCAAATGTGAGAATTGTGATAAATAATCAGTAAATGCAATCATTATTGGGTGATAAATGATTTATTTGTGTGTAACAAAAATTACAGAAGCATTTATTTATTTATTTATTCATTATAAGATAAGGAGGCTTGCGTTGTAAGGAAAACAGGAAAACTCATATTACCCCAGCACCTTGTGCGTTTAATTACATTAAAAGTTTGAAAACCCCCTCCGACTCCACCCGCTTTTATCGATTGTGCCGTTTACGATGCGACAACGTCCGCTGGTTTTTTAATCAGCAAGTCGCGCGTCGGTTCAATTAGAACGCTTTTCGAACCTATGCATACAAGTAATTGCAACTATTTATATTCACATCTATCCTAAGTTGCAAATATGTAATTAACGCGGTTCGTCTTATATGAGACGAACACATATTTTGCGAAAAAGTTCTGTATAAACCAAGGTTTTTGCGCGTGATTTAATCAAGGTTTTTACCGGCGATTTAATGAGGTTTTTTCCAGGTACATAATAACTTAACGAGATTTGTGCGACTAGAAAATTGTCGTTTTTACGCGAGGTTAATTAAACAAATTAAAGCCGCCTGAGAAATGTTTAAAGGTAAATAGGAAATAAAAAAAGATCGTATGTGTGCACAGGAGATGGAAACGAATACATTTTTTATATTTGTTTTTATATACCAGGGAGTGTCAAATTAAAACTTTAAACTTACGATGAAATCTTCCTTCCTATAAGATGCACTCTAAAAAATTAAAATGTAAAATTACATTAAAAATAGCAGGGAACTTTTCTACCTGCTATTTTTGCTGTAATTTTACTGTGAAATGTAATTTTAGCGTCTAATGTGTTATTACATATTTATAGTAAGTTTACTATAGTAAATTTCGAATAATATGTAATTTTACACTAGAAAAGTACGGTGAATGTGATATTTTCCTTTGAGAAATTACGATGTTTTATTACATGTTAATGTAAATTCAAAGCAGTAAATTTACAGAAAAGTGTAATATTACTTTAAAAATACATCATACGTGTAATTTTACTATGAGAAATTGCTTTACTTTATTAAATTTAAATTGGAAAATGTATTATTACATATCCCAATTACATCGTAATTGTAAAAATGTATTGAAATAATGTAAAAAGCGGACAGGATAATAAAATTCTTACAGTCAACGTTTCGCCGTACATTTATGGCTCTTTCAAAACTGAAAGAGCCGTCAACGCACGACGACACGTCGACTGCAAGAATTCTGTTATTCTCTTGTCCCGGTTTTGGTATCTTTTATCTTTCTATACCTTGTATGCATAAACATTTATTTGAAAATTTTTAAACAAAGAATGTCTATAAACAAAAAAAATTTACCAATACATGTTTTTGTGCAATGCGGCAACTAGAGATCCTCTCTTCTTTTGAATAACTAGGTATAATATCAGTTACTATTGGAGAAAGTGGCATAGTAATACAATATAAATTAAACGCATTTATTAAGAGCAGTCTTACAGATATTTAAGAAAAAACAAAAGAAATTTAAATGTGATTTAAAGATAGAAAAAAGGTAAATATATACATCAAATATTCTACGTAAAATTTTGTAACAATGAACAAAATAACGCTAACGTTTATTTTTTTGTTTAAATAACACATATCTAAATTTAAATGTGATTTAAAGATAGAAAAAAGGTTGATACATCAGATATTCCACATAAAACTTTGTAACAATAAACAAAATAACACTGATTTTTTTTAAATAACATACAGGATGTCCCAGCGAGACCTTTCATTAGAAGGTTGATAATGATAATAATGTATTTGATCTTCTGTACCAGTGGTGTAGAAAATTATAAATCACAAAAACAAAAAGTAGGTAATATTAAAATGTATACATAAAAAATAGTAAATAACAATAACATAATGACAAGTTAAAATTTAGTGTAATGAAAAACAAACATTAAACAACATTGCTCAGAATATTCAGAGTATGGGCGTAACATTAAAAAATTCATCAAGTGAATAAAAACTACATAAACTTACTTAAAATATTGTTTTCATATGTATAATGTTTGAATTTTTTGCTATTAAAAGATTTTAATTCATCCGGTAATGTATTATATTATCTTAACGCTAATACATCAGAGATTCCACGTAAAACTTTGTAACAATAAACAAAATAACACTAACTTTTTTTTTTAAATAACACATAAATTTCTAAATTTATCTGTTCCTACAAAACTGTAATGATAAAAAAATTTAGAAATCAATTCCGTATATGCATACACTGTGGAACAAAAGTATGGAAACCTCTAAATATCTCAACAAAATTGTTATAAGTCAGAACTTTCAATTGACGTTTACGTAATTCTTAGCAAATACCAACTTTGCTTTTTAAAAAGCGTGCGCGTTTTAATGTTACGAACTTACAAATGTTGAAATATTTCTAAAATAGTGAACATTAGGTATAGGACATGTTACACATTTTATGTTAATAATTATTTAAGCAACTTAAATAAAAAAATACTGGGTGTCTCATTTACAATTACAAAGTTGGCAGCACTGGCGAAAAATCTGAAATATTGACAACACCGCCGACATCATCTTGACATCCATGCTATCACCTAAATTAACTGTTCCAAATTTTGCTTCAATAGCCCTAGCCGTTGTTGAGATATTTAGAGGTTTCCGTGCTTTTGTTCCACAGTCTATGTATCTGTAGGGATGGTAAGGTCTATAACTTCCTAACTCAATTATTAAAAACTTAAATTATGAACTGAAATTATGAATCAAAATACGATTTCCTGTAAATCTTTAAAATGATGTGGAGTCTACGAGTAATCCTGGAGACATAATATGAGCAATCATATTTTACGGAGAACTTCAAAATTATACTCCCTCTGTCCCAATTTAGTTGTCACATTTGGTGTTTTTTCTTAAGATTATTGATAAACTAAACTAAATCCGGGAATTAAAATGTTACAATTAACTACCCATATGATATGTTTAAATCACATCATTGGTGAAATTTGATTGCCGTTTATTAGTAACAAAAAGGCTGGTGTCAAATTGCGAGACACGCACAATTTTTAGAGTGCACCCGTGTAACTTCTGTTCTGTGATCAAGATGTCGAACATAACTAATTCTACAAGAACAGTTATCAAAGAACGAGAAATGACCAAAAACAGACGACATTGCTTTAATATTACTCAATTACTCTTACTTAAATTTTATGTGTTCAAAATACACAAATGTAAAAATGTATAAAAACAATGCATAATTATTGCAAAATAATGGTAAATTCTTTTGTAAAATTTCTTAAAATAAATTACAGTTTCTATTTACGTGCGTTTCTGTGTTTTAAATATTTTTATTTCCAATTTTTACAAATGTGACAACTAAATTGGGACAAAATTAAAATGTGAAATGTGACAACTAAATTGGGACAGAGGAAGTACTTTTTAATAATTGAGTTACTCTTTGCGCATTTTCAGATTAAATAACATTATAATTGTCTCGACATTATAAAAAATACATGTATAACACTAGTGTTTTGTTAATTTATTAATCAAACTTATAATTTTTAATTTTGAGTTTTTGTTTTTGGTTCCTACATCAGGATGTACCGTATGTCCAAATAAATTTTTGATAAAGGTAGGTCATGGAAGTGTAAATGTATGTCTAATGTACAACACAAAGCAGTTTTTGAAATTAGTGATATATGAAGCTGTAAAATATGGCAAATTAAATTTCAGTTTTACTTAACTACTCAAGAACTAGACAATATTTTAATGGAAATAACGTAATAATTTATCTTCTATGGCCTGCCTTTATCAAAAATTTATTTGGACATATAGTATTTAATAGATATGCAATTTATTTTGCATATATTCCATAGAAACATACTGATCTAAAACTAATAACAAAGAGTTTCAACGAAGGAATGTTTAAGACGCAAAAGAAAGTGATCACTCAGTAATCATACAGCATGCATCGTATTTATAGGTAATTAAAATTTATACCACTATAAAATGTTCACCATTGATTGTGTCGTACAGTGATAAAAAAATTGGCATTAATATTACTAATACTTGTTTTTAAAATTATTAATGAAATTAAAATACTTACTACAAGAATAAACACGTAGGTTCGGTATTATGCACAATACGCACCGCCGAAAGCCTGAATGTGTAATGGCGCAATAGCTAACGGCAACCCCCTCAATCCACAACGAATCTTTTACGCGACAGTTGCCGAAAACTATCAAAAGATTCAAATTTACGGAAAATTTATAGTAAAATTTTATAAACGAATTGTAAATTTCCGGACAATGTAAAATTACATGCGACAAATTAATATATCTCATATTTTCAGTAAAATTGCCATTGTTTCTCTTGAATTTAACAAGGAATTTCGTAAAATTACATTGCAATGTTTTTACACGTAAACTTCCATGAAAATAAATGTAAATATTAGATTACACCGGCACCGTGGTAAAATTTCTTCACTTTTCTATGATAAATACATTTCCATTTGCTGTAAAAATACCCAAATTTCTTAGAGTGTGGCATTACCTGTTATCAATGACCTGAAGACAGGCAATACGCCGTCACCCCTTTTTTGGGTAGTGAAGGGATGAAATCTACTCAAATTATATACGAATTAAGTTGCAGTATTACAAACGTGTAAGTTTCTTACTGCACCCTATACATATTGTCCGTCAAGTGTAGGATGGCCCTTAAATTCCTATTTCGTCTTTATGGTCTTGCGATAAAAAAATATCTATGTCAAAATGAGCGTTGAAGGGGCTTGCTCGTTATCTACCTAACCATGCTACAACAGGGTCCGTTTTAAACATATAGAAAAAAGTAATATTAACAGCTAAATTGCGCCCCCCACAATCTCGTCTGTTCTCGGCGCACCTTTTATGATGGGGTTGTTTGTTACTTAAAGAATCCACGATATTTGCTCTTTATAAACCGACAGGAGCGCCCTGTCGTAAACACGGAATAGAAATTAGATAACTGTACACGAGAGTAGAATAGTAAGTTCAAAAATGACATTACTTCTCGACGGGGTGTGTCTGAGATAATAAACTATAATAATCCAGATCATTATTTATTTCGTCCGGTGTTTTTCCGTGCAATCTTCTTAGCTCCATCGTTTTTTCCATCCAAGCTAACCTGGGTCACACCTTCTCTCCTCTTTTTTCTCTTTAGCTTGCCTGGATGTTGCTAGGTATGGTCCTGATCAATCACGCCTTTTTTCGATCCTAGAACAGACGGCCGATTCAATTTTATAGATTCATTCTTCAAGAATGAATTTAAACAAAAGCAGTTTTTGAATTTATTTATTTTACGATGAGACTTTTTGATTGAGACACATATTGCTGTGACTTCCACCTACAAAAGAAACAAAGGGTTAAAACAAGCAAGCTCACTAAAGACAGAGTGAGTAGCTTGAACCATCACCATCCCTCGTATTAAGATCATCGTGCTGCACATCAACGATGCAGAAGTTAAGTGGCTGGACGACGTATTGAGAGAGGCCATTTGGATGCAGTTCTGTAAAATTAAGCAATGTGAACATGATTTGGAAATCTATTTAATTCTCGTACGTAGCGAAACAAGAAAGAACGTGAATATTTTTTGAAACAAACACGAATTGTTTTGAAAAAAAAAAGAATCATAATTGAATTTCAACACAATCAAAAACCCACATTTAAAAGGACCATTAATAAGCTTGAAAAACAGGTGCAAGTACCTTTTTCAATTACAAACGCTGACAAGTAATAATTAATGCATTAGCATTAACAGGCCATTTTTTTGTGTCTGCGTTAATAACGGAGAGAATATTTTCACGTCACGCTCGTTGGGAACTCAACTGCATATCGTTTAAATAAACATTCAATATGTAGGTTAGATAAACTAATGAGCGAGAAAAGCCGTGAATTTTAAATTACCGTGTACTCAGGATGTCATAAAAACGGTGTTAACGCGCAGACGAAACGTCAATATATTTTATCGCAGGTTTCGAGAAGTAAGTGTGTTAAGTATTGAGGATATTCCCATTCAACTTCGGTGGTCTGTCTCGTACTGATTAAACGAATTGTGAAATTTTCCCGAGGATTGTCCGATGCTTTCGCTATTTATGTTAAGCATGAAATTTGTAGGTAGGTACTCATATAATTTTTTTTTTAAGATATGATTTAAAGGCCATAAATTTCTTAGTCAATAAAATTTATATTCTCGTAAAACTACATGTTGATGGTTGGAAGGAAGTCTCTACACACCCACTTGGATGTTTGATGAGTTGCTAGTTAATCCAAAAGAGATACTTCATTTTTTTGTTGATATTACGTACAACCATTTTTAATTTGCATCTACCATATGTAAAGACGAAGATAGGTTATCCATTACTGATCAAATAAGTCGTCAACCAACTCAACAAATAAGTGATCCAACTTGTGTACATGACTGTAAAGTCCTATACTTTAATGATATAAACAAGCGACAGTGTTGGGTAAATATAATTCCACTTTCTTATAAAAATATTTATGTAAGTTTTGATTTACTATTTCCCAAAAATTTTCCGAGAATTTCTTTTCTGCTGAAGTGGTAACGCAGAATTAATAAATAAGTTCGAATGAATGGGACTGATACAAAACAGAAAATAAAATATGTCGACCGGTTCAAACGAGTTTTCCGGAGAGGAAAAAATTTCGCGTTTCGACCACCTTGAACGCACGTGTGTGTGTGTCCGTGAAAATTCGTTGGCGGGGTATTTTCACGCCGCCAAAATTATACTTAGATTCAAGTCACGGTTTTTAGATTCGGTATTTTTACGCCGGTTCTTACGTTAACGGCTAAAAATAAACGGACACTGTATTATTTAGTGTTTATTTCAGGACGTGTTTACTATCAATGTCGAGGTAAATTATTTTGTCCGATTGCTTAGTTAACTTGTTTATACAATATTTAAATCAGCTTGAAGGAAACGCTTTTGCAAGTTTGTTAATACTAAAGACCGGACGAGGTAAAAAATAATAATGAAATATTTATATTAAGTATTTTAGAAGTCATAAGAATTTTAGAAATTTCAAAAATGATTAAACAATGAGTTGTTGATTATAGTTTGGTAAATGACACTAAAGTTCGTTTTTCTTTTTTTAACTTGAATTTATCATTTAATTATTTATTTATAAGGCAGTTTGTAAGGAGAAAGTTCTGCAAAGTTGCTTGCACCATGTAAACGTGCACTTACAAGCATCCTTTAATAAATAATGCATGCTAGATAATGCATTTTCGTTTAGTTCATCCTACAACATGATTAATAGGAATTGCACTGTGTAACAGAGGGATTACTTCAAGATAGCGTCAGAATTTAAGATGTACTGGCTTTAACGATAATTAATTCGATGCACGTCACATACGGCTTTAATTGGATTACGAAGCGTAATTAGATAAGGCCGGGATTGTTTTTAATTGTACGTGTATTTTGTGAGGCAAAAGCTCCTTGTGCTTTTCTAAACGTTACTGCAATGATGCACTTGCAATTAAGGATAGTTAATAAAGACACTGACGTCTTCGTCCGACATAACAATAGCCACACGAGATGCTGAGTTCAAAATCAATTTATCGTACGCATATACATAGATGTCCTCGCTTGAAGTTGATTGATGCGATTTTGATAATTGCCCCCACTTAAAACTGATCGCTCCTTATCAACTAATCAATTTGTAAACAAGTACTATTACAAGGGGACACGTAATTCTAAACGAATAATAATATTATCTCCCGCGTGGATTTATTTTATCTTTAACATGTGCGGTACAAGTAGCTTGCATATGCTTATCCTGTCGTGTCGGTGCGGATGCATTTCGTCCGGCTGTTGGTTTTAAATTTATTTACGTGAGCATCATCCACACAATAGCAACAAGCAAAGACATTCATTAAGGAAAACGAAAGAGAAATATTTCGCTAATAACAAATAACTGAAGAGATTATATATTTTTTTTAATTTAAAATCAAAGCGCTTCTCAGGTACATGGTCTTCCTCATGGACATGCTCGTTGACGTTTAGTAAAATACACGCGGCTTGTAAAGGTTACGTGAAACTCGAAAAAAAATGAAGAATATTTATCGAAACTGTAATGTGTGTTTTAAGAGTTTGAAAAGAGGCGGATGTAACTTTTTTAAGCAAGTGTGTAAGCATGCCTTCGCGTGGGTCTTAAGAGAATTGCCCCCACACACACACATACACACGCAAATTGATTTACTGCGTGCATGGTCGCCTTAATACTGTGCAAGACAATGCACAATGTACGCAAATTGATTTTATTGCATGCTTTTTTGACCGTATCATTTCTATTAATATGGATCACACGATCCCGTCAATTGTCTCGTAAATGGTAGGCGCGAAATCATTTAAATAATTACCGTCAATTAAGATGCCCGTTAAAAGTTTCGCTGGCGTTTAACGAATGTTAATGCCTACTTGCATGGTTTACTTAATTTAAGAGTCTCATTTTACGAAGGTCCGAAATTTATTGTGACGAAATCGTCGGAAATCTGAAATTAATAAAGGCGATTGTTCCTTAATTGCAGAATAAAGACGTCACAAAGGGAACCTCCCCGCGAAGAACGCGTCGTTTTTAATTAAATTTTAAACGGGCGGTTTTTTCTCTGCTGGGAATCACAGAAAGCTCTGCTGCGATGATTTAATTATTATTAATGCCCGGAGCGGGCCCGGCAATGTGGGCGCCCGTTTAGCGTCATTTAAATGAAAATTATATTGAAAGGGATGTACGAAAGCAGAAACCCCTCACAAATATTTGGGCACAATCTGGGGCAAACGACCAGGGAAAGTTTTTGGTAATTTGTAAATCCCGAACATGAACGTTTCTTATTTAAACTTGGAATTACGTAGTTGGATTACATAATAATAAAAATCATTTTTCTATTTTGGTGTCTTAACGACTACATTATGAAACCCATTTGGTTGTCATAAAGTAGCTCATTAAAGCATCCAAAATTTTATTTTATTAGGTTGGCGACAGCATATGCTGCGACATTTGTTGACATTTCAAATTACAAAAATAACCTCCAAATTGACTTTTATTTGACAACACTTGTATCTTTGCAATTGCAAAAATAACCTTCAAACTGACATTTGTTTGAAAGTAAACGTCAACCAATGTCACCAGTTGCCATATTTTCAAACAGAATTTTCCTATATTGAAACTACAAAATAACGCATTTTTTTTTTACATTAGGCGGAGATATCCACCTCTTAATAAATTGGCTAATATGTAGTTATTAGACGAATAACTACCATGGAAACAATTCATAAAAAATCAATCAACAATTCAAAAAAATCAAGTTATTCGTCGAATAACTTTATTATTATTATAAAGCTTGTTTTTTAATATTATCTTCATTCAATTTAAATAAGTTGTTATCATATCCATAAATCAGGCGATCTTGTTCATACATTAAAATAAACAAAAAACCAATTATAAGCAACAAAACAATTTTTTCTATTATCTAGTATAAGAATTGACCAAACAATTAGTGCCCGGTTGCCGATGTGCAAAGCAAACATCCTTAACTCTCACGTGTGCTTGCATAATTTTTAGTGCTTAATTAAGCTAAATACAGCTTTCCTAAAGTTGCACACGAACGTGAGCACTTTACGATCCTCTTTGTATGAAACAAAACTTGCGAGATTATAAACTAAGTACCACCATAAGAGTTGTATGTTTTTGTAAAGTAGTTGATTATAGTAATACAAACTCTTTTAAATGGACACTAAATGGCGCACAAACACTTAACGTTTCGCAGTCGTTCGACAGCTTCATCAGAAGACAAGAACCAGCTTTAATTAGTTGATTATAAAAAACAGGTATACAGAATTCTAATAAATAATACATTTCAAATTTATTATAGAAGCCTGAAAACTCTCGGAACCTTTGGTGGTAAAATAGGACTATACTACAAGGATCAGTACTTGGCCCTCTGCTGTATACAATTTATACATTTGATCTAAGTAAATAATATTCTCGTGTGTCAGAGTTAAACGAAGTCCAATACGGGTCTACGACATTTGGGTGAATGAGAAATAGGTGAAGGCGACAAATAGGTGAATGCAACATTTGGATGAACGACAATTGGGTGAATGCGACATTTGGGTGAATGCGACATTTGGGTGACCGACATTTCGGTGAACATTTGGGTGAACGACATTTGGGTGAACGACAGTTGGGTGAACGACAATTGGGTGAATGCGACATTTGGGTGAACGACATTTAGGTGAACGACGGGACGTTTGGGTGAACGTCATTTAGGTGAGTGACATTTTTCAGCCTTATAAAAGCCGCCAGTAGGCGACGAAACATCGAAACCCCGCGATATTTTTCATGTACGATTACCGCCGAAAAAAACTGGTACAAGGCTTAAAATTCATAAAATGTAATCCATGAAATTTTATATTTTTAAATGTATCATTCTGGTTTTGTGTTAACCATTCGAAAATTAATTGTTTTCTAATTTATTTAAATGAGGTAGCGTATCTCTCTTTCTACACATTAATGAAAACTAAAGAAAATACTATTACATTAACACATTTGTTGTACCAGTTTTTTATAGGCGACAACTGTACATCTATTAGAAATTTTAAATGTGTCACATGAGAAATTTTTTGAACCAAACATAGTTTAGAAAATTTGAAAAAGAAGATAATAAATGTTTACCCTAACTATACGTCACTTGACAAATACAGCCATGGCCAAATGTTATAGGTATATTAAGTTTCAACAGGATCAGTTGGATTTATGTGAAATAAAATGCATACATGTGATGTAAATATCATTTTATGGAAGAAAATTAATATTTTATAGTACCACCTCTTGCCTTTATAACCGCTCTTACTCTTTTGGGCATTGTAGCAACAAATTTCTGGAGAAATTAATTCCCATTCTTGAAATATGATTCTTTTTAATTCTTGTTTCGACGAAGATTGATGTTTCCGTACTCTCTCTTTTAAAATATACCATAGATTTTCGATTGGTGACAGATCGGGGGAGGCCAATCTAAGAGTTTTACTTTGTTTTCTTTGAACCACCCCATAACTTATGACAAGGAGACTTATGGCAAGGAGCGTTATCCTGTTGGAAGCAGTACTCTTCTGTCCCATATTCGTAAAATTTCACTATAGAGGGTTCAAGTACCTGCTCCGACATTTGAATGTAACGAGTGCTATTCATTCGTCCCTCACACAAATGAATTTCTCCAACCCCATACGCTGTCATACACCCCCATATCATAATGCTGCCTCCTCCGTGTTTGACTGTAGGAATGATGCAGTCTGGATGAAACTCTTCCCCTTTTCTACGATGTCGTTCACCCAAATGATTTCACCCATTTGTCGTTCACCTATTTGTCATTCAACCAAATGTCGTGCTCCCGTTGAAAGAGATGGTTATCGTATGCGTAGCGTGTTTTCTTCGATGAAGTTGGGAAGGCGCTGACCAGATTACACAAATGCACCGGAAAGATCCAAACTGTTAAATGATACTCCTATTACAGTAGAAATTCTGTACAAGCAACAGTTAATTTATTTGTTGCTGCTTTTAAAAATATTACAATCCACTGATTGCTGTTCATATATGTACATATTTGCAGTTTTCGCTGTAACACGTAATCTCCACTACAACTTGCTCAGTTCCACTCATCACGTTAAGAAAGCAAGGGTTGTCGAGTCATGTGCATATAAAATGCACCGCCTGCAAGCAAACCTCGTCCTTAAAATCTTGTTGTACAAGGCTCACAGAATTGCCAGATTATAGCACTTAAGCTGCGCACATGCGCTTTGTTGCCTATCATGAAACTACTATTGGCTAAAGTGAAAGTCTTCAATCTGTATAAATTCGCCCGTAGAGAATAATAAGATGTGCGGAGCAGCGGACAGTTGTCTTGAGCGGAAAGTGGAGGCGCAGAATTCGAAAATTTTTCGATTTCTCGACAGTCTTTTCCCGGGACCAAATTCAGCAAATTTCCCGAGAATTCGAAATCGAGAATTCCCGGGTCAAAAACTCTACTAATTACAAGAGAAGGCGTATTCAAATGTAGATTTTTCGGTATCGTCCTGTTTACGTACATATTAGTGTTAGTGCCATTTGCGTACACGGATAGAGTTGATGCTGGGTAGGTAGTCAGGGTAATTATTGGTAGTGCCATTTGCGTACATCTACCAGTATACTGGATGTTAATCTGTAAATCAGATTTCAAAGGAAAAATATGTTTTTCAAATTGCAAGCTTTACAGCGGCAGTTATTGTTAATCGGCTTTAAACTACTGTAAATAATTGGTAATATTTCAAAATTATTCTCACTTCGATTTGAGATTTCTCCGAGTACGGCTCTTGAAATTTAGTGATCAAATCAGTGTTTTTCCAAGCTTATATATTTTGCAATGGATACGTTTCAAATTATTTATTGAAATCACAAAATCACAGCCTTCTGCCATCTTTGGTGGCTATAGATACCGTCAACACCGTATTAATAAAGAAAATGTAGTTACATGGTTGTGTATTAAAGGAAAGTCTGAGAAGTGCCGCGGAACGTTAAAAACAAGGGACTCAACAGTTCTCTCAGAATCCGAGCATAAGTGTAAACCAAGTTTAGCGGAAGTGGAAATAGTACAACACCAACGAAACGCCAAGAAGAGAGCACGAGAAACGGATCAACGGATTTCCAAAATTTACAAAGAAGAAATGGGGTCTTTGGTTGACCGTTGATATGATTTCGTTGCAGATGTTCCACTGTTGTATTAAATGAAGAGCACTTTATAGAGGAATAGGCGTCAAGAAGATGGTGTTTTATCAGAACCCAAATCTGCTAGTGAAATCGAAATTCCAGAAAGTATCCTTCTGATGCAGGATGGATCGTCCTTTCTCCTTGCTGACTACAACGATGGTAAAGAAGATCGACTCATATGTTTCGCAAGAACAACAGGAAGAGAAATTATTTCCCAATTCATTTTTTATGAATGGCATATTTAAATGTTGTAGTAAGTCGTTCAGTCAACTATATACAATACATGCCGATATAGGTAGTAATTCAGAACAAACAAACATAATTCCAACCGTATTTACTTTACTAAAAAATAAAATCGGGACCACATATGAACGACTTTTTACGCTACTGAAGAATAATAACTGGAGCCCAACTTCTATAACTATAGATTTTGAGAAAGCAGTTATTGTAGCTATTAGAAAAGTGTTTCCTGAAGTAGCAGTACATGGATGCCATATTCATTTTACTCAGTGTATTTGGAGGAAAGTTCAAGAATTGGGCTTAACTACGGAGTACAGAAACGATGACGAATTAAGACTACAAATTCGGATGTGTGGTGCGTTGGTTTATCTTTCGGTAGAAGATATAGACGAAGGTTGGCTTTCTATATAAGAATGTTCTCTTAGAAATAACAAGCTGCAGGATTTTTATGATTACTTCGTGGACCAGTAGTGGCAAAATCCCATTACCACTACAAACATGTGGAACTGTTACAATAAATTATATGGTACAAATAACGCAGTAGAAGGATGGAACAACCGTTTAAATCATAGTGTAAATACATTTCATCCGAGAATACTGGATCTAGTAAAGTCTTTGAAAATACAAGCGAATTTACAGGCAAGAAGTTTACCACAAGATGGACAATAGAATTTCCAAAATACTTCAATCGTATTGTGAAATGAAAAATATTAAAAAATGTTTAAAATCCTTGGCTTACATAGCAAAATTAGATTAGTGCCTACGTAAGAATTCATTGTACACACGTATGTATAAATTTCATTGTAATATTTTTTTATGAGTAAAATTGAGTCTTTGAGTTCATATTTTTGAAAATATCTTTTGTGAAATGCTTTTACATTAAATATTTAACAATTGTATATTAGTTCTTTGCAACAGGTACGCAAATGGCACTACCAATAATTACCCCGATTACCTGGCCCGGATCAACTCTATCCGTGTACGCAAATGGCACTAAAATAATTTTTTATTATACCTGCATCAAAATCTCTGTTTTTAAAACTAAAAAGCGTGCGAAAAAGAGCGATTAAAGCATGTTTTAAAGTTGCCTAGGAAACAACACATACAATCTCCACGTTATCGATTCAAAATGATCCACAGGCAACTTTACAAAATGAATTTAAATTTTAATGTCATTCAAATTTTCACATTTTAGCGCAGGTATAATAAAAAATATAGATAAAATAAGATACTATTGTACGCAAATGGCACGTACGCAAATGGCATATATTCAGATTTTTCTTATCCTCACCCCTCGTTCGAAAAATGCCGGGGTGCAAAAAAAATCGTGACGGGAACTTTACAATTCTTGAAAGTGCAAATAATAATGCAATGGAAGTTGGCAAGACCGTAAGGTGAAAAAAACACTAGCAGTCGTAGGCCATGGTAATTGTATTCTTTGATAACGAGATTCTTGTGATACGAGGTGGAATTTAAAAGTTATCTATCTAGTCATGCAGAAGAAAAGAGAACATTTTTATTTTTCAATATAGTTTCCATTTAAGTCCACTCTTTTCTCAGTTGTTCTATCCCATTTGAAAAAAATCTTTTGGAAGCTTCGCAAAGAAATTGTCTGCAGCATCTTTTAGATCCTAATTTGAAGATGAAGAAAATCGTTTTCTTAAGTTGTCGGAGGGTGCCAGATCTGGACTCCATGGAGGATAGTCCAGTTCAATAAAGCAAGTGGCATCGAGAAATTCCTTAATTTTTTTTGCTTTACGCACCTTGCAATTGTCGTGCAAGAGAAAGATTTCTTTGTAGAGCTTTTTTTAGGTTTTGAAGTGTACTTAGATAAGGCTTTTGGCATATTTTCAATTAGAAGGATACCCTTACTAGCCCAAAAAAAATTCCTGCAGAATTTGTGTAGATTCTTGTTTTGACTTTGGGTTCCAAAAATATACCCAAGTTTAATCGCCAGCGATAACTTGTGAAAATAGGTTTGCATTCACTTCTAAAGAAGCGAAATTTTCTTGCGGCACAACAGCCTTACGAATCCAGCGTGCAGTCAATTTGCTAAGGCCTAAATCTAAGTGCAATGTTCTTACAGCTGAAGCTTCGGATATTCCAATTTCTGTATCAATTGATCACAAAATCTTCAAATTTTTTTAATTAATTCTGTAATTCGAACTTCTAAGGGCTTTCTACTTCTTGGATCGTCTTAACCACAACGAAACTGCTTTGACCAAAAGTTGCATGGCCACTTGAAATATAATACAGCACAATTGAAAATGTGATGTATAGTACAAATTAATAAATCAGAGTCTTAGGTCTCAGAGTCTCATTATTTTCAATTTGTTGTTGTTGCTGCATTGAATAAGAATTGGCAGAGAAGAAATAATCTAAAATAACATCCAATTACATTGTTACTCTTTATGTCCCAAGCTTGTCGAACGGAACGTTTCACAATTAGTGTAAACCGTATTTGGGTAGAAACATCTTACCTATAACTCAATCGGGTTTTAAATCGGTGCACGGTATAATCACAGTAGGTTATTGTTATCTACTGCAATGATTTTCTAGTAGAAACCAGTAATAAAGGCTCTTTGTTGTTTATAAATTTAGATTCCATTTTGCCCAATATTTCGCGAATTCCTGCAGCATTTAATTGAGTCGGAAATAAGTTACAAATCAACTGAAATGTTGGAACTAATTGAAAGATCTCTTGCCTTAATTAAATGAAAGAAGTTACGCTGACAACTTCGCGTTTATTATTCAAGAGATCTGATTGTGAAATACAGTCCCGGTAAAATGCGATCACGAATGCTCTCTTGTGTCCGTTGCATTTCGAGCAGCAGCGCCTTTAATCTTGACGATTGCATTTTTTTCTTCTTTTTGTTTCAGTCGTCGAACTGAACGTAAATAAATATTAAGGTAACGCAAAAAATCCAAATTTTGATTTATCGCGTTCATAAAAAAGAACTGAATCGCGTTCATTTATATTTATTTCGTAGCTTCTCTTTTCTGCGTCCGTTCTCTTGACTCAAATTGCAGGTAATTTCCTGCGAAATATTTCATCGTGCTAGATTTTCGCCGGGGGCGTTCTTTCGAAGTCCGCAACGATTTTTCATTAGCTCAAATATTTAATCAAGGAATTAGTGAAGGACTTCAATTGTTGCGTTATTTATACAGGGTGTAATCGATTAAGTAACCACTGATAATGCACAAGAAATGAAGCGAAGTTATGGAATAAATATGAATAATAATTTTAGTTTTTACATAAAACGTTTGAAGAGAAGCACTAGCTTAGATTTAAAGCCCCCGCTATTTACAGAATTAATTCCTTATATGATGAAGAACTTACACTATTAAGTTTATTCGATTACACCCTGTATTTTTGCCCATGTATTAAGTTAAAAAAAGCTGACAAGAATCAGCCTACATGTAATAAACTTCTCATCTTAAGAAATACAGTTGCCATCCGAATTGAATTACAACAATTTTATACCGGCCATAAAAAAAGATTCTGGCGAGGCTCCAAATATACAGAAGGAGGCGCAATATCCCACCGATAGGTCTTTCGCTTTTAGCTTCGACGTGAAACAGAATCGGCATTTAAAATGCTGAATTATTAAAATGATCAAGTTCTTTTCTTAAAGTGCAGAATGGGCTTCGAGTGGGTATACCCTTTCACGCTGCTCACAACTCAGCTATCGATGAATGAATCGTTAATTAATAACACAGACGAGTAGTGTGTGGTGTGGGTGGGCATGTTACGTCGCGAACGTTTAAAAATAACGTTTCACAGGAATGCGGTTATTGAATCGTTTTACATGAGAATTACTGACGCAAAGAAGAATGTTGATCGTTTCGATTGTTTCGGATTGAGACTCAGCAGCTGTTAAATATGTTGTTTATGGACTTCAACGTATTAACATTGCCAATGGAGAGTGACTCGCTTGGGCTATAAAATTTTGAATATTGGCTGTGATGCCAATTTTATTCGTGGATACAATACACAGGAATGCATTAACACTTACACAACGAAAATTTATAGATTTGATAAATAAATTCAGGATAGAAAAAATAAATTACATTACAAATTCGTGAAGGAAGAGCCCATTTTAGAGATACCCATGTTAGACATATTTTAGCCTACTGATGATTATAATAAAACAATTACTTCGTCGTTAATCTTGTATCAGAGTTTGCCAAGGGATGCTGTCATGTCTCCTTTTCGATTCATGAGCAACTCTCAAGTCATCAATCATCAGACTCATCCGTCAACGAAGAATAATCGATGAGAATTAGTTTATATTAGGTCATGCCATGTGCATGTGTATGTGTGTAAAAGACTGACGTAGATAAATCGCTGAAAAGATAAATGTGCCTACTACTTACATTTCTAATCCGATCTATTTGTAATAGAACTAGCCCATAAATGGATTCGCGGAGCGCCTGATTTACCACACGCCATTTGATTACGTGCTGCAAAGGTATAACTTGGCCGTAAATTGGCTTAATTACGATGATTTATCTGCTTATGATTTAAAATTGTCCGGCGTCGTTATCGATCCTGCATCTTATGTAAACGGAGTCCGTTAATAAAACGCGCGTTTCGCTCTGGCTGATATCGATTGATCTGGCGTGAAATAAATTGCGACCGAACTGTAATGCGTTAATTAAATTAAACGGGTATTAATGTCGCTTAAAGTGTATAAAAGACGTCATCGATTTCGTTCTCATTTAATGTTGTTCGCGGCTCGTAGTTTATGGCGCATTAAATTGAACGAGACGAACACTTTCATGAAACTGTAAATATATCATGGAGGTTTTTTTAGTTTGTTTTAATTGATGTGGCTATTAATTTTCATTTTGGTCGATGTAAAGTACACACCTAAAAGCTATTGCATATACGACCTGATAATTTTATAGCAAATTAATACAACTGTTCGATTTTTTTGAAACTTAATTGATTACACCCTGTATAAATGTGTACCACCTATCACATGAAGGTGCAAGGCCACGTAAAAAGTAAGATAAATTAGAAATAGTATTTAGTTTTTATTTGTTCGTCTCATCCAAAATGGTAGGCTGCATAAATGTAAACAAATAAAAAAGAAATGTATTCTTGGATGGTACATTAGCAATTATTCTTATACATAAAAAAAAACTTTGATATGAACGTCGAAATCTTATTTTACATTAAAAGTACATAAAAAACGTAATCAGTTTCACATGTACAGTATTGCACGAAATTAATGCGTCACAAAGTTGCAAATGTTACATCGTCCTTTCGGACATGCGTTCTTGTTGGCTGTGTGACAAATCGCTTTTCTGTATTTATAAATGTACTCGCACCTTGGCGCTCAAAACTAAACGTTTCGTAAATAAATATTTCATTCTTAAATACTCGTATCGCATTATCTCCTTCCGTCGCTGTACGTAACGTTGTGTTCAAATTTCATAGTTTATTGCGCGTTAAATTGGACGTAACGCCCACTTTAATGCAACAGTTAATGCGCGAAGGAAGTTTTTAATTAATGAAGTGTTAACACAGTAAATTAAACGAATGTAAACGAAAGAACTGTACCTACCTGTTTGGAGAACAAAATTTCAAGCTCGAACAAACTAAAATTTTAATTAAATTGGATGAATGTTTGTAGAAATTTATTAGGCAAATTTTTATTACAACTTTGTACAAAAGAAAGCTTTTTCTTTTTTTGGCAATAATAGTAATAATGTTTATTGGTACATCTCACTAATTAGTTTTGTACAAGTCATGACGTATTGTATATTACATAAACACTTACAAGTTAAAACATTTGAACATTACTTGACATTTTAAAAACTACTGTTGTGAAACAGGTATCGGTAATAACAATTACATTTTTGATACATCCATGTCAACCAAGAAATCATTGAGATCAAAGTAAGCTTTTATTAAAAGGAAGTCTTTAATTTTTCTTTTGTAGATTTCTAACGGAAGGTTTCTGACCGATGGATAAAGTTTATTATATAATTTTATTGCATAGTAATCTACTCCTGTTTGTGACTTTTTGAGTTTCATTTTGTTAGTATAGACGTTAGAATGATGTCTTGTGTCATACTCGTGTATATCTTTGGTTTTTGTGTATTTGTCTATATTTTCTCTTATATACATTAAGCAATGAAGAACGTATAAGCAATTCCCTATACCTGACTCCAGCTACAACCCTAACCGCTCTCCTTTGCAATCTAAATATTCGATGGCGGATAGCCGAATGTCCCCAAATCAGTATGCCGTATGAAATCTGTGACTCACATAGAGCAAAGTAAGCTGCACGCATAACTTCCGGTGAAACATAGTTACGAAGGTTTCTTAAGAGAAAGATGTTTTTAGAAATTTTCTGAGCAATCGCGTCTCCTTGGGCACTCCAGCTTAACTTATTGTCGAGATGGAGTCCCAGGAATTTGCAGGATGATTTAAAATTTTCAGGTTGAATAATTTTTTTAACGTAAATATACTGCTTACAGATTTTTTCACATTCAAGCTTAGCTCGTTCGTTTCAAACCAATCCAAAGACTCCAACTGTGCACGTTCGTTAATTTTAATCGCACCGTCCACAGAGTTTGTTTTATTTGCCAGGGTGGTGTCATCTGCAAAAAGTGTTGTATGTGATTTTAAAAACGAAGGCAGATCGTTAACAAATATTAAAAATAACAAGGGTCCGAGGACGGATCCTTGTGGCACCCCCCTGTCAACCCCCAAAGACCGTGATGTTTTGCCATTAAATTTAACAAGTTGAAATCTGTTTGATAAGTAGGATTTTAAAAGATCTTGACTTGAGAGTTCCAAATAATATGAATTCAATTTTTCTAGTAGTATTTTATGCGAAACACAGTCAAAGGCCTTGGAGAGGTCTAGAAACGACGCAACAGCCATTTCTCCTTCTTCCCAACAGGTATTTATAAAATTTACAAAGTTATGAATCGCAGAAGTTGTTGATCGACCCTTTCTATAACCGTACTGAGAGTCATGTAGCAGTTAGTAACCGTTAGATTCTAAAAAGCTGTTTAGTTGATTGAATAATATTTTTTCGTAAACTTTGGCAAAAATAGGTAAGAGCGCAATAGGACGATAGTTTGACGGATCATTTTTGTTGCCTTTTTTGTAAATTGGTATTACTATTGCAATCTTTAAGCAGTCCGGAAAGACATGATTTACTATGCATAAATAAATTAATTTTGTTAAGGGTGAAACGATGATATCTTTAATATATTTAATTTTGTTAGCATTCGTATCATATATGTCAAAAGAATTAATATTTTATAAGCCAACAAGTGGCATTGGTTATTATCACGGCCTGTTTGTCTTATATCTTGTTTCCCTACCACATTCGGGACAGAGTTTATGTTTAAAAATAACTTGAAATGGTTGCAGAATCTGCGGCGTTAGTTATTGAGTGTTTCACATTGCCACGCGTTGCCTTAGTGGAATCGAGCCTTTAAAGATTCATCGCCATCTAAGTTAAACTGACAAATAGTTTTTATTTTCTGTCAACGCATAGACGGTCATGAGTTAATATACAGGGCCTCCCAAATAGAGTGACCTAACATTATTTTGACATACATCATACAATAAAGCTATTAGGTAAATACCTACCGTATGTTTACCATTTTCATAAACGAACGTCTTTAAAAATTAAGCATGCTTTGAAAAACAATTTTTTTTGTCAATTTAACGTTTTTATTAAACAACAAAAGCAATACTTACAATTGGTAAATTGAATATGCTTTATGTATTGCTTTTGCAGATTCGCAAACTTCTGACGTAATTTTTCAATTCCTTCTCTGCCATTTCCGACATAGAACCCCATTTCCTTTATTTTGGCCCATAACTGGTTCTTAACATGTTTCTTGTCATTAAACTGTGCTGCATATTTGAGACGCAATTCTAAAAAACAACTTGTAGCTTCATTATCACGTGTTGTAGGTTTTTCTTTTTCATCCAAACATTTTCAAGTGATGCTGTTGATGAATTATGCTGGTCAATTTCCATATCGTTATCATTGCCTTCGGTAAGGACTTCCGCTTCTTCTAACAACTCTTTTACATATTGTTCGGCTTGTTCCTGGTCTGATTGGAAAATAGAAATTTAAGTTTTTTACTGAGTACACTTTTAAAAGTTTGTAAAAATCTTACCATTCAACAAAATATTCGCGGTTTCTAGATCAACGCACACGCAGACATCAGTCCCTTCGTGGTTGAGAGTAATTTCAACTAACTCATTTTCGACTCAGCCATTTGTGCATTGTATAGAACTACTTGGAATCACTTCTGAAAAAAAGAAAAAAATTCACTCGAGTCGCATCACTAACGAGTTGTCAGACGCGAAGAATCATAACCTCACTAGTAATAACCGCTTGTTCAACATATCGCTAGAAGGGTTACGCCATAAATCTTCCCCTCGATAATCGATGTATAGTAGGATTTCGCCAAAATGTTGCGGTAATAGTAACCGTTGTCGAAAGTCGCGAAAATATGCTTAAAGTTATCACTTTTACGGTATCCGATTCGCTGCTGTGGTTATTTCGCGGCATCTTTTTACAAAAAGTTTTTAATTACACAGTAAGCAATAAAAAAAAATAGAGCAAAACCAAATTTTAGTCAAAAATATCGTTTATAATGTCTATCAAGGAAACGTACTATGTATTTCCACAACCTTCACAAAACAGCGCAGTTATGACAAATGTCAAAACATAAACAAATCAAACGTTTTTCACAGGCTCCTAAAATAATACCGTTACATAAAAGCTAGATATTCAACTCTACCTTATCGGCGAGACTGATGTTTCGCTTACTACACTCGCAGTGGCGCTGTTATCAAATTGGCGGTAAATTTGAATGCATGATGAAATTATGTACGGTTGCGGAGTTAAAAAAAGCATACACTCAAAATTTCTCGCTGTGAACATAGCTTTGTTTGAAATATTTTCGATTTTTAAGTCAAAATAATTGTCAAGGTGACATACCGACAGTAACATGCTGCATTTAACTGTTGCCCAAAAACCGCAAATAATTACACTAATTGGAGAAGGGCGGTCAGTAAGAAGATACATCTAGAGTTGTGAAAAGCTGGCTTCAAAAGCTGTGCGTTTGCTATGGCCTTCCAGAAGCCCAGATATCAACCTCATTGAACATGTGTGGGGTTATAGCGTGAAGAAAATGTACTCCATTCATTTTAGACCTGCAAATGCGAATTATTAGATAAGATTGAAGAAATTGGGAATGAACTTTCCCCTGACTATATCCGTTCTTGTATTTATTCAATGCCTGAGCGTTTGTAAAGTGTTGTGAAAAATAATGGAGCTGCTGTGAAGCATTAGACATTAAATATATTTATGTATGTTATTTTATCGTAAATGAATTCTCAGTTTAGTTTACTATTGCCATAATCTATTGCTTTCTTGTTGACTCCTAAAAGTGAAAGTTGAATTATGCATTGTGTCATTTTACATGATTTAATTGTCACCGTTTATGTCAATCTGACAGAGAACGATTTACACTACTCTAATATTGCAAAATATAGCCCAAACACCTAAAGACTTGTATGCTTTTTTTGATTCCGCAACTGTATATTAATTTTTTTCTCTTGTTTTTCTTTTATCGATTATGTTTCACAATTTGTGAAATGACTATTCTCTTTGATATACGAAATTGATGTTTGTGAAATTGAAAACATATTTAACAAATCGTGAAACTTATTTGAAAAAAGAGGAAAACCAAAACGAAAACACTGTACATCGACTTTGGAAATTTATTATTAAGCAACAAAGCTATGGGTACAAATAAAAAACAATTTTTTTCATTTTGAAATCAATTTATTGAGCATTCCCAAAAGTATATTATATAGGACAAACTGGGAGAACATTTGGGAAACGAATATCAGAATATAGTAAACAACAATAAAATTGTCATCAAGTTATTGCTAAATCTATTCCATTGCGAAAATTATTTTGAATATCTTTAGGCATTACCTGTTCATCCAGATGCGGAAAACGATGCACTTTAATTTGTTTAGTTTTTACAATTTGGTACACAACACGTAAATACCATGTTTTAAACTGCCTTTTCAACTAGCTACAACTTAACAAAATATTACGGTTGTAAAATGTCCGGACATTAATTTGGACAGGACACTGTCCTGACACTTATGACATTTAAAATTTCCTAGTGAAAATCAAATTCGATTTTTTTTTAATGCAAATAAAGAACTTTTTCAAAAATATGCCGCTCCTACATTGTACTTTTAGCAAACAGAATGAAAATTCGAAAAACAAATACATATTATACAAATATTATTGCACACAAATTGTAACTACCATTTGCCAGCACCTTGTCACATTTGACAATGTAAATGGTATCATAAGAAAGCACACGTCAAACTTTCGTGTTACGAATTTTGTGCTGGCACGAAATTGAATGTAAATGTAGCTTTAGCGGGAAAAGGTAAACAAAGTTAAAACATTTTTAGCGGATTCACATGTCACGGACAGTATCCATGAGTCATGACACTTATGACAAATAGTAACGTGCATTTAAATAAAAACCTGGTCAAGTAGGTTGTGATCGAGAATTTATCCATTGCATTTACATAGCAGAATTACTAAATGTAGCCTACTTGACCAGGTTTTTATTTAGACAAGTTATTTGTCCTGTCCAGACAATTGTCATTTTTGACATTTGTCCGAAAGACATTTACATTCGCTCTCAACCCTACAAAATATAAAACACGACATAAAAATACAAGTTAACCAAATAATACAAAGAGGAGAAAGAGATGAATCAGTGCCATGTGCCGCAAACAAGCCGTGAATCCCATGAATTTGACAAATCAGCATTACTCTGGCATTACCAATTGCAAGGTAACAAATTGTATCTCCAACATAACCAAATCAAATTAACTAAATGCGACGACAACACTGCCACGCGAGTGTAGTTGAAATTAATTGCCCCCACCATAATAATTCTTCTCATTTTTAATTGAGTAAACATGCCATGCATAAAAGTAATATTTCAAGTAATAATTATAAATATGCAATATTTTTGTCCATGAGTGTATTACAGATCGCTTTTAATGTCGTATAACTTTTCATTTTATGTTTAACAGCGTAAACACGTTGATTTGGGTATCATCAAAATATGGCCACATTTTTGCAAGTTATCTGAGACTGTTTCATAAAATACTGTAAATCCAAGAAAATGTATGGTGGCATGATAAAATCCCGAGTGGTCTTCAACTGCACTTAAAGTGCATCAAATATTCCGGTGTAATATACATAGTTTGGCTTGCTTTCGCCCCCAAAGGACCTGCAGGTACATCTCCACGCCAGCGTGAAATTAAACGTTGCATTATCAACAACGACGTCACGACGATAAGCGTACGCCTTATCAATAACAGGAGCGTTTCACCTGCGCAGGACCGGGCCGGTTGCGCCCTACAAAATGACCTATCTCAACCGACGTCTCAGCACGTGTAATTCAATGAAGCGTGCTTTATTATATACATCCCGGTGTCGACCACAAAGGCCCCCCGGCGAACCTGACTGGTTGAGTAATTTTACGGCTCAATGGTCAAACACAAATCCGTTCGGCGTAACGACCCAGTGAGTCGCTAGCGTGATCTCTAAAAATAATTAGTAATACCCTGGTATGGTCGTATCGGATTTATTGGATTTTCTCCTTTTTACATTTTCTCTTTTTACAATATGTATGCAGGTATACTTGTGATGTAATATCGATCTCCTTCCTCCCCCACAGGGGTAACATCTGTGATCACAAGTAAAGCTAGGGTTTCACATAAATTTCTGGCATTTTTATTTGTTGTTCAACATGATAAATGCAGTTACAACTATTTTCATTGTTACACGTTGTTTTCTGTAAGTAAGTACTTGCATGCCAACAATTTCAACAATCACACTTTCAGAAATCGTCGCAAATATGACGGTGATAAGTAAAATTAATCAGTGCCAATGTCAAAGCGACAGGTGCCAGCGACTTGTATTCTTGAAACATCTCGGACGGGTTGTATGCAACGCCGCAGATAAATTTAAAACCGTGGACGGGCCGCTGTCTCAATGCCAAAGCGTTAGTTATTGGAGAAGTTATTTGGCGCAGGTATAATTAAGATGGATGCGTTTTGATTATTAACTTCGCAGACGAATAATTGGCAAGGCTGTCTTGCGCAATAATGAATTGATTTTTTAATCGCTTACGTAATTCGCGGTGAATTTCCTCTGCAAAAAGCGACCGCAAATAATAAATTATTGTATTAATTAATTAATATGCTTATACTCTTTTTTATTATAACTACTTTCTATTTTTGAAATGTCAAACCTTCTCCCAGTCCCAATGATAGTTTAAGGCAAATTTTCCTTAACTCTTAACTGTTTCAGTAACTGGCTGGAATGGTTAAATCCAGAAACCCCAAGGCAAAAAAATATATATAACAGAGAAATTATTAGGCATTTAATGAAGGAATAATATACATGGTGTCCCAGATAAATCTTCCAACCGCAGTAACTTTCGACACAGTTAAGATATTATGGGTACGAAATTGTTCTTTACAACTGAAGTCGGGAGGTACTCCAGTAATAACATGTAAAATTTTCTTTTGCAAAAGAAAGACGCCGGCGGCAGGAAGAGAATAACCCCAAAAACAAACTCCATGCCTCGGATATGGGGCGATGAGAGCATTGTATGTATAGGGGGATCAAATGATGGACTGAGAGAACAGAACGTAAATTCCTAAAGACATAACTACATATAGGGGGTGAGCTTAGAAACAAGACTACTACAGTGATTCCTCCAGGTCAAACATTCCTCCAGTCAAACAGTTGTAGGCCTAAGAGGTTTCCAGAAGATGAACTAGAAAGGGTAAGATTGTTGAAATTAACAACAAATGGGATACATGTTTTTTGTCTATTATGAAATCTAATGAGCTTCGTCTTATCATCATTCAGCTGAAGAGAGTTATCCAAAAGCCACTCATTCATTTCATTCAGAATGTGGCCAACTTTAGAGATTAAGGAATCATTGTGTTTATCAGAAACAATTAAAGACGTGTCATCCGCATAGAGAGTCAAGTAAGTGTCTGATAGAGAGAGATCATTCATATAGAGTATAAACAGAATCGAACCTTGGGGTACACCAGAGTAAACATATTCGGTAGGTAAAGAAACACTACCCAAGATATTGTTAGCGCAAGGGGTACTAACGAATTGACCTCTATCCTTAAGATAAGAAGAAATACAATCCAGGACAACCCCTCTAATACCATACCTAAACAGGTTGTTTAAAAGAATTTGGATTAACCTTGTCAAAAGCTTTGGAAAGGTGACATAGAATTCCCATCGGACACTCACCCTCATCAAGAGGGTTAATTAAACAGTGATAAAAGGAGAACATAGCAGTGGTGGTCGAACGACCAATACGAAAGCCATGCTGGTTATCATTGATGATGTTATTCGCGTACATAAATCTAAGCAACCTATCCTGAAAACAACACTCAAAGGCCTTCGACAAGGAAGAGTTAACTGTTATAGGTCTATAATTAGCAACATCTCTACGGTCATGTTTTTTGCCAATTTTTAAAGAATCAGGAAATAGACCAGAGTCAAAGGTTCAGCTATAAAATCAACAGCAGATTTAAAGATATAGACAGGAAAATCGTCCGGGCCCGCTGAATATTTATTTTTTAACTTATTTTTTAATAGGGCAGTAACTTCATTGGAGGTAAAGGGTAATAGGTAACAGGAATTCGATAAATTGGATATATTTTCTGTTTTCATTTCATTTTTGGTTTTTTCCTTTCCATTCAGTTTTTTTCATTTGCCTTTGGTCTTTTAATTTTCTCCTTCTTTTTCTTTCTTTTCTCTTTCATTCGTGCCACATTTTACAGCTTGATGTATCAGTAATTTCAAAAACTGCTGGTGTTATAGATTAGATATACACTTCCATGACCTACTTTATCTAAATTTATTTGGACATATGGTATTTTTAAAATGAAGTACCTACTGAGTATTTATAACTTTATAATTTATTTATTTTCGAAGAAATTCGGAGTATATCGTGGTTTTCGAGAGACGTATTCTCTTACTGATTTGATTTTATCAGAACTATTAAGAATCACCCTGTATATTTACAAGCAAAACAAATGCAAGGACACACCTACACAGTTGCCCTGATAAAATGACAGACATAATACATGTAATTCCACAGTATGCGTGTAAATTAAAATGAAATTATGTCATTTCGTTGCTATTCAGAATGCAAAACAAACCGTCCAGAACGTTTGCAAGATACTTAACCTATTCTATAACGATTATAAATAAACGGGCACGTTTCAACTCATAGCTGGTCAGCCAGGATAAAAATTCATTGACTGACAGCCGCTGACTTTAATTCTGCATAACGTGTGAGTAAAGAGCAATAGAAATAGCACGTTAATACAGTTTATGTTTATATAACGTGTTGTGACTTCAGGCTTCAATTTAGACAACTTAATGAAATGCCACAGCTTTTTCTTCTGAAACCTGTAAGTAATTTTACTACAAGAGCCCACTGATGATCGATATTCGGGAAATCTGATTGCCGGGCGACCGAATTGCTTCAAATATCGCCACAGAATGTGCAGCGGCAATAAAATTGCCAATTTTTTTCGTAAGTCCTTGATGGGGCCTGTTTATTCTAGCCAGAATAAACGGGGTTTAGTGCTGCGTTGATTTGCAAGCGATCTGATTGTCTGAATTAAAGAATCCATTCATGTGGACATTTTTCGAACAATCTAACCGCCACAATAAAATTTTGCATTGCGGCAACTAGATTGCCCCAATATCGATCGTCAGTGGGCACCTTAAGAAATAACAACAGCCGTTGTTTTAGTCATTGCTGAAAATAGACAAAAGCTTAAAAAATAAAATACCCAAGTAAACACAAAATGTGAAAATATTTTCCAGAGTTTGTTCATTTTCCTTCGTCAAAATTTTAGAAACGCTTGAAAAAGCCTTGGATTGAACAGATTCGTTGTCCCAAATGTTTTACACGAATCCTACTGAAAATATACAGGGTATTTCACTTAAGACGGTTTCTTTCATACCTCTCTAATTATTACTCATTTTAAAAAAATAGTTCATCCTAATGCAAGTTTTATGTTAAACTTTAAATAATTTAAAGAAAAATCTTTTGGGGATTTCATTAAAAGTACGTACTGTTCAGTCAGTAAGGCTTTTGATACAGTTAGTCATCCTTTAATCTTAACAATTTTCAAGTATTTGGTGTTGAGTCACAACGCAGTCTCACTCATAAATAGTTATCTAAGTGATCGTTTGCAAACTGTTGATATTAATCATTGTTTTTTCTTGTCAGTGCGCGTTCTCAGCGGAGTTCCTCAGTGTTCAATCCTAGGTCCACTACTCTTCATAATTTATACTTCTAACCTATTAAGGAATGTTAAGTACTGTTCCTGGCATATGTACGCGGATGATGTACAGTTATATCGTTCTTTTAAACCTTCTGAGTGGCGTCAGGCTGAGACCTATATGAATGATGACTTACATAATACACTTTCATTACAGCACGAGCTTAACATCAATCCTGATAAATCAAAGCTATTATTATTTGGTAAAAAGAATATATGCAGTGATCTATCGAAAACTGTGAATATACGTATTAATCAAGTGCGTTTACCTATAGTTGAGAAAGGCATAAGTCTTGGCTTAATGTTAGATAATACTTTTCGTTACCGAGATCAAATTTCAAAAAATATTAATGTTGCCTATATTAACTTAAAGAAATTATATCCTTATAAATCATGTCTTAGTATTGCGGTAAAAAACAATTATGCGAAGCTCTAGTTTTATCTCAATTTACCTACTGTACTCCAGTTTACCACGCATCTATTGACTCGGTTTCTGCCCGCAGTATTCAGAAGGTTCAGAACAATTGCTTGAGATTTATCTACGGCATTCGTGAATTTGAACACATCTCACATAAGTTAGAGGATGCGCATTGGCTTAACATGGAGAATCGTAGAAAATTGCAATCGTTCTGCTGTTTTCATAAGGTATTAACTGTGTGTAAACATCCTAATCTTATAAATAATATTACGTATAGAGGCAATGTACACAATATCAATACGAGATTTAGAGGGCGTATATCTCCTCCACCTCATAAAACATCTTTATTTGAGCGTTCGTTCAACTATCAATTGTACATTTTTGATAATCTTGCTAATACACTCCTTAAAAATACATCGCATTTAAGTATACAGAACTTTAAAAGAGAAGTCTCAAATACCTTGTTTAGTGCTCAATGTCAGCTAGTTATAAAAGGTCCTGCAAAGTAATTTACATTCATCTTTATATGGTCTACGTTTGATTTTATATGTGTTATATGTATACATAGTTATAGATTTCCGTTGAAAGTGGTAGTGTTCGGGCAGTCGCACAATATAAATATAAGTATCTTTTAGTTTTCTGGGCTTAGGTGGTAGAACAGTTCAGCTTCGTCTGTAACTGAACCTAAGCCTTGTGATTGTGTGTTTTATTTTTCTTTTGTTGATTTTACATTATTATAGTACCTTTAGTAGTTTATATGTATTGTATGCTGAAGGCTCTTTATTTTTACACACAATAAATTTAAAAAAAATTTAGCCACAACTGCTGAAAACATGCAGCAAAGAATAAAATCGGTAGTATTAGTAGAAATGATTTCAGCAATACTTCAAAGAAACATACAATACAAAAAGATTACGTATTGACTATTTTAACATTTTGAACTTTTAATTTAATCGATTTATTATTATTTTTTTAAATTTTGAGTTGTATTTTTATTCAGCAGATCTGCTCCTTCAAACATTCAACTCGTTTTTTTTTTGCAGTGGCCAAAACAATATTCACTGCATACTCATGTTTAACAATTTGCCCAATTTAAAAACAATGTTTTAACAATTGACGTAAGTAATTTTACTAACAGCAAGAGAATTAAATAGTTGACTTAATGGTGGTACAAATTATAGGCCATTTGTTTAAAATCTGAAGTAATAATAGCGTTTTCGATTCATTGCTGTTGACTACGCTCAAAGTATTCTCATCTTGTTTTAATCTCATGTAAAAATAGAAGGTAGGGATATCTGAGAGTGCTCTCGAGCAATGAATCGAAAATGCTATTGGAATTATGTTTACTTAGTGAAATGAGATATTTTAAACAAAAAATTAAATTTTGGAATTTGATGAATTTTAAATTTTCATTCTTTGCATGATTTTCACAGTGACTTTTTCTAGTTTGTTTACTCTGTCAATTAACGATTACTCTGACGATTAATGATTAACAATAGATATAGACAATCCTATATCATTGGAAAGGGAATTAAATAGTACATCTAATAGTGATAAAAAAAATATGTCATTCCATTTAAAAAATGAGTTACAGTTGTTTGAATATTCTCAAGTTTATTAAATTGCTTGAAAAAATATGCTCCACATAATATAGGTAGTGAACCTTTCATTTGAAACATTTTTTTAATAAAATGAGTAACTAGAGAGGTATGTACGAAACCGTTTTCAGTGAAAACCCTATAGAAGTGAAAAGCCTGAAACAAGTGCGCCCTTGATTAAACAATGCCATTAAGTAGAGTAAGGCTGTTTTTTCTCATCTCATGCTGAGAGCAAGATGCAAGATCGTTTCTTTCCTTTTCTTCTTTTTGAGTCCTTTTTTCTGAATAAAAACCATCTATTTTTGATCTTACACCAAACTCGTACAATATTGTTTTAACGTTTTTTTTTATTTTCTTGCTTTTATTAATTTTTTATCTTCCTTCTGATATTGATGTTACTCTTATTTATGTTTTTACAAATGGTATGAATTTGAGGTAGGGTTCTCAAATAATCTAGACTACCTACGTAAAGCTATTTAGAGCTTCTTAAAAAAGATAGCTTTTATGTGGTTATAAATTTTTTAATGACTTGCCCAACCAATAATAAATCAGAAGTCTTCTCTTTCGAATTTGATTTCAGTATAATGCCTTATGCTCCAAAAACCTTCAGCTGAAAAAAGAAGAACGATATTTTAAGTCATGTTTCATTTAATTTTATTGCGCTCTTTCAATTGGGGTTCTAACGTTGTACCTTTTGTTCCATTTTCTTTTGTTTAGCTTCTTGCAGTATCATCACGTTTACTGCCAGTGCAACATGAATCGTTTCGATCGCCGCATTTAATTCGGCAGTAAAATAGATTTAAGACGTCTGCTCGAATCCGAGACGAGCCGAATGAAGTAGAAACATTTTATAAACTAGCTTTTATTATCTCGTATGTTACACGGAGACGATACATTTATTCGTAAAAGGGTTATAAATTCGGCTGATCTATATCGAGCCACGTTTGAAAGAGACAAAGGCAAGGTAGCAACGATTCCACCTTATTTCTTTTAGAGTTACAAGTTTTTAATATATTTGCTTACATTTATTTTGATACATTATGAAACGAATACATAAATTAACATCAGCGAGTGTTCCTGATAAAATCGACGGTTTCCTGCTGTAATATGTGAGTGAATTCAGTTAATATTTCTTCTCGTGCGGAACATGAATAAGATAAATTGCTGTATGAAGTTATAAATTATTTACAAGGCAAACGACGACTTAGAATTATTTACGAAGTTATACATTCCCGTCGGAGTTTTTTTTTCTTTCTTCACGTTAAGCATACATTGAAAATATGTACTTCTATTCTTGCCAGATTAAAATCAAAGATAATTTGCATACATTTTTGTGCTCACTCGATCGAGTTAATCGAGTGCGTCAAGACTTGGGGTATATTTGCATGTTAATTGCATTCTCGAGAATCCATTCTAAGTTTTTCTTTATCTATACTTTATAAATCTTCTGAAGAATAAATATTTTCTAGACAATTACAAAAGTCACTTTTTTAAGAATGAAAAAAAAATAATAATCAATAGTGATCAATGAGTTGGTCAAAATCAGAATACAAAGAAGAGAAGAAACTGAAGCGATGGAATGATTAAAACAATTCAATTTTAAAAGTGTTTGTATAAATAAAATCCAGTACCAGCGATCCCTCGCTTGGGCCGTAAATTCAGAAATGAACCACGGAAAATAAAATATTCAAGCAACGCAAAAACTTGACAGTTCTCGCGACCTCGAGAACTCTAGAATATGTTCGATCTGGGAGTAGTAAAAACTAACTGCACGAAGTTGTGCTTTTTAATTTTTCTTGTTTCTATTTCGTCGCAAATCCTTTTGTCTATCCAAAAGTGATCACCGATTAAATAAACGAATGTCTTCAAGATTAATTCAGTTCCCACTTTTGTTTTTTTTAAACGAATATGCATTGTCTAAGTTAAATGCTCTTTATACAAATTATCCATTTTTGGGATAAAATGTTGAGGGTTAACTCAGTCTGTATTGACATAAAACTCCTTCATATTTATTTATTAAAGCCATAATGTTTTGGCATACAGTTATTTCCAAATACTTCATAATTTATTTGCCATTTCTCTTCTTATTTAATATTCCGTGACATACAGCGTCATAAATCTTATTCATAGTGCGTAAATATCGTGGAAAATATTCCCCAGTTCTTTGTGTTGGTTGTTCTGCGCGACGCGGCGACCTCTGGTGTCCACGCACACGCGCACACGTACGCACTATTTGATTAATCGCCGTAATCGTCCGTAAGTGCCGCTTTGTATTCAGGAGAGTTCAAAAGTGCTTGGAAGACGGACGCGATGTTTCGAAACTCACGCTCTCTCTCTGCCGTTAGATATTGATGAGGCAATCGTGTAAAACGAAATTTTAATCCAGATTTTGTGTTTTAAAGACTGCGAACTTCTCTCTCTTTCTATCTCTCTCTGTGTGACGTTGATTTACTGACCGATTTTTTTGCCCGAGAAGCAGTCATTACTTATGGGCCGTATTTTACTTTTTCGTTTGCGGCATTATTCAATTGTTGAACAGTGCAAATTGTTGAACGTTTTTCTTTCTGAATGAAGAATGGAAAAGTAATTTGCTCTTTATTCACCTTACCCTAAATTGGAATACCAGTTACGTTGTGTTGCGATCTTGGTTACTATTTTAAAGGTGCACATTTTTTTAATTAAGAAAGTTGCAGGGCATTTCGCGGTTATTTCGAATAACATTTTAAGCTTCGAGACGCAATTTGGTGAGATACTATTGCTTGATTGTAAACCAACCCAAGAACAACTTATAAATGAAAGAATAGACACAAAAAGAAACATCTAAAACACTATTACAAAAAGGAGTGTGAAGTTAGTCATGTAGCTGTATCAAAAATATTGTAATCATGATAGAAATTAAATATTTGAGGATAACAGCAAGAAAGATTAAGTGGCAAAGAACGGCCAAGAAGGCCAATCCTATTCAAGGGTGTCGACCAAACTCTTCTGCTGACATAGAGTCAGTCTTTTCCAATAATATAGAAATGATTGGAAGAAGGGAGGAAAGCGAAAAGGAAATGAACCCACAAGTACCTAAACAATTGGTTGGAAGGAACATTTAGAAAAGAGAGCTTAAGTAAGTGAAGCTCCGATGCCGTAGATAGGAGTAGCATGAGAGACACAAAGAAAATGGTATATTTAGTTTTTCAGGAAAAAAAAGGAACGCAAAAAAGAATAAATCCAAGTGGATTGATGAACAGCATCTTCCAGTCAAGAATAGCAAAAAATAGCTGTGTGGATTTCCAATAGAAGGATGAACTAAAGCGGTCGGAAATAATGAAGAAAATGCCAAATTTAATTATAATCCTTTTAGGATCATATGATTTTTCTTTTAGATGGGATGGATTAGGGTTGGTTTCTTACTGTTTAGTAATTCATTTATTATTATACCAAATAGTAAGAAACCAACCCTAACCCATCCCATCCTAAAAGAATTCTAATTAAATTTGGTATGGGTCAATTTCTTCCAATAATGTGGAAGTAAGTAATATGAAAGATAATTGAAGAAGGAAGGCGAAAAGCGAATGGAAAATGGACGCATAGGAATCGAGGTAAATGGAAGGAATGTTTTGAAGAGAAGTAGGAGCTAATCCTAAGCCAAAAGCAGAAGTACCATGATAAAAAGACAGAACGAGCAGATTTAATCTTTTTTTTTTCAAAAAGAGAAAATTGAAGAAAGCGCAAAAGCATTTACAATAGGCATATTAGTGGAATTAATTCGAACACAGTGGTGGAAACGAAAAGTTAAAGGCGAGGGTATAGAAGACCAATCATTTTTTAAACTATGGATCAAATTCAATGGATAATTTGTAAAGGTCGTGAGAAATAGAAGCTACTGGATCCAGTAGTATAAGAAAATAGAAAGAGGGAGAAGAAGGTTTAGTTTTTCAAAAAAAGATGCAGGAGACAATTACATCTATTCTAATGGTCAAGTTATAATAAATATGAATTAGAACAAGTGTTCGGCGCAAGAAGATAAAGAATGATGAAATAAAAGTTCAACCTTCTTCAAAGTATGGGCCAACAGTGTGAACCAAATCATCGAATAATACAGAATTAATCTCTTCCATTAATATGGAAAATATTGCAGGAAGGCAGAGAAAGAGCGAAAAGATAATGGAAACACGAGGTAAATCGAAGGAATATTTAGGGAAGAGAACCTGGGAAATACGGTACAAAACAGTAGAATAAGAGAAAGAAGGAAAGAGGAAAAGACAGATACATGAGGGACCGGAAGTAAAAAGAAGGAGTTTCGAAAATCGGGCCCTGGAAATATAAGCTAAGAAGAAAGCAGTAGAACGAGAAACAGAAAGAAACAGAAGCAGTTTAAGTTTTAATACAGAACTGAAGGAGCTAAGATTAGAAAAAATAACAGCAACTACAAGAGTAGGGCACAATGAGATGACGTGACGTGAAAAACAAATAAATTAAAGAAGTGAAGAAAAAAGGTAATGCAAACCACATACGAGAATGAGGATGATGGTGAAAGGAGTTCGTGGTGAGAAGAAGGCAAAGAGCAATGGTGTGGAAAACCAATCAATTTCAAAGTATGGATCAATCTCTTTTAATAATATGGAATTTTTCCTTTCCAGCAGATTTGATTCTTCAAGATGCCCAGCCTTGAAAATCCTTTCCAAGAGTACAAGAAGGAAAAAAGCGATCATTCTGGTTATTATCCTGATTGGCTTGTAATTGTTATTAGTAGGGATTGGATTTTTATATTTTATGCTTCACATTGACCAGCTGTACCATCGTACAATCAAATTTGGAACACCGGTGAGTCATAACATCATAGGCGTTGACGAAAAAACTTTATTATAAACCGCTGAATACCAGCTGAGTAAGCCATACGCCATTGTCATAATGACGTCAAAATATGTCATTCCGAACCATAGTTATCAGCTTCTCATAAATGTAACACTCGTTTTTCTTTCTGTTTTAAATAAGCAAGACTTAAGTTAAAATGTCTAGACTTTAATGGGTATGTTTATTAAAATAATAAACCTATCAGGTGCATGTAACGTTGTAATTAGAAAATAAATAATACTTAATGAAGAAAATAAATAGTATTTGATGCTGAAAATAAATAATATTTAATGACAGTTGTTAATTTGATTGCAAATTATCCAATTACTTTAATTATGTAATACTACTTTCAGGTCTGAAATTAATACAAGGAAGACTGAAAAAACTTAAATTTAAAAAAAAATAGATATCTACATTATTGACTTTTAATAACAAAGTCAGTAAATTGAAATAACAACTTACAACAATTTGCTGGAGATTTTAAAATGAAATGTCTCAAGTGTCCTTCACAAATTCGTGACTATTCACGAGAGTTAATGTGCTACGAGTACACAGCACGAATTACCGCGAATTCTGCACGATTTTCCGTATTACAATGGTTAAATTGCATGCTGAAGTGACGCTATGGCAAGATAATCCATGACCCCCCTCAAAACAATGAACGCTGGAAGTTTTGAAAAGAATTAGAAAGAAAATTTACTGTACAAACTTTTTAACAGTTTAATGTCAAATAAACTTAGAAGAAAATGTATCGCTTATAAAAAAGTAAAGGCAATAATTACAGGGTGGGCAATACTTTAATTTAAAAATAAAATCTTCGCCAGTCACCAAAAAACCAACGAGGGAGGCGTTAACCAAACGAAATTAGTTTCTCTTTAATGCCGCCCTGAACAACTTCCTAAATTAGCCCATAACTCATTTGTTTTGATTGCCAACGTTTAAAAGTAATCATGAGCCATAAAAAAGTTCTAAAATGTCACCCGTAAAACCAAACGCTTCTTTTAGAATCCAAATAGAAACAAACCATTGGTGACACTGAACTTCGCAATTTCGTGACGATCGTGGAATATTTAATAATATCCTCTCGTTGCCTGGCACGAATTTTCTCTAATTCAGAAACGACCATTTTCTTTGTCGATTTCAATCAACGGCACAAGAAATTATCATGCAGCAGATTGATTAACGAAGAAAATCAATTAGTAACTTTAAGTTTTCTTGCGTGCCTGCTAGGATTTTCAAAGTGAATTCAAACGAAGGTGGCAACATAGTTTGCGTGGGTCGGTTGCACATTGTATCAATTCGCATTGACCTAGATCCTTAAATCGATGACAGTTATTTGGACATTAACGATGCTGCGCACTGTTACTTACGCGTGCACAAGTTGTAAAGTTGTAAATGATAGGCGGCCTAAAAATAACTCGCTCTCCTACGTTCATTGTTTGAAATATGTATTCTCATGTTTACATCTACATTGAATAATGCATGTGAAAGTGAGAAATCCATAAAGTTAAATAAGTAATGAGTCTTCGTGAATGACTTACAATTTTGCTTTACATATACGTTGTGTTACATAGTTTTGTAGTATTTCAAATTGTTCAATAATTATTAAAAAGTAACGTTCATAACATTGTTTCAATTGGATCAATGCGTTTAGGTTAAGGCCACGTTAAGTTATAGACAAAACGTCGCAATTGTTTGACAACTGTCATACATCAAACGTCAATCGGTTTAGGAAGTAATCTCTATCTTTTTTTAACAAAAAAAAAACAAATTCAACTGAATTGAATCCTCGTATATGAGAATTCTTGAAAAATAGATTTCTCTTTTCTTGATAAATGAAGACCATATAGAAAGTATTCCAAAGTGATGATCTTTCTATTGTGTGTTTTGTTGATGGTTATTTAAGGAGTCAAGAGTTTGCGGTTATAACTATATAAATATTTACGCAGTTATCTTCCACATGCAAAAATTACTCATGTTAGCAAATTGATGACATAATCCTGTAATGAATGTGCATGTATATCAAACGGGCTTCTAGTCATTCCGTTAATATGTAATTGCGTAACATGCATATGCAATCCATCAAGCCCCGCTTCGCACCATCCATCCACGTATGTATGTATTACTTACAAGATATGCAATTAGTCGTCGTTACGAGGATGTTACTTTAATTAATTTACTGTGTCATTGCCTCTGAAGGTTGTTTACGTTAACAAGTGTTTTTCCATTTTGTTCCAGTGATATGGCTCGTCGTCGGAAACTGAAGTTCAAGCATCCTTGATCTCGGCAGTGCTCGGAGGTTAAAAAGCGAAGATGGATCACAGCGTGAAAGCAATGACATCTCCAAGGATATTAGCGCGTTTCCTGAACCCGCACCGCTTCGAGAATGACGAACTCGAAATACTCTACCAGAGATACATCTGCAAGCTGCAGCATTCGAGCGTGACCGCCGTCGTGGCCCTTTTCGTGATACTGACGTTTGTGTTGGGGGGCCTCGGCGTCTTCTACATCCAGGCGCCAACCCCTCAACTCGTATACCACGCAGCACATTGTATCCTCTTCGTGTTTCTGTTATGCTTCTTGCATACGAGATTAATGCAGGATGCGTACCTGTTGTGGGTGTGCTATGCGGTGTTGTTTTTTCTCGTGACTTTCTGCGGTCTTGCTTTGCCCGTCTACCCTTCGAGTTCTGGCAAAGTGGCTGCCGAGGGTACGTGGCACGTTGTTTTCGTCGTTTTCTTGGCATACGCGATGATGCCACTCAAGGCCTGGATTGCTGCTGTTTTTGGTCTGTTGCTGTGTTCTGCCCACGTCGCAGTTACTGCCTTCTTCACCAAAGATTTTCCTCATTTGCTGTGGCAACAAGTAAGTATATGTATGTTGTACATTTTCCTCATACAAAGTAAAAACTTGAATACATATACAATACACCTACAAAGTATATTCTGTACAATATATAATATACATTGTATATCATATACATTGCATATCATATACATTGCATATCATATACATTGTATATCATATACCCCCAACACTGAATCTAGAACAGTATTTGAAAATTTATTTTATTGTATTTTTTCAAAAAAAAGCTTTACCAAACAAAATCACGCATTCAGCCATGCAAGAACGAAATGGATTTAGATGAAACATACCCTAAATACGAGGAAGTGTTTTTATGTTATCTATCTAGCCATGAAAAGACCACGTATTACATTAACATTGTCTTCCTTTGTAAGGAACTCTATGATACTGCGACGTTCCACCTTAATCTCACTCGTTTTATTAACTTTCCCGAATTTCTATAAATGGCACCACTTAGCACATATCTCAGCTAGTTTTTGATGATTGGTTTCACATCGTCGCTCTTTCGTTTCATGGCTAGGTAAATAACATAGAAATACGCCCTCGTAGATTAAAAAAAAAATTGTGCAATGCTTAATCGAATTTGTTGCAGTTAAAGCCGCCGACATATACTCGTACATATTCCATAAAATAATTCGATTTTCTTCCCTACCTGTCTGCGATTCGCGCACAATGTTAACATCAAACAGGTTCGAAGTAAGCACGAACAGGCTACCACAAAGTGATCAGAAACGTTTTGGATGCGAAATGTAATTAATACCCGGTATTGCGCGAATCCGGGATTCAATTTTACTTGCTCTCGGCAGGTAATTAATTAACTAATTCGGTTATGAGTCGCTCTGTAATTGTTCGGGAGCTTTTACGGACGTCATTTCCAATATACCTCTTCCGAACCAGTATTAAATTACAGCCATTTAACATCCGTTGTGTTTGGGATGGATTATGGGCAACTGAAATAAAAAATCAATACAACATCCTTTGGATGAGATTTAATATCCTTGCAGCATGTAAGGACATGTAGACACGTTCACGGCGATGCTCTTTATAGCATCAGGAAGGAACGAAGCAGCAAATCTTATAAATTCCAACGGCCCAATAACATTTAAAATGGAGTAAAAACGGCGTGTACTCCGACGAGAAATGTCAATCGCACGGTCTTCGAGATTTATTCGCTCGTCTTTCTGACATCTGTATTTACTGCTCACCGATGCGTGCCGCATATTTCCTATCGATGCATTTATGTATTATCTTCTCGGCCGGCCGGCGTTAAAAAGAGCGGCTCTTAATAATATGATTGCCGGTTGGTCGGTCAATGATGTACTGGTGAGACTATTTATATCGTTTAATGACAGGTTATTTCATGGGATATGAGTTTTTAGGTGTGCAATTAGAATTAGTCGATAAGAGGCCGGCTGTTTAGTCAATTTTATTACGATAATGATTGATTATATGAATAACCTGGAATTATTATTGGAGGAAATCCATATTATTTACCTGCTAAACACGCAAAGGGTAGCAATCTGAATAATCAAATCTAAAGAGTGTTCAATCGTAAAGTTCATCAACTGGTTTAGATTTTTTGATGAAAATTTTTTGATGGTCTGGTATATACCGTTATACGGAGCTGAGATTGTGCGCTTTTGTTTCTAAAGCTTTAAAGGAAGACGTATGGAAAATCCTTGATGTTAAGAAAAATCCATTCTCATAAATTTTTATCAACGCATCTCCTTGTTTCAGTTAACAGCCAATGTGATAGTGTTTCTATGCGCGAACGTGGTCGGAATTTTCATGCATAACCTCATGGAGCATGCACAGAGGAAAGTGTTCTTGGATACGAGAAATTGCATTGCGGCGCGCTTGGAAATGGAAGACGAAAACGAGAAACTGGTAAGCGAAGACTTTTCAATATCTGTATACGTATCCAAATTTAACTTAAAAAATGTGTATCACAAAATCTTTTAACCGGACACTAAATCGCGCGAACTATACACTTAACGTTTCACCGTCGTTCGACAGCTTCGTCAGAAGGGAAAAATATGCCTAAAATATTTTTCACTTCTGACGAAGCTGTCGAACGACGGTGAAACGTTAAGACTCCCCTGTAGTCATATCTAACACTATAGTAAAATAGTACATTCGTAGAATTCGTTTTACAGACGTATTATTATAGTTGAAAAAATGCTTGCAATCTAGAAATGTTCGTTTTTGTAAACTACAGTGCGGAAACATTTTCTTTTTTTCAAAATGTAAGTAGTTTTTTTTTTAATTATTGTTTTTGTGATAAACTAAGAATCCGTTTTTCTCGGTAACAAAACAAAATTATTCAATGAAATTTATATCAAAATATAGGTTAGCTTAATATCTAATGCGGAGACATTTTTTTTAAGTAAAACTTGAACGTTTAAGTTAAATTAGCAATTAAAGGTCCGGTAACACTTCGAAAAAACGAATGAATTAGGCAACTTTATGTACAGTGTTAGGATGATTTATGACTGTGTACCTGAACCCCAGCGGGAACTGAAAATTTTTTAAATTTTGAATACGATTTTGTGTTGGCAAGTCCTCTTTTTTGTTTGCACTGTTGTAGCTGTTCGAAACTTAATGATATTGTTACCTATTGTCTTAAAAATATGTTTTGTCCAGACGTTTTTGAAATATCCCTTAGTTTCTTACAGTAGTTACGTAAAACATGACTACGACATTCTATTTTTTCAATAAAAATGTTAGAACCGTAGGGTTTAGCATCACGAATTTTTCTATATACGCTACTGTCACCGTCGTCTATAACTTTGTCGTATACAGGGTGCCCGGATTTCGTAGGTACAACATGGGTAACTTTTTTATTCGAAGAGATAGAGAGATGGTTACATTAGTAAAAAGGTGCGGGTTCAAGAGCTCATTGAGAATACATTTTCAAATTTTACTTGTCATGGGCAACATGTATTAAAAGATCCTTCTTTTCCACACTACCACATTTATAGTAAAATCTACTTTTCAATCCAAATAGCCTTTCATTAGTTTTCACAAAGTGGAGTGATTCCGTAACTCACAGTGCTGATCAATTGTACCCTGACCTTTGGATTTGCCGTATAATTGCGTCAGAACCATATAGGCGTAGAAGAATAAAATTTCCTGCTAAAATTACGAAGAAAAAATTATAACTTATTCTTTTAAATTTTAAAATAACGCATCGAGCTGCGAGATGACGTCGACTTATATTTCCCCGATCCCTATTCATTACATTGAATGGAAGAAAATAGCCGCTACTTTGCAGCTCTCCGGGTTAGCGTAAAAGTGTTCCCTAGAAAGGTAACCTTATTCACAGATACGTTGAGGGTAACCGTCGTAAAATTTATGACACTTGATTTTAATAATTAATTTAAAAAAAAATAAGGTAAATTTTCGTAGCAAAACTATTATATTTCTTACAATAAACCTAAATTTCCATTATTATTAACTAAGTTCAGTAGTTGTTACAGATTTGTGATACATTGAGCACAAAATGTAGCACGGTGCTCTGTACAATATGGCCACAGACAAGGCTTACAAAAATGAGTCGTCATGCGCCGCTTTTTTTCCGGACAGATGTAACACATGCTTCTTTTTGATGGACCAGGTATACCTTGTTCCTCCTGAGTAGGTGTAGGTAATATATTTTGAATATTCTTGCGGATTGACGACTGCAAAGTTTTGATTTTAGAACGTTGTTCCAATCGCGGGCGTAGTAAACTTTTATGTAATTCGATCATGTATGCTCTTCTGCTCATTGGTTTTTCCCCCGATTTTATGCTATTGTGATAATATATGACATATCCGTTGATACTAGCCATATTTAATATGCCATAAAAAATACAAAGTGGCCAACGTTTCGTCTTTCTAGATGTACTCATAACACTACACATTTGGTCGAATGTATCAACCGCACCCTTAGTTTCATTGTACGAATGAATTATGTCGGGTTTTCCAGAAGAACTATCAATACTGGCAGTTTGGTGCATGGTGGATAGCAAAAGTACATTTTTGTTTTGCTTGACTTTGTAAGACACTAGAGTTTTTTTCATTATCAAAACAGAATTTTGCGTGACCAATCGACCGACTGCGCAAACTCAACATTTCAGGTGGTATTTCCCTCTTGTTTGATCGAATAGTACCAACAATAGTCAGCTTATAAGGATGTTTTAGTAAATCGTCTGCAAGTTTCACTGACATAAACCAATTATCCATCGTTACGTTTCTATTCGAATTATGAATAGTTTTAGTGAGCGTTTTGACGAAATGCTCTCCTAAAGGCAGACTATTTGTTTGGGTAGTTTTTCCCAAGTACGGCGCTGCATCAATCATATACTTAGTTTTTACGTCACAAACCATAACAATTTTAAGCCCATATTTAGATGGTTTGTTGGGCATGTACATTCTAAATGGGCAGCGTCCTCTAAAACCTAATAGTTGTTCATCTATTGTTACATAAGATCCTGGTTTATATAAGTCATTACAGTGTTGAATAAATTCGTTCCATACTTCACGAATGGCTGCAAATACATCTGACTGTTTACGTTCATCTCTACTGTGTTTATCGTCAAATCGTATAGACAATTGATAAGATATTTGAATCTGGTTTCACTCATAGCTGCTTTGTAATTTGATCCACATAATTTCTCATCAAACAACTCTGAAGTAGGCAAATGATTATTTTTCATAGCCGCCGAAAAATATAACAAACCAAGAAGTGCCTTAATTTCCGCATAATTTGTCAAGGAAACAGTTGCTTTAGGAAATTTGTAATTTACGGATTTTACTTTTATTTCTTCGTTTGTATACATAACGATAGTATCAATCATTGTGTCTGTTACAAAGAGGTTAAATGTCTCGAGGGGTGTATACGCTGTTTTAGCAAGATCTTTTGGCCCCTGCATTATATGAACTATGTTTTTCTGTGGCGTTCTCTCTACTCTCTGTTTTGGAACTGTTGACCAACGATGCCCATTTTTGCCCTTCAGCCTCACCTCGGAAATTGGTTCGTAGTTACCCGTCATATTTTGTAAGTTGGTTGAGTTATTTTCATCATGAAATGTTAGTTTTACTTATGTAACTTTCGTCGTGATGTATACGCGAAGCAGATACATCTCCCTCTAGTGTAACACTTACATCTCTTACATTCTTTATTTGTGTGGTAATATCTTTTGATACTGCCCGTTTTCTTTTCCTACTTGTACTAGGTTTATCTTCAGAGCACGCATCATCGCTATCTGATGGCAAATATTTGTCATCTTCATCTGACAGTACATAATCCGCAAAGTTCTCACTTTCACTGGCACTTTCTTCGCCTTCTTCTAGATCATCCCATTCTTCCCTGTATATCTTATCAATTTCTTCTTCCAGTTCCTTTTGCGTTAATGGCCTCTTTTTTTCATATTGCCCCGCCATATTGAATTTATACTGGATTTAATATATTTCGTTCTACAGCAAGAAGTTACGTTAAGAGTAACCCTCGTAAAAATTACGACTACTCACCCTAAATAAACCCTATACAGCACGCAAATTTGATTTCAAGCAAACAGATAAGTTCACCAACATCTTAAAAGAAAATACCTACACGCCCACTCCCCACTTTTGTTTGGATACGAAGTATCACGAACGAAATGCAGTTCGGCTCGTAAATTTTACGATGGTTACCTTTCTAGGGTTAAAACCATTGCCTGATTATCTTCGTTATTTGTTACTGAACTTCGTCTCGTTTTCATACATCTTTTCAAGTTCCAAAAAGCTAGGTTCATACCTTCCAAACTTTGTTTTTTTTTCATATGAGACAAGAGGGGATATATTTCATTGAACACACATTCTCTTCTCTCAACAATTTTAGATCATTCTTCATGAAATTAGAATAGATTTAAAATATCAACGTTTGAATAATTTTTATTTTGATTCTCAACTTTTTTTTGCTTTCGTTTAAAATTTACAGTAACGCGAAGTGCAAAATGCATTGTTGTTTTCATGGCTATATCAACAAAATTAAAAATATTTAAATTAATAAAATTGTAAATTTTTATGAATTAAATCAAAAATATCTCATTACTCAAAATCTGTTGAAGATGAATATAGGGAATGCTAATACAGATCGATGCAGCATTTAATTTCACATACCATGTTGTATTAAAATAATTAATTAATTAATTAATAATACATACTAATTTTTAATTAAGAAAATTGATTACAGCCCAGCAGAAAGTAAAAGTGTCATAAAAATGTATTCAATAAAGCCAAATTGTAACATTTGATTTGTTTTCTTTTTTAATTTAGATGAATCAAGCACCTATATTAGTATAATAAAAATAATTTGTGGGAGAAGATGTGTGCATTAGAAATATAAAATTAGCAATATAAATTTCGATAATTCTGCTGTTTCGGGACCTGACCAAGGTAATGCCTTGTAAGCAAGCGATTGCTTTACTTGCACGTGCGGTGATTTTTTGCTTTGTATATTTCAGAACAATATCCAGTTTAAATTGTTTATTTTTAATTTTTGCTTTATTTTATGTTTATCACAATTTAAACAATGACATACCTCATTTTTAATTGAGAATAACTATATTTTATTGAAAAATGAGTAATTTTTAAATAAAAACATAAAATGAAGCAAACCAAAAAAAAAATTAAATGAGATACTATTCTGAAATACAAAGCAAAATATTACAGAACCACACGTAAATAAATAATAATAAATAATAAATTTCTTTTCAGGTTAAAATAATTTACATTTTATGACCCTAGAGGCCTAACGTATATACCCACCCCAAATCGAATTTGATTGACAGTTGTCATGGCTTTCGTAGATCTTTCTGTGCAGGGATGTATAGGCAACCAATTTCACATCCAAACAGATTTATTTTCGACTCTAGAAGAGCCTTAAGTGTATAGTGCGCGATTTAGTGTCCGGTTAAAAGATTTTGTGATACAAATTTCATCGGACAAGAACCAACATTAAATTAAAAAATTTGTTTGTAACTCTTCCGATTTTTCTTGTATTTTAAAAATATTTATTTAAAAAATATAAAATGTGCACGTAACATAACTGCTGAGTTCAAATTCTTGATTCGTTTTTTTAGGAAAGGCTGTTGTTATCAGTGTTACCTCAACACGTGGCGATGGAAATGAAAAACGACATCAGATCACCAGTAGAGGGACAGTTTCACAAGATTTATATCCAAAAGCACGAAAACGTCAGGTGAGTCTAACGTATTACATCAGGCTAATTAATTGCAACGATAAAACGTTGTATGTATGTACAAGTATGTTTGTATTTCTCGAGTTAATTGCTCTAATTTCACTTATAAACACAGTGCGTATTCTTATAATAAAAACGCGTGGTGTATTTGTCACTAAACTATTACATATCATATGCGTAACTCGGTTTTTGGAAAATTACTTCGGAATCTTGTCTTATTTTCGTCGAACCCTGACAATGAGCCAAAATACATAAATAATGTTTCAGCGAAGGTCTAGTTCAAAGTCCTATTAATAAACTCGGTGATCTTGCCATAACAACAACAACAACAACAACAATAACAGAATGACAGGAGTTTTTATTTCTTGCAGTAGCTATTGGTTCTTTCTTTCTTCAAATAATCTATTATCACACGTTGATAAAAAAATAATACGAAGGCGCATTTTATGTTATCGATCTAGCTATGAAAAAAAACATATCATATTAATTAATCGTAAATTAAATGTATCATATTAATTAATCGTATTAAACGTATCATATTAATTAATTAATTAACTCATTGATTATCTGTTGGATTTTATTTGCCTTATGAAAACGACAATGGTCGTGCAGAAACAAGTTTTTCTCGCGAATAAGAATGTGGGCGTTTTTCTTTCAGAGCTTTTAATTTTAAAATTGTGTTTCCATGGGCCTCTCCATTTATGTTAGATCCCCTCAACATAAGCAAGACTCCTTCAGCATCCCTGAAAACTGTTGCCATCAGTGTTTTCTTTTTGCAGAACATTGTGTTTAGACTTTTCTTGGTGGTGGAGTGCCTTTATGAACTAACTGCATGGATTCCTGTTTAATAGGAGGGTCCCAAATCTCACCCCCTTTCCAGGTCAAACTTTCTTGAGAAATTTCTTTACTTACCAAGTTTTGCTCAGGTGTAAGCAATCTGAAGATCGCCTTATTCATACCTAATCGTCATGCAAAATTTTTAGGATACTTGTTTTGGATATACACATTTCACCACCATCTCTTAAGTTTGAGCTACCATGAATCGTCCGGACTTTGGGGCATCGTTAATTGATTCTCCTCTACCCCATCGAAAGTGTTTAGACCAAAATTTAACTTGAAACCATAAGCAGCCATACACAGCAACGCAACCATTCTTTCATAAATAATTTTTGGGCCATTGCCTTCTTTTATCAGGAACTTCATGACACTGCGACGTTCCACCTTAATTTCACTCATTTTATTAACAAATAAACAAACTGGACAAATTAAACACAAGTGTTCACATGTACAGTCACGAGCATTACATTTTGGTCGTCACAGTCAAGCAGAAACTCAGTTTTAATTCTAGAAATTAAAATGTTTCAGATAAATATCCTATTTTTAGCTAAAAAGCGTCGAAAATAATTTTTTTCTACTTTGCGTTCACAATGGATTCATTGTGACACCAAAAACAGTTTCACAATGAAGCTCATTGTGACACTGTTTTTGGGGAAATTTTAGTCATTTAATTGAAAATATTTAATAGATTTTACAAAATAGCTCAGTATTTATTTGTTACTTAACAATATACTCACAATGAAGCTGGATAAGAAAAATTAATAACTTGTTAATGTGACTTTTGATTAAAACGAAAGGTTTTCAGTGTTGCCACGCATTACAACTAAAAGTGACGCAGAGTAGAAAAAATAGTATATTATACACGTTTCACAAGAGGTAACACTCGTTCCGTTGGGGTACGACTAGCGAAGCGTAGCGAGCCCCCACTCGTGTTACAATAAGCCTTCTTGTGAAACTTGTATAATAATATACTATTAATTACCAAAATTAGGACATCAACCTCCTTATTTTTAATGAAATACAAGTCAGGTATACCTATACAAATCTTTGACGGTAGTGACGACCAAAATTTATTGCTCGCGACTGTACTCTAAGGCCCAGTGTACTATAGCGGTTTTATATTTAAGATGAAGTTTTTTCAATATTTTGGCAAGTCGTGTGTATGACATTTTATGTTATTTCAAAAGATTCAACTCACCCATTTATCAAATGGGAATCATTCAAACTCTGCGTTAAAAAATATTTTATATGACATCCTGCTATTATGTTATCTACACTTACGTGCAAAAAAATCGACCCACTTCTCACACTTTTGACATGATTGCTGAGATCTTGTTTCCATTAAAACAAAAACGATCAAAGTCAAAAGTGGGTCGATTTCTTTGCACGTAAGTGTATGATGACTTCATATATACTCTATTCAAGATAAGAAGGTAGTAAACATCGCTGCGTTAGAAAGAAAATACACACAGCTAACAATAAAAAACGCGCCAAATTTTAAAAAGAATTAAATGAACGTTTATTTAATGACGTTAGCTGTGTGTATTTTCTTTCGAACGCAACGACATTTACTACCTTCTTATCTTGAATAGAGTATAGTTCCTTTTCAAGCTTGCCGAATTTTAATACATATTTATAAGGAGGGGACTTTTTAGAATCACCGTATGAGGGAATTGGACTAAACGTAATACAGTAGACCTCGGTTATAATGGCCTCGGTTATAGCGATCCACCGCTTATAACGAACTTCAGATATAACGAGCCAATTTTGATGGTCCCTTGAGGTTCGCTATAACCGAGGTCTACTGTATTTTCATTGGTATAATTATTGCCACTTTATTCAATTACATAAAGACGTCATACGTTGCAAACCAATTCTATTTTTATCCTATGTTTTTTACTAATCTAAATGAAATACATATTCTGAAAGATCGTATTTATAAAATAGTTTAAATTTTGATTGTAGGATTACAAAAATCTGTGCGCGTCTATTATGCCATATCTCTGTTGGAATTAATCCAAGTCAAGAATGCGCACCAATCACACGTAAAGCACAAAGGTCGCCTCAGGTTCGATCTCACGATATCCAACTCACGTTTATTTATGTTTCGTGAACACTTCACTTCTTCGCTGCATTTTTTTTAAAGCATGATCAAACGCAGATACGTAAAAAAATCGTTTTCCAAGATTCGTACGTAAGTTGTACCCTTCAATTCATGAAGGAACTCATGCACGTCATCAACGTATTGTTAAAGTTTAGACTCACGTGGGTAATTTTCTTTTTGTGACAACAAAGGACAGAGCAACAAAGAGAGGAATCCATTTTTCAAAATTTATTAAATTTCAAATCAAATCATTCCATAAAGCAGTCAGCAATACAAACACTAAAAACATTATCTGAAAATTAAAAAAAATATTGCAAAACTCATACAAAGTAAAATTCAAAGTTAAAAATTTTAAAAAGAGTACTAAAGTAAAATTCAGAGAGCAAAATTACTTAAAAGTTTACAAAAAATAAAGTCAAATGAAATCCATTAAAAATTGAACAATGAAGAAAGCATCGAGATAGACATACCACATGAAGAAGTAGCCTGTGTCCAAGACGTTTGAGTACAAACTAATTTGGATAGAATTTTCGGAGTTTCTGGATAATGTTAAAGGGAAGTTAACTTCGAGGAACTGGCCGATGAAACGTCCGAGGAACAATAGGAAGAGACTCGTGTATCTATCTACCTGACGGAAGACGGGTCAGACTGAAGAAGTCACACGTAGAAGACGTCCAGGTGAACTAAGATGGACTGTTTAAAGAACATTTAAACTTATGAAAAAAGTCAAGATAAATTGTGGGGATTTGTTGGGTTAATTTTTGATCAAAATTTCAATATTTCTGTTTAGATATGTGTCAGAAATGTTTTATACTTACAAAATGCATAAGAAAATTATTGTTATGTATCAAAATTACACTTTAAACACTCACAAGTTCTAGGATCTGATAAAATAGGAAACCTATGTAGATGAAAAAATACCACAGAGATGAAATCCTCGGATGAAAAAATCGGACATACCTTCTCTGATGAAATAAACAGAATGGTTCATGACTGCAACATAAATACGAGTAGAGTTAAAACTGAAAATACTTAATTGCAGTCTATGTCCCTACCTAATATAGACGATCTAAGAGATATACTGTCCCCTTTAAATACAAGGAAGGCTCTCGGAATAGACAGTATACCTCTATCAGGACTAACCTGGACTGTGTGGAATGGCAATTAGAAAGATGTTAAATCTCTCTTTGGAACAGTGCCACTACACCTATTGAAATGAAAACAGCCGTAACACGACCGATACATAAAAAGGGAAATTGGCTCCAATATGATAATTATAGACCAATATCTATCTTATCGGGCTTGGATAAAATTCTTGAAAGAAATGTGTCTCAGACCATGTTAAACTATCTGTCAACGTTTAAAATTGACAAAAAACAATTCGCCTATGAAAAGGGTAAAGTTACAGCTGATCTGTTAGAAAACTTCGCTAATTTCATTAATAATATCACGAAGTGCGTATCCTATACACGTTCGTCGATCTAAGCAAAGCTTTCGACACTATAAAGGCCGATTTACAATTATTTATTGCCGGCAATGAAAATTGCAGCGATTTGTATTGCACGCATATGCGGTATTTGCATTTTTTATGAAAATACAACACTGCGCATGCGTGCAATACAAATCGCTGCAATTTTCATTGCCGGCAATAAATAATTGCGAACTGTAAAGCAGCTTTAAGACATGACAAGTTACTTGATATTCTAGATGCGTACCACGTGAGAGGCAAAGTTAATAATTGATTTAAGGAATATCTTCAAAACACAGGATTTGTTGTGAAAATAAGTAATACGTACAGCAGATTTTTCAACATTGAGAAGGGTGTTCCACAAGGAAGCATATTGGGTCCTCTACTTTACCTCTTACATGTAAATGATATCCAGAGGTGTTTAAAATACTGCCACCACTTCATGTATGCATTATTGCTGCGATAAAGATATCGACACTGCTTACCTACAAATGGCACAGGATTTCCATATGTATGTTTCAATGTTGCGCGTACGACAAAAATCTTGTAATAAATGCAACAAAAACTAAAATGATGCACATAATGTCTCCGCACATGCAAAGACCTCTTTTAGATCCGAATACATTTCACAAAATTGTGAAAAATTTGTCAAATGATCAACTTACTGTAATAGATTGCTATAAGAAAGCTGAAATTTTGAACTTGAAGCAGCTGTATGCACACTCTTATAGTGAGACACTGTTTTAAAAATGACTTTAAATTACCAGTGAAAAACCCAAACGATACAAGGTCTACTTATTAAATAATTAAAGAATGTCACAGTCAGTTCTAGAAAACAGGTCAATAATAAAATTATACAAAATATAAAACTGTATTAATTAATGAATGCTTTTTAAAGACGTTTCGCAACGATCGTAGTCGAGATATTTAAACCGACTGAAGAAAAAAATTTTAAATTAATTAGAAATTATTCAATTAATAAGTAAATTGTAGACGATTCGCAAATATCATAAACAATTTATTAAAATATATTGGTAACTACCAATACCATAATTAGAAAATTACACGTATGCAAAGAAAAAGAATAGGCTTTCTTAACTAAAAGAATCTACTGAGTGACTTTTAATGATTGAAGCAAATTTAGTATGTTGGAGACACTGAGGAATTGATGTTTACTGTGAGCATGGAAATTGTTTAACAGATTATTATTATTAGGAACCTGGAAATATTGACCCCCTTTACGTAAGTAGCACTGAATCCTTTGAGATAATTATTGAAGACATTATTAACGTTTCAGGTTGCCTGCTGTAATTCTTCCAAATTGTTTACTACGTGTTCTGAACATCAAATTATTTAAATGAGGAAATAAGAAGTCCGGGTTTAATAGAATATTAGAGCAAATGTTCAAAATGTTGGCTGCCTTCACGTAAGCAGCATTGAATCCTTTGAGATAAATTATTGAATACATTAATTAACGTTTCATGTCTGATATTTGCAATTGCCTGTTCAACTGCATGCTGTAATTCTTCAAAATTGTTAATATGATTACGGAACACCACATTTTTTAAATGTGGAAATAATAAGAAGGCCAGGGTTATCAAATCAGATGATCTACTAGCCATCAACCATTACTGATTAAACACCCTGAGAAAAACTCCTCTAATTTAATGTCGTCTAACTGATTTATAAATGGTTCCAATATAAGTCTCTGATATTTGTGGGCGTTAATTGTTTCCCGGAAGAATATTAGTCCAATAATTCTTCTCCGAGACATTGCCACGCAAACACCAATTTTAAGTGAATGTAAGGGCACTTCAATCACATTAAACGGATTACGTGCAAACAAGTCCTGAAATTTTGTGAATTGATAAACCCAGATAGTCGAAACCAGGCTTCCTCAGAGAAGAAAATAATCAAAATATCAAATTATTGCTATACCACTGACAAAACTGAATTCGTTGAAGAAAATTGGGTGGGTGAAGTTGTTAAATCATTGAAAATTTGTATGGTCAGAAATGAAGGTGTTTTTTCAAGATCTGAGTGGATTCTTAGGAAACATGAGGATTCTGTTATACAATGTCATTAACATTTTGTACAATATCGGGTGTTATTATAGTGAGGCGACCAGTGAATTTTCCTTTTTCTACATTACCGGTTTGCAAGAAACGTTCAATTATTCTAACACAGTGTTGTGAAAAAAGAAACTCAATTTGTTGTTCTGAAGTGTGTTCAGGAAGTTTACCCCGAGTAGAGTTATAATGTGGAGTTATAATATTACAAGCACGTTTTTGAACGATAAGAGTTAAACATACATACACTTAACCTACCTGTTTGGAATAAATTACATACAGTAGACCTCGGTTATAGTGAACCTCAAGGGACCATCAAAATCGGTTCGTTATATCCGAAGTTCGCAATAAGCCATAATGCCACAAATATAGAGAAAAATGACGGGACATGAAATGTAGTTCGTTATAAGCTGTGGATCGCTATAACCGAGGTCTACTGTAAATTGTTAAAATCAACTGTTACAGCATACCTACTTTATCATAAATGGTGTGCAAAATGTTATTTACATATTATGATGTATGTACAGTGGCGGACAGAAAATTTCGGATGTCACTGTCACTCATCTGACGTATACATATAGGAATTCGTTAACTTTTACGTCAGTGAAATGACAGTGACATCCGAAATTTTCTGTCCGCAACTGTACATATAATATGATTTAATAATTATTATTACGAGAGGGTACTGATGATGAAGAAGAAAACATCATACTCTTATCTAATAACAATTCGCAACGATTTCATTTGTATCAGTTACTTTTAGTAGTGTTAGTTAACTTGCATTGATTCGATTACGTATGAAGCACGTGCAAAGCACTTTGAATTTCCTTTTATTGCGCATATCGAGTAAATTTTACCTACCTCTCAGAGGTGAGTAGAAAAAGTTAACTTTGAGTAATTTTAACTTCGAATATGAACGCTGTGAGTAGAGTTTACTCTATTAACTCGGGCAATTTATGAACGGTTTAGAGTTAATAGAGTTAACTTCGAGTTAACTCCATGGACTTTACGAACGAACCCCAGGGTATATTTCAATAAAATCATAGGCCTGCTGCTGTAAATAAATTTAATTACCATATTCATTTTGTACTCCGCTGAGAAAATAAGCCATCACTAAAAATGTATTTCGTTCTGTGCTCAAAACTATTCTGGTAATAAATTGTGATAATTAAATACTTATTTATTTGATTTTCTTGATTCGACAATAAACGAATTTATTTTAGTTTGACGATCTAGTGCACTAACCTAAATCTAAATTTTGGATTTGAAAGTACACCAACATAAACATTGAAAAGTGTTGCCAATCTAATAAAATAATTTTCAATCATTAAAAGTCACTCGGTATAACCCTGTGATAAGTGATAAGCCTTAGAAAGACATTGCATATACAGGCTGTTACAAATTCGAGGCTCACCATCTCGGATCTCGGAAACGGTATCATATCTCTTGCTGTTTCCGATATCCCAATGGTGAACCTCGAATTTGTAACAGCCTGTATACAAATTTAATAATTTTCAAGTGGAGTTGAATAAGTAACAAACTACTACAATATGTATGCATTTTATTGAAATTGCCACCAGGGAATACATCAGCATTTTATAATTTCAGAAAATTTCTCTTCTCACAACATAAACGCAAATTTGGCACAACATATAAAATAATGGAATTCACATTAAACTGCTGATTGACATTTGTGAGAATTTTTACGTACCGGAAATACGTTAACGAAGTTAACAATACTGGAGTGCGTTCAGAATTTTTACCTCCGAGAGCGTCTTGGGCGTGTAATCGCGTCTTTCTCACTCACGATTTTTAACATATTTTGCGTCTCGCTCGTTCGTTTTAAAACGACTTGTGTTTACACTATTTCCATGACAACGAACGCACTCTAAGCGCCCTTCTTAAAGCCTAGTTTACACTAGTGATTTTGATTTGATGTAACGTTTCCTGTGATAACAGCATGTCAAAAATCATACAGTTGCGAAAACCGTGTGAGTTACATTTGTAACGTTTAGACGGGCTGTTGTCTCGTAAGGTAAGAGATGTGACTATCCGCTGTCAAGAAAGTGAGGTTAGAAATGTCCCCTTTGCGAAATCGGAGGATGCGTGTGTATTATTTACAACTGACAATCAATGTACTGTTACTGTTGCTATTTCAACGAAAGAGACAATTATTACAAAGAAAGAAACGTCAAGTACGGAAACTGTGGGCAAGAAAATGGCTGCAAAGAAGAAATGAAAGCCGCGGGATATCAAATTTGATATTCAACGAATTAGAATATGAAGATCCATTAAGTTTCAACAATTTTACGAGAATGTCTATAGCAACTTTTCGGGACTTACTCTCCAAAGTGGAGCCCGTAATACAAAAGCAGAACACAGTGTTACGAGAAGCAATTTCTGCAAAACAAAGGTTAAACGATATTTAATGTTTAAAATATTTGACAAGTTTACTGACCAGTATTCATATATTCTATTACAGATTACTACTAACTCTGAGATTTCTGGCTACCGGAGAAAGCTATAAAAGTCTGCAGTACACGTTTAGGATATCTGTACCCAGTATTTCCATCATTGTACCACTATTTTCCTCGTTCTAGTTGTTCATATACACGCCGACAACTTCGCGTCCTCGCTATTTCGGTTTCGTATAACCTCACTGTCAACACTTGTTTGGCGGTAAATTTAAAATCGTCTTCTAACAAGTCACAGCAAATGGGTCCGCTCCTATTCCCAAAGAGAGCTATGATTTGCTAATGATTTCATCTATGCTGGCGCTTATGTGTCGTTCGCTGTGTCAACTCAGACACTGTAAATATCAACAAAGTCGCCTTATGATTTATCACAGGTTAAAACACATGCAAAATCACATAGTGTAAACTAGGCTTAAGTGTGGGATGTGAACAGTGCGTCCATTGTCATGGAAGTAATATAAACACAGGACTTTTAAAACGGATGAGCGAGACGCAAAATATGTTAAAAATCGTGAACGAGAAAGACGCAATTACACGTCCAAGACGCTCTCGGAGGTAAAGATTCTGAACGTACTCCTGTTGATTAACGTAGTGCGGTTATTTGAAACAGATGTTGACGTGATGTAATTATTTCGCTTCATGTTTTATAATAAATATTGATTCGAGGAATTTTCCGAGCAACTGATTACTAGTCGATTAGCAGAGACAATAATCACAGGCGTAATTGATATTTGCGGTTTTATATAAACGCAGAATTAGCATAAATGTGTAGGTACTTTCAGTATTGAGTAACAATCATGCGCGTTTCCTCAATAAAAAAAAATTAGTTAAATATGAAAGTCACCAACTCTAAATATTGTATGAAAACGAATGTGTGTAATTTTTAAAGGAAGTCAAAAATTTTTATTACATTACAACTTACAAATATAAAAACAAACATATTATTTATTCAGTTCACTTCAGTGTCTTTACATTATTAAAAAAAAAAAAAACAGAAACAAATATATTTTTTTCCAGTTAGAATATATTGAAATATAAAAAATTACTAATTTATTGTAATTGCCTAATATAACAAGATGTTTAGAAAGAATAATTTACTATCAGAAAAGGAAGAAGAATAAAAAGAAAAATATAACATCAGAGTGATCGTATATGTATGTATACGTATAGTTCAGTTATAGACAAGCAGCACGAAGCTTCTCGGTAGCTCAGCGGTTCGGTCGATGGAACTCGGCCAAAGCTAACGAGGTTCGAATCTACTTCTTCTCTATACGTTAAATTTCACTGTATGTTTACTCTTTAATATACGGTGTGCGTTGAGAAGTATAATAACGACTTTGGGTGAGAGCTTCTGCGATAATATAGTGAAGCTCCCAATACAAAAGTCAAACATTTTTGCAATTATTTCATTTTGAATAATTCGATTGGAATTAATTAAATACTTGACCTTTTTCTTTTACAATTAATTTAATTAGTTTTTAGTTAAAAGTAATAATTAATTATTAATTAAGTAATTAACTTCAGTTATGGGAATGTAAAGTCGGTGGTAGTACTATGGGACACTCCGTATATATCTAAATCGTTTAATTTTTCAATTCAACCCTTTGTTGATGCCTTAAGCGTTTAATTGTCTATCAAACCAATTCCATTTCCGTTTGAGACTTGCTCAAACGCATACAGGCGAGTAAATTAATTACTAATTAAAGTTAATTGCATATTTGAGTTGGTGAAGTTAATTATTCCGGGAGGAGGAAATTAACTGTAATTGACAGTAAAAATTTCACGTCCAATTTTCGTGCGGACACCGACGAAAGTGATGTCGAAACGGCGTTTCGGGCGAATTGGTTGTTAAAGTGATTATAATTATTATTTAATTTATATGAGCGACGAGTATCCAAAACTGGTTAACCATTTTGTAGCAATAACAATGACTGTCTTAAGGTGCCCTTACACGAGCAATTAAAATTGCCCAGAATAAGTAGATAAGCTCAGTTTTTTTTCTCGTTAGTAACCTGATTCATATCGTTTATTAATGAACAAGAAATGCTTTCATACCCGCTTCCACGTTTGTAAGAAATGTTGCACTGTATTCAATCTACAGTGCTGGTAATTTATAACTTATATCATTTGCACATCCCGAACGATGAAGTGCTTACAAAAAAAGTCAGCAGCATGAATATATCTGAATCATCTTTATTTTCGAGGTAAAAAAATTGTTCGCCGCGCCAAGGCTCTTATAAACAATGAAGACATCTTTCACGAGAGCTGAATTATAACATGCCCGTCCGCACCACAAAACTGCTCTTATTTTTAAACCTGAGTAACCTTCTGAGAACCTCGTATAATTAGTAAAGTAACCCATTCTGTCTGCTCTCCACGTTACGGGACGTATTTATTTATCCGCGCTCATTTATTCACGGGGGCTAAAAATAAATAGCGAAAAAAAATGGCGTACATTTGTTTCTCGCCGGTGAAATCTCGCTTTACATCTGTACTTATTTATTATCCGCTTCGTTAGAGTACGCTGATAAATTACGCCTCGTTAATTGCTATAAGTGTTTAAATCGAATACGTTGAGAAATTATGTTTCGGTTACGCAAATCCAATGGTTTCCGTTACATCAACGTTCGCAACGGTATTTTTATTCAAAGAGAATCATTTACATCAATCAACAATATTGGAACGTTGTAATCAATACTAGACCCTTTGAAACCGCTGCTGAGCTTTATGTGTTATTTTGATTTAAAAATAACAGAACTAACTTTCTTCTTCATCGCTCTTACATTCATTATCAGCTTCTTCCGAATATTTTGCTGACATTTGATAAGTGAAAACAAACCTGCTACTTCGAATTTATGTCTACGCATAAAATGCTTCCGAAGGAGCTTTTGTGAGGAGCGTCTAAATATCGCAAGAAATACCAGCGTTGCCAGGTTGTATATTTTTAAATATATATGCAACCTACGACACAGATATCTTCTTCTTTATAAAATTTAATTGTAATTTATTTTCTAGTCGAGACTAATTTTAAGTTTCGTTTTATTCTTGTGGAAACAATTTTCTTCACAATTACTTCTGTTGGATTAAAAAAAACGTTGAAACTCATATTGTTTATTGAAATTGTAATAACAAATTAGATTACAAAATAAACATATAATTATATTTATCAGAAGTATTTAATTTTTAATGTGTCGGAGCGTTTTTTTTTTTTGTACATTTGGGTCAAAATAGTAATAACGTTAAACAGAGCATACCTCGTTCTGATAAACACTCTTTCGCTGGTTAGTCCCTTCTAATCTTCTCTCTCTCTCTTCATCTCGCTTATCGCGCATACGATGCATCATGAGAAACGGATACACATACAACAAACAATGCGATTTACATCGGATGTCCCAAAATACATCAAATACTACTCACCGGGGGGCCTTCGTGCCCCCGCGGAAATCCAACGGTGCATCTAGTAGCAACCATTCCCTCACATTGATAATGGACACTACGGAAGTTATCCTTGGACGTTGACTTCTTATCTTCGCATGCATTAACCCCACATTCACCTGTAATTCGGAAACCCACCCACCCGATGGATATTAGCATACCTTGCCTCCTAAGCTTACGTTCTTAGGATCAGTTGATGCCACTGATCGCGTAAGTGTCAGCACACTCCGTTTCCGATCCAGTGCAACATCATGTCATGTTAGACCATTCTGGAGCACAATGCTTCAGCAGGTCAGGAATACAACCAACTGAATTCCCATTCACAATGAATATGGAATACCAGATGACTGTTTCGCCGACACCGTGCACTTCATCAGTGGTGCTGACCACTGCGGCAAGTCACACACGGGGCCGTATACTGGTGGCGACATACCCCCTGCAATGCTCCGGATCATCGGAAACAGGACGATATTCGCTATATTAGAATAACTCCAACTCATCGATGATCCTCATTGCCAATAACATAAACAGGGTATACCGCGATACTACTCCTGCCAGAACATTGCCTTCTCAGGGCAATACTCTGCAGCCACCCTGTAAGTCACACATCCCGTCACTTTGACGCGTAACACACGCGCTTTTCCCGACCGTTCTCAGTCCGCATCACGAGAAGAACTGTCCTGCCCCTCGTTTTAATATTTTACGTTCCCTCGGCTAGGCTTATCGTCAAAACATAAACAAACATCCCCTGATATACAGTTATTTATTAAGCATTTTAAATTACAAGCTAACTCATTCCTTAAAAATAATTTCGACTACGACATTCGGCCAACCTGCGAAAATTCTCGCCCTCGAGAATACTCCACTAAAACGAGCGAATATTACGAAGTCAAATTAAATTTAGGACAAAACTAGTAAAGTATAAAGGATAGTAGTAACTAGAAATAATGAAATTAGAATTTAGACTTATACATATTAATCAATATATCTCAACCGGACGCCCAAACAAAAAAAATTTTAAGTCGTACCCAAACCTAAATATCTTAATTTAACGTAAAAATCAAAATCTAAGCCTACAGATCAATTCACTTATGCATTCTATTTGTTTTTATTCTATATCACTATAATATGGCACACCATCACTGTTATCATCACTACTGTCACTGGTGTCCGAAATATTTCGCGAAGATGGCCAAAGTTTCATCCTATCTACCGCTACAATGTTATCATACCGTTTTTGTTTACGCACTGCTCCTGGCATATCTACAACTCGGTAACGATCATTAGGAAGCACTTCTTTTACCTGCATAGGCCCTTCATACTTAGGCAACAGCTTCCGACTAGTCCCTTCGCTGTGTGTGGCCTTGCGTATCATCACGAGTTCATTGACACTATATTTATGGGGTGCTTTCCTTTTTGCATCATATGCCTGTTTCTGTAATTCCTGGGCCCGTTTTATTTTCGCATGAGCTTCGTTGCGTATAGTTTTCAAATCTGTCATCGCTTCGCTCAATTGAATTTCTGCGAGAAGTACTGCCTCGCTTGGCGGTCGCGGCTTATAACCAATCAACATCTCGCTCGCGGTTCGTCCCGTAATGCGATGAACAGTATTGTTTATTGCGAATTGTACTTCGGCAACATGCTTATCCCAAGAATTCGATTCTCCTTTCGCGCGCAAACTGTCTGTAATTGTTTTGTTGAATCGTTCAACTTGTCCATTTGCGCGAGGCGTTGCGACAGCGTTTAATATATGTCTTATGCCATATTCTTTACAAAATTTTTCAAAAGATTTTGACGTGAATGCCGTTCCACGATCACTTATAATTCGTGTCGGGACTCCATACGTATTGATTAAACTCAGTAATGATCTGGTGACATATTTGGTTTTTGTAGATCGGACCGCATTCAAAATTAAGTATTTTGTAAAGGCGTCTACGATTACTAGCAAATAAACATTCTTTTTGGATGTTTTCTCAAAGGGTCCGAGGTGGTCTATGTGTACTGTGTGAAACGGAACAGGTATTTTCTCTATCGGATTCAGAAAACCAGGCTTTTTACCGGATGGTGTTTTGTTATATAAACATGGCACACAACACGAAATGTACTTTTCTACGTAATTGCGCATATTCGGAAACCAATAATTTTCGCATAATTTTCGTAATGTTCTTTCGATCGAAAAATGTCCCATTGCATCATGTGTACTGTGCAAAACATTTCGACGCATTCCCTTCGGAACAACCCACTGTACCCCGTTGGCAGTGACCCTATAAATTCGTCCGTTACGTAAGGCATAATGTTTGTAAACATTCCGCTCGTATTCATTTACAGGAGGCTTTGTAAGAATTTTCTGAATTTCCATTAATTTTAAGTCTGTTAGCTGGGCAGATAAAACCCAGTCGGCCGGTTCTATTCGCAATACATTCACACTCTCGGCATCACTTGTGCAAGGGTTACGACTCAGCGCATCTACATGGTCCATCCTTTTACCTGACCGATATTCTATTTCAAAGTTATATTCTTGTAGCGTCAGCCACCATCGCGCTATTCGCGGTATTAGTTCTTTCTTAGTCGCGGATTGTTTTAACGCATTACAGTCGGTCACTACTTTAAATTTAAGTCCAATCAAATATACCCGAAACTTTTTCAAACTCTCGACTACGGCTAGTGTTTCTAGTTCATACGAATGATATCTAGATTCGCAATTTGAAGTCTGTCTACTGTAATAAGCAACTGGGTGTAATCGTGTATCTACTTTTTGCAACAAAATTCCGGCAAGACCGTCTTTACTAGCATCCGTATGCACTTCGGTTTCCGCGTTAGGATTGTAAATTGACAGAGTCGGTCGCGTCACCAAGGCGTTTTTCAATTTTTCAAATGCATGCTGTTGAATTACATCCCATGACCATTTTCTGTCCTTTTTCGTCAACACGGTTAACGGTCGGGCGATCACCGCGTAATCTTTAATAAATTGACGAAAATAGCTTGTTAAACCAAGGAATTGTCTCACCTGTCGGACACTACTGGGCGTCGGGAATTCACTGACACACTTTATTTTGTCAACACCAGGTCGCACACCTTTGTCGGTCACTTCAAAACCTAGGTAACTGACACTATTAACTAAGAAAACACATTTTTTAATATTAAGAGTGAGTCCTTCTTGTCTCAATGTCTGTAGCACTATTTCTAAATATTTACAATTGGTTTCAATATCTTTTGTGGGGATTAGAATATCGTCCAAATACACAGCGGCCATATCTCGGCAAGGAGCTAATACCTTGTTGATCAATCTTTGAAAAACACTCGGTGCATTAGCTAATCCAAAAGGCATTCGGTTATATTCGTAATGTCCTTCTGGAGTACTAAAAGCTGTGTACGCTTTCGATTCTTCGGCCACAGGTATTTGATGATAACCGGAAGTCATGTCCAGGCTTGTGAAATATTTACAGCCTTGCAACCGATCGATTTGATCATCAATACGAGGTAAAGGGTATCGATCTTTGATTGTCATCGAATTTAACTTTCGGTAATCGACACACATTCGAGCATCGCCGTTTTTCTTTTTGACGAGAATTACTGGCGAAGAAAATGGCGAGTCGGATTCACGAATAATTTCATTCGTCAACAGATCTTTAACAATGTCTCGTACTATTGCTTTTTCTTGATGAGCTAAACGGTAAGGTCGATATGAAAACGGAACATCATTGTTTAAATTTATTCGCATCTCTAATGATTTTGCTTTCCCAATTTGCGATAAGTCCGATGCAAAGCAGTCACTATAATTTTGTAAAATATCAATCAATTTCTTTCGATCTGCGTCAGATACGTCACCGATTTTTATTTCTTTCACAGGCAGTGGCGGTGCGGTAGCCGCGGTCAATTGTAACACTTGCGTGTCCGCATCCGTCGTTGCTTCTTTACACGGCCACCCCCGCGCTATTAGGGTGCTAGCTTTAAATTCTAAGTCCCTGTCCGAGATATTTACTACAGGTAGCCAAACATCTTCGATTTCACTAACACGCAACACTGTACGCGGTATGGCGTATTCACTACCCGGTTTTGCTCGCAAAGCGCTATCAACAAACACATCCCCGACATATTTCACCTGCGATCGCACTTTAATGTTACCGGCGTAATTTCGCGGAATTATAGTATCACCATCACATAACAATGCCACCTTATATACTTTCTTTTGGGGTTGATCCGCGCACGAGAAGGTCAATGTTTTACTGTCTTTGACAACAAAAATATCCGGTAGCTCAGTAAACGGCTGTCCAAGCAACAACGGCACATCTTGCATGTCATCAGACACGACATATGCTGAAATATCCTTTTCGATGTTATCAATTTTTATTTTGAATGTTACGCATCCTTGCGTGTTGACTTGTCCAGCTCCGTAACCCTTTACACATATTTTGTTATTCGTATCAATGGGCAGATGCAATTTATTAGCAACCTTACTTTGAATTAAATTACATTGACTTCCCATGTCAACAAATGCTACCGATTCATACTTGTTTATTGCTATTTTCTTAAAATATTTATTATTCTCGGGCTTCGTCATAAGCGTCTTTCCTGGGGTTTCGATTTTGTTTTTGTAGGGCATGCACTTCAGAAGTGACCTACTTTCCTACAGGTATAACATGTGTTTGCCTTATTTTGAGGGCAGCTCTGGCGCTTATGTCCGAATCTGTTACAATTAAAACATTTTATCTTTTCCGAGTGCGATCGTCTACCTGACTTTACCGAGATGTATTTGAATACGAATAGTCGCAAGTTTTTTAAAAAGGTCAGAAGGCTTTCGGGTTCCATATAATTACTTGCAGTAGCAGCTGCCTTGATTTATTGCTCAAGAAATTAAAATACAAAGAAACTAATCGACACCGATCGTTTACCTAACAATGTGATTTCAAGTACGCGTCGAGGTAATCTAAAATCAAAACTTTTCTCGCTTAAATACACAAAGTCGAAACTTCGATGTCTGATTATTTATTTAATGCCCTTTCTTAAGCACATTGAAAGAATGAAATAGCTCAAATTTCAGCCCAATAAATTGTACCCCCTATTTCGTTTGTATACGTTGTGTTATAGCCATAACCCAAATAAGCAAAGGAATTTTGTTTCCACTCAAACCATCGTTTCCAACTACGATAAAGCCAGCTCATTATTTTAAAAAATAAACTACAGGCGACAGTCTCCTGTGAACCAAACACTTAAGTCTTTCATAAACATTGGAACGAACGTTTATCAGATTCAATGCCGAAGTTTCTAAAATTGCGCCCAATTTTGGATCCTCGACGCTATCGCAGAACAAATTGTTTACAGACCCCACACCTGACTGATGTCGGAGCGTTTTTTTTTTTTGTACATTTGGGTCAAAATAGTAATAACGTTAAACAGAGCATACCTCGTTCTGATAAACACTCTTTCGCTGGTTAGTCCCTTCTAATCTTCTCTCTCTCTCTTCATCTCGCTTATCGCGCATACGATGCATCATGAGAAACGGATACACATACAACAAACAATGCGATTTACATCGGATGTCCCAAAATACATCAAATACTACTCACCGGGGGGCCTTCGTGCCCCCGCGGAAATCCAACGGTGCATCTAGTAGCAACCATTCCCTCACATTGATAATGGACACTACGGAAGTTATCCTTGGACGTTGACTTCTTATCTTCGCATGCATTAACCCCACATTCACCTGTAATTCGGAAACCCACCCACCCGATGGATATTAGCATACCTTGCCTCCTAAGCTTACGTTCTTAGGATCAGTTGATGCCACTGATCGCGTAAGTGTCAGCACACTCCGTTTCCGATCCAGTGCAACATCATGTCATGTTAGACCATTCTGGAGCACAATGCTTCAGCAGGTCAGGAATACAACCAACTGAATTCCCATTCACAATGAATATGGAATACCAGATGACTGTTTCGCCGACACCGTGCACTTCATCAGTGGTGCTGACCACTGCGGCAAGTCACACACGGGGCCGTATACTGGTGGCGACATACCCCCTGCAATGCTCCGGATCATCGGAAACAGGACGATATTCGCTATATTAGAATAACTCCAACTCATCGATGATCCTCATTGCCAATAACATAAACAGGGTATACCGCGATACTACTCCTGCCAGAACATTGCCTTCTCAGGGCAATACTCTGCAGCCACCCTGTAAGTCACACATCCCGTCACTTTGACGCGTAACACACGCGCTTTTCCCGACCGTTCTCAGTCCGCATCACGAGAAGAACTGTCCTGCCCCTCGTTTTAATATTTTACGTTCCCTCGGCTAGGCTTATCGTCAAAACATAAACAAACATCCCCTGATATACAGTTATTTATTAAGCATTTTAAATTACAAGCTAACTCATTCCTTAAAAATAATTTCGACTACGACAAATGAGATGTTAGAACGAATGTTGAACTTTAAGAAATGTACATATGCGGTCAAAATAATAGCAGTAGAACGCCAAGATAGTTAAAAAAATATCTTTCCCTTCGATTATTGAAAAGACTATTACCTTTATATCAGATAACGAAATTAATTTAATTAAAGATGGTGTTAATTTTACAAATAATTTAATTCTTTAAAGAGATGTACAATATTTTTTGAGAATTTAGTGCCACTGCTATTATTTTGACCACCTCGGTACCTACATATAAACAATTCAAAGTACAAGAAATATGTATTTTATATAATTACTGCTTACCGATATATAATTTTGGAATTTATATTTAAAGTTTCTTTAATTGAATAGTAACATAAGATTAACCTTTACAACAAATGGCTTTAGACAATAATATTCATTAAAAGTGACAATATTAATTAGAAGTGAAAAATATTTTTCACTTCTAACGAGGGCTGTCGAACGACGGCGAAACGTTAAGTTTTGTGCGCTATTTAGTGTCCGTTTAAAAGATTTTGTGATTTTATTTATTTTGTATATACAGTGCACTCGCGCTAACGTGAACTAATTAAAACCAGCTGTGTTCATGTTTGCGCGATTGTTCATGTTTCCGAGATGCAGTCTTCAGCTCTTAAAAACAATTAAAACATGAAACATCACTGTCAACCTTTATTTATGTACTACATATTATGTATTTTCATAAAACGCCAAATGTAATTGCCTAAACTGAAGAAGTCGTGAGACAAAAATTAATAATTTTTCTTTCTTTCAATATTGACGTTATTTAGCCTTTCTATCAGGTTCTTCTGTTTTGATTTGCTGATAAATCAATGAATATGTTTTATTTTTTGTTCAAAGTAATTGAATATGTTGCTGTTAAAATAATTCCTATTTTTCTTTACTTTGAAAATATCTAAATAACGTTATAATAATAATTTTAAAAAATAAAATTTAGAATCACGTTGCCGTTTGCTAGAAAATAGGAAAACAGTTGCTATAAATTTTTAATTGACAGAACAATTATTCAATTAGTAAGTAACACTACTTTTACAGTTTTGTATTTTTTTATGATAACAAAATGCATTTTAATAATGAAGAGTTACGTGACATGACATACCTACTAGGAAAAGGCAACCAAAACTGTCTTTTGACATCAAGATTATATTCGCAGCATTATCCTATGAGAAGACACCTGGATTATAGAGTTTTTCAAAGATTGAAAGAAAGATTCTAAACGCCAGCAAACATTAAATACAGTAAAAATGTTATTAAAATAACGTTATTTAAATATTTTCAAAATAAAGAAAAATAGGAATTAGTTTAACAGGAACATATTCAATTATGTACTTTGAACAAAAAATAAAACATATTCATTGATTTATCAGCAAATTAAAACGGAAGAACCGGTCGGAAAGACTAAATAACGTCAATATTGAAAGAAATAAAAATTTATAATTTTTGTTTCACGACTTCTTCAGTTTAGACAAATACATTTGGCGTTTTATGAAAGCTTATTAAAATAGTGTTTCACGAGAGTCTAGATATACTGGGTGTTCCATTTGAAAATTTTGAGAAAAATTATCTTTTGCAAAACTCAACACCCTGTACACATAATAACTGATAGGTCGAAGTTGTTTCGAAATTTCTGTAGAAAAGATATTGTATTGAATATCTACAAAAATTCAAGACTAAATGTAAATAAATAACAAAGATATAAGCACTCATATTATGGCAATTTTTTACACTTCAATATCTTACAAACTCTTAAGTAAAACTTCCTAAATTTTTGGTTGTTACCTATTCGTTATGCGTATTTTCGAAATATGTAAAAATATACTGGGTGTTCCATTTAAAAAAATATAACTTTGGTATGGCTCTCAGTTAGTGAACACTCTGTATAGCCAAAAATAATTTTATGAAGTAGAGCTGACTGTGTTACATCTTAGTTCGTTTGAATTTTTTTTCTATCTATATACTAGAGACGGTAGAGAAGACCGCGGCACTCGGTGGACACCTGTATATACAGTGCTCGCCAAAAAGTCGGCATCAAATGGGACAAATTTTTATTTCTGATTTTTCGAAAAAACTTTTTACGGCAATAATTTGTGCTTGTCTGAAAACCTATTAGGCCCTATTAGATATACCGAGTGATTTTTACTTAGTTAGAAAATAGCGTTTTCAAAATTGCCAAAATCCTAAAATTGTTATTTCTTGGAAACTAATCAAGATTTCAATGAAATTTTTTTATTGTGTATTAGTTTTAGCTTACTGAACAATCTCAAGGCCAGAAAATAACGTTCTTTTTTTAACTTCAGCGAAACTTTTCAATTTTTGAACTTTTCACAAAATTTCACATATCAAAACTTTTTGGACGAAAACTTCAAAGATTTGTAATTGAAAAAAAATATAGAGAAAAGCATTTATTGCATTAGATATTTTATTATTTATGGAAAAGTAATATTTGTACATAATCGCAACGTTTTTGATGCAATATGCTCTTGAGGAGAAATATTTTTTAATGATAATTAACAGGTATTGGAATGTCTTCTAAAAACTCTAATCTACTCCTATTCATGAATTCCTGTCACAAAAAAAAACCTAAATATTCTTTTACAACGACCTAAATGAGGAGAGTTTTTTCTGAATTAAGACACCATTAAACTAACAACACTTACAAAAAATGACAAGTATGAGTGTTACGGAAAAACATAACACATCTCGTAACACATAAACTTTGATATGACCTTCATCTTACTTAATCAGTAAATTTGGCAACGTTGGTATTTTTTAGGATTTTTAGCCGCTCCTGCTTTTGTGAACGAGAAGCTACTGATACCAATATTCCCAGGTTGAGAAAGTCATTTTGCAACCGTAATGCATTATTTTTTCACAACCTATTTAAAATTGAAAATGAAGTTAAATGAATGATGAAGTATTGAAGTCAGTTATTGTAACTGTGTATTTTTTATTTAATAAAGTTGTCTGGAAATATGATGATACTTTAATCATCATTCAGGTGTTGCTGTGACAAGTCGAAAAAGTTCCATTTTATGACCTGATTTTGCTTACAAAACAAATGAAGTGCTTTCTTTCTGTTATATAAGTTAAATGCAAAACAAGTTTTCGCACGACAATTTCCTACACCAACCTATTCAACTCGGGGGGCACTTAAACTCCTACAATGTCGAAGTAATTACTCCACGGCTTGGTACTCACGTAACCATGCCAGCCAACGTGAGACTCAAATCGGAGTTAGTTCCTTTGGCGAACTAAATTTGAAGTCGAAACTTCAATCGGAGCGTTTGCGTAAAACCCACGTTGGATAAGCGAAATTTAATATTGTTTGGGGTACTGGAACGGCAACTGCTGCGTTGACAAGGGTTTCCCTTTAACTTCACCGCGGAAATGCTAACGCAATTAACAAATTTCCAGCCTGCGTTCCGAATTTGCTGGGGCGCAACTTGGACGACGTTTGAGGCGATTGAATTTAGAAGTTTCTCTCTTTGGATATACATACGTCAAAAGTTGTTTTCACAGTATCAATTTATGCACGGACAAAATATCAATTAACAGGGACATTCAAAAGAAGGAGGAAACAATGAGACATTTTCAAGACTTGATAGATTAAGATGATCCGATGATAAACCAGATAAAAAAATATTTAATGTTCAATGAATTCGGATTCAGTCCTCATGTAAGTCCATAATACTGAAACGTCCACTGTAAATTTAATAAATAGCGTGTCATAAAGTCGAGTTTACCGTGCACGTTACGTCCGAAAGTTTAAAGTTTACGAAGGCACCGGCATTCCTGCTAATAAATATTCCACGAGCTTTATGCAGTATTTATGAGTCGCTCCGCAAGCAACTTTGATCTTCGCCGGATACGAAATCCCATTTTCCGTAATGCCGACGACATTATTTACGATCTCTCTTTTAATTCGCCGTTTTAATGGTGATGTGTTATTGTTCGTTGTCTGCTTGCTACTTTTTCGCCAAGTCATTCATGTCTTGCTTCTAACGTGCTCGACGACGCCTTCTCGGTTCATGTATCAATGTCACAATGTCTCTTTTACATTTATCTAAAAGTAAAATCGCTCTCGCATGCTTAGCTTTATCCAATCTGTGTTTATGAAACTTTCAGTGGATCGTTATTGAAATTAAATTTTAATACATTCTGATGACGTGCATGTTACAATTCTATTACTTCTGAATTCACCTTGTATGGGTCAGTGACTTTCCCAGGTAATCAATACGCGTTTTGTCATCAGGATGTGAATATTTGATGCAGTGAGGATCCAAGTTGGCTTAGAGTTAAAGGAAATTGTGTGGTTCCATCAGTAAGCAAAGTTCAGTAAGCTGTTGAAAGTTGTCACTGTCTCCAGTATATTCTGTTGTTGAATTAACGTAAGGTCTTAAAGTTGTGTTAGTTTCGAAATTAGCCTTTGCGTTTAAACTATTATCATCGTCAACATGTCAGAGTCCTTTAAATTGAGACAATAATTTCTTGAAAAGTAGAAAGTTACGTATACATATAATACTCGTAATAATATTAAGAATAATAAATGATTTATTTCCATTACCTCTAGGTACATGATAGCAGAACATTGCTAGCTTTTATGCAATGAAAATTATAGGGGAGAATTTCAGGTAAATTGCTTCTCTGTTCTACCGTAAGTTATGATTTATATAATTACTAAATGAAATAGGTGATAAAAATTAATAAGTAATTAAATTAAATGCGCTTAGTTCCTAGAAATAACAATATATGGATTCCAAATACAAAAAGAAATACAATATAAATTAAATCAAATGAAATCTTCCTTGATTAAAGAATAGTTGAATACATCATTGATAATTAAAAAAATACTCCTACTAATAATAATAAACGATAAAAAAATCAACTTCTTATTCTATTTGAAAAGAGTCTGTACTGAATTCCTACAACATCGAACGTATTCCGCAATTATTGGAAATTTTTTTGTGAGTTTTCTTTTCTGAATTGTTTGCATGTTGCATTTAAGTTACATCACTGTTGCACATAGTACCGTAACGCTATATTGTTCCGCATCAATCTCAATCATATTGTTGGCGTAAAGGTCAAGCGTAAAATATCAAGTACAAGAAGGGGTTTACTTCCTTCAGTTTCTTACGTTGTAAATTTTTAGTATAATATTTCTCATTTAAGAGTTTTTACTTTTATGAAATACAACAAGTTCTATTTTGGGGTTTGAAGAAATAATAGTCGTTCAAATTAAAATAATTTAAGACTAGTCTAACCCTGTTTGCATTTTTTTAATCTGCGCCTAATATGTGTACAACCAGAAATACAAGGAATAGTATAAGTAAATAAGTTATTATTATAAATTAAACAAAACTGAATAACTTTTAATATATCTTATTACTGCATTGCACTAATTATCGTTTTACTATTGGCTAGCACTTATCGCTCTCTAAATAATAACTGATTCAAATTTGTTTCAGAAAATTCTAGCACCACCTATAGTGCACCTGCAAAATTCTCGAATTATAGGGTAGCTCATAGATGGCGGTATATTACGGTATAGATTTATTGGCTTCACAGTTATAACAATATAAAGAAAATGGAACTATTCTTAATATAAAGTTATAAATAAAAACGTAAAAGTTACAATTTGACAAATTTGACAATTTACAAAACTCTTGATAAATTTTATTCCTTTTTTTCTTAGAAGAAAGTCTTCATCTTACTTTTTTCTTTCATATAGTTTGCTTAATCTTGGTCTCTAATTTTCATTAAATTTTTAAAGTTCGTCTGCTTGCAGTAATTGTAATGACATTTTTTTATTTCCTGCCTTAGAGCACTGTCATGGCGTTTTCGATTCACTGCTCTGAATCTCTTGTTATTATATGAAGTTAAAACAAGATAAGAGTGCCCTAGGATAATAAATCATAATAAATGTTATAAATATTTTTGAGAGAAAGTTGTTTTTTTTTAAATTTGCTTCATTATTGTATTTCCTATTTTCGAATTAAAAATTAAATAAATTAAATTAAACACTAAACGTTCTTTGATATTGCAATTTATGCATGTGATTATTTGCTATCCCCGTCTCGAGTGCACTTTAGATGTGACGCTCTTGCCAGCGCGAGTGGAATCTGATCCGCCTAACCGTGATTATGACATTCTCAACTTCTTCCTCTGCTCCTTTTTTTTTGTTTTTTCCTTTTGTGATGTTCCTAATTTCTTTTGGTTTCTGCTTTAGTTGCTCCTCATTTTCCATTTGCTTCTTCAACATTTCCTTTCTTCTTTCTCTAATTGTTTCCGAAATAAATAAATTTGTACTTCTTCTAAAGAGTATTTGACATTAAATGTAAACCAACTCTTTATAGTCAGCATGTTTTTAGGCTTTTCACTATAAAGTCGAAGTCAGATATGAATAGTATACTGGCAGTTTTTGGAAGTATGGCTGAAGAAGAATCCAGATACAATATGAAACAAATTTAAAAGAATGGCAGGTTTATTTTTCTTTTTTCTCTGTTCATTTTGAAATGAAAAATAATTTCAAATTTTTTTAATAAATTACTAAAAATTGATACACAGTACTAATTTTGAATTTTTACTAATTCTTTCATATTTAGACAATTGTGACGATTTACCTTTAGGTGTTGACTTGACATTAGTTTTTTGTTTCAAATTTAATATAATTAAAACCGTAACGACGAGTTTTTCTAAGAATTATTATGTTTTTGTTCTTAATAATTTATTTAAAGAAATTTTCTTATTCACCCGTGCCGCCGAGATCGGGGTAGAAAACAAAAAAAATACACATTAAATTTGTTTTTGAGCAATAGCAATGTGTTCAATCATATACCCAGCACATGTAAGTACCAAGTTTTTTAGCCACACTTCCGAAAACACCCTGTATATGAAATTAAATTTAATATTTTTTTTAGACAACATAGTTTTTACAATTTTTCCGATAACATCTTCACAATCTCATTATTTTTTGACTTTTCATCACTATTTTTTTTTAAATAGCGGAAAGGTACACAAATCACTCAATAATATGTACTAAAAATCGCATGAAAATACCTTATGTCCAATCGTTTAAGAATTGCTCAAGAAATCATACAAAAAAGTACAAAAAAAAATTCATAAATAGGTGGCACCACACTAGCTAAATTTGTTTTAAAAGTATCTCCTTCATTTTGAATTTAAACTTTTGTGTAGTTACATAACTTGGAAATTGGCGAAGAAATCGTAGATGTAGAAGGCGCTATTGTAATTTATGTAATTTGTATTTCCTAACGAGACTTCTGCGCTTTTTGCAAAATTAAAATGAAGAATATTAATTTTAAAATTAGCACAAAAATTATTTACGAAAATACTCACAGAAATGCTAACGCGTGATCAATATCTTTTCTAATCAAGTGACCTATGGGAAAAAATTATGTCTTTTCCTTATATAATTTCCTTATATAATGTTTTACAGCTACTCCATTTGAATGCAATGTTTACAGTACTAAAACGGTGGTATTAATGTATGTACAGGGTGGATTAATTTCGATGTCTCTTATGGGCATCTCTGTAACTATAAGAGATAGAGAAAAACTAGTGGCCAAGTCTAGATCTCTTTTTTAGAGATAAAGCCAATAAACTAAACAAAAATTGGCTATCTTCTTCGACAATCGACAATTTTTTTGTTTGTTTTTATTAAATATCAACTCTTGCTCAAATATTTTGACAGTTGCAGCCGCATAAAGAGAAATAAAGATAGAACGAGCATCCTCTAAGAGCCATAAAGATTACAACAATACTGATACCATGTAGTTTGGGTCAAATTCGAAATTATGTAACTTCAATTAATATTTAAGTTTAAAACGCATTTTTTCGATCTAATATGCATTTCATGGGATAATGAACTAAATTATGTGTATAAATTAAAAACATCTTAAAAATAAGAAATTATTGCTGAAAAAGTTAAAGAATATTGAAATGTAAGTAGATAATGAACACAACTCTTGATATATCACAATAAATAACTTAAAATCCAGAATAATATCAAAATAAAATCACTATTTAAACACTGCCGCGCTAAAATACGCGTTTCAACGCAACTCATGTTTTAACCGAACCCAGCTCTATCGGCGCTAGTTTTCTATCTCTTATGTTCATCGCAATACCTCTCACTCTTGTGCTACCCAATCATCAAATCTTTATTAATATTTAATAAAAACAAAAGAAAATTGTCGGCCTTCGTTGAAACTAGCCTACTAAAAAAAAATGCACCAAAAATAAAAAAGGCGTTTTATTCTATTAACTGTAAGAAATAAATCCAACAAAGTATATATTTTTGAAAACAGAAAAGAAAATCTCTATTTAATGGTGATATTGCCTACTATGGTTTCCATTTAAAAAAATATAACTTTATGCTACAACTCGAAAATTTAATTAAATATAAAAAAACCATCTACACCATTGAATTGTATTCCAAAAAGTGTCCTAATAATGTTAAAACAGTTTTTTAATATTTGCAAATATAAACGAGATATGACTGATTGACGAAAAGTCGAAAATCTCAATTTTGGCTTATAACTCGAAAACAAAAGAATAAAAATAAAAAAGAGATCGAGACTTGGCCACTATTTTTTTTTCTATCTCTCATAGTTACAGAGATGCCCATAAGAAACATCGAAATTGATCCACCCTGTACGTGTTAAGGGCATCAAGTAATTCAAAAAACTTTTACAAATGAGACGTGTTACATGGAACAGCTGTTTACCATAATTGTAAGTAATTGATCCCAACAAAAAGATAACAAATAAAATACATACTTTAATGTTTATAAAATTTTCTGCGCAATAAATACATTTTTCTAGCTTGCACCTTAAAAGGGTCTAGCAAGGAAATATTTGATTTTGTCATGAATTGTACAAGGATTTTGTTTATATTTTGAACGGTACCTACACATTTTATTATTAGACATACAAAAAAATGTTAAATACAAAAGTTTTTAAAAGAATTTACTTAACACTTACACTTAACAAATGAGTATCAATTTTGTTATTTTAAATGGAACACTATGTATATTTAAACTAATGTACGTTAAACTAATTAAAAGTCACTTTATAAGTCAAAACGCTAACATCTAAAAGAAATTAACTTATTAAATGAAATAAATTAATAAAAATATGCCAGAACAATAAGAATTTCAAACTTAAATATCGTAAAAAGTATGAAACCAAATATAGACAAACTACATATTTTTGGAATTAGGAGAAAAATATCTTTCTTAATTCTAGAAAATATACTGAGTGTTCCATTTAAAATAACAAAGTTGATACTCATTTATTAGGTTTCCGATTGTTATTTGTTTCTTTTTAAAGTAAATTCTGGCGGTTTCAGGTAAGTCCCTAAGGCCGAGTTGCTGATGTGACCAGTGTCTGATTAAACCAGTAATTTGTTAACTTTTGGTTAAATATCAAACCACAGTTTTCTTTCAAACTGTTGTTCAGTCATTTTTAACCAACTGATTTATTAGTTATTTATTTATTATTATTATACTGAAGTGTTATGTCTTCCACAGATGGTGGTAATAGTAGTTGTGGAAAAATGCGGTGCCAGATTTCTCCAAATCTATTAAAACAAGTACAGCAAATCTTTACGAATTTTTTTTTAAGACAAAATGTTTAATTCTGTTAAACACAAGAAAAAATAAGGATTTTAGTATTCAGCAAATATTTTACTAATTGCTTGTGTTTACTGTTTCGCCAAATAAATTTTTGAATTTTTCGAAGTGAATAAGAGATTGTAGTACAATGCATCTTACTAATTTTAAATATCATAAAGACAACTTGTATGTTAACGAATTATCAGTAGTAATGAGAGTAATAATAATAAATAAAAATAAGTAAAAATTATTGTAATAGTGAGTCTTAGTCCATGTTCTCTTCACGTATAAATTGTTTAGTTTTTTCCGTTATTCACTTTGAAAAAGCCAAAAATATATTTGGTGAAACGTCAGCAAACATAAATAATAATTGCTTGTTACTAAAAAGTCTTATTTTTTAATACTCCCAAGAGGAAGAAAACCCCTGCAGTTTATTGCAAATACTTACCAAGCAACCGAAATTTTTCAAGTAGAACTTTTCTCGTGTTGAAAGTTTTTTTTCAAGTTATTTTTACGTTAATTATAGTTTAAACGACCGAATTTCATAGTTTAGCAAATGTCAGAGTTAAACTGTCAGAGTTTACCTCTTAATCACTGTCTGAACAACCAAAAAGAAAAATTAAGCTCTGGTTAACGTTAAACAAAGTTTAAACCTTCAGTGAGCAACTCAGCCTAAAACTTTTGTATTTAACATTTTTTGATATGTCTAATAATGAAATGCGTACGTACCGTTCAAAATATAAACAAAAACCCGTACAAATTTTTCATCTTTTTCTACTAAAACCCTATTAACTTACTTACACGAATAATAAATTATGGACTTTACAATTAGAGACATAATTATATTACCAGTATCTATATGCTCTTCGCAATTTAATGGTTTAAAAAGTGATTAATGATTTCTCGTCCATTGTAAATTGGTGGGCCTTTGGTTTTAGTTTTTAGTTCTTCACTTGTTGTAAAATGAACGTATAAGTTGTTGGCCTTACATAATCTAAAGGATTTGCAAAATTTGGATTTCTTGCAACTCTTAAATTTAGCAGATCTATGGCACCATTCTATTGTTTTAACATAGAACTTCTTGCACCGTGGTGACAAATCCTTTTGGCGAGTCACATTTACGTGTCCTAAAATGCCTCTTCTTTTAGGTGCTGCAAAAAATATATTAATAAATATATAAGATATACTTTAAATAGTTCTTACTTGTAGGAAGAGAGTGCTCAGCTGCTCCTCTTTCTAAAATGCTTGGTGTCATGCTGCGTTTACAAGTTACATCTGTTTGTTGTACTGTAGTTGTCAGTGTGGGTTCTGTAAAATTGCAAATTTATTTCCTATACATAAATATTTACATTTACAGAAAAATATAAAAGTATAATCAAATTCAAATTTATGCAATGCATAAATGACATGTCAGTGTATGTTTGACCTCTAAAACTAGCATTTACCATTAGGAAAGAAACATACATCCTCAAGACTTGATGAGGATGGCCCAACATCTGAAAATGGAACAAGGTGGGAGCATTGGAGCATCTGCTCAGTATCACACTCTATTTCCACATTTTCATGTACAACTAGAAATATAATTTGATTGATAAGTAATAATTGTTTAATAGAAAACGAATTATTTAGGTCGATTCACATTAACAAGATTTGGGAAAAATGGTAGTCAGTCGAAGTAATATTACGATTCATCCAAATGGCATAATTCGTTGTAAGTTTATTTAAAACATTTGACTATTATATATTTTCAGTTGAAAAAAGTAAATAGTGCACATGTAATGGTACCTATTGTGAATCCATAATTAGGTATCAAGGCTTAATTTTTCAATCATGCATTTTATTTCTATAAAAAAAATTATCCCTACAATTATTCCTATGAGAATAAAACAAAGCTTAAAGTTAAACCCTTCTTGAAAAACTGGGCCTAATATTGCAAAGGTTACAAGAAGAAAACTGACCGCCTGGATTGGAATTTGAACACACTCCATTCTGGTCCAAGTATCTTCAGTAGGTTTACTAATCAGCGGACCATACATGTTGATATAGATCTTATTGATTACATAATATTATAATTTGCTACCTCCTGTACCTGGTAAATATAAAGTTGGCACTGCATCCTTATGGAGTCCTCTTCTTGTCTCAGGTACAAAATACTTTCCATCAAAATGTTTATCACAAACAAAATAACTGCAATAAATAGTTGCAGGATTTTTTGGAAAGCAGTGTCGCTTGCTTATCCGATCTGTACAACCAGGAACACAGCAGTTGTTCTTATATTTTACTTCCTCCATTTCAGAGCAACTATTTAATGGATAAATACAAAAAAAGTACTTATATTATATTACTCTTAGATTTATAATATAATTACCTTAAAAAGCAATATCAAATATGATAAAAGTCTGATGATGCAGGATTATCCAACCATAAAAGAATGGTGACAAAATTAATGCGGAAAGAAAGCGGATTAATCAATGGAACCATGCCATAGACAAAATACTTGTAATTCACAGAATGGGTCGCTGGGAACAGCGAGTGCAACAAGAGAACTTAACAATAATGAAATCCCCAGATATTTATACAAACCGCCCCCTGACGGACGTAGGGGAAGTTTACTATTGTTGCAAACCATAAATTATTTTATTCCGAATGTCCTCATTATAGTTATATATCTAAAGTATTTTGACTATGGTTACTTTATAACCACAGAGAGTCACATTGAATAAAGAAGCTCCATTAGCAGACTAAAGTCAAATGGAAAAATAATGTTTTTATGTAAATGAACCAGATAAAAAAGCGAAAACAATCACAAAACAAGTAAAATTAGTTGTCGCCATGAGAAATGAGACTAGTAATGTCGCCACTGTATTCTAACATGTTATCAGTCATAAAGTCCTGTTACTCCAGTAGGCCTTGGATGTGTAAGGGCACGTCTTTTCTTAGAAAACTGTAATGACATTTATAAATTGCGTCACATTAGAATTCGACAATATGAAGCGTAAATCTTTGCCATAGAAAAATGGGCACCATTTTCAACAAGTTTAATGAACATGCTTTAACATTGGAATTTTTCGTTAATATACACGTTTCTTTAGCCTGTAGCATTTTTATATGTATCGATTGATTAAATAGAAATGTCATTCTGATAAATCAAATGCTTTAAGAAAAGACATGCGTTCACACTTCTAAAGCCTACTCGGGTGACGGGACTTTATGACAACATGTTATAAGTCACTGTAATCTAAACGGCCGTGGTTTGAAAAACCATAGTTTCGGGAAAATTTCATAGATGGCACCACTATAATTTGAATAGAATTTTCTAGCGAATTTCGCTTTTCCTTAAATTTAAACCTTCACATAAAAAGTCTCATATTTCGAAAACTGACCAAAAAGAATCCTCGATTCGGAAAATTCTAGTAAATGGTGTGCCAGTGCATTTCATTTGTCAGTGCGGATTATTTTAATTCGCTATTTATTATTGTAATTCACTATTCCTTTTTATGACAAAATTATTAATAACGTCAAAGAGCTTGACTAAAAGTGCTTCCTTTAAAAAGAAATTAATTAATTTTTTTTACGAAATTCAAACAAGACAAATTTTGATACATTTTAACTTACAACTGAATCATCCGACTTTCTAATTTGGTTTACAAATCGAAAAGATCTTTATTTTATCGTTTCTCATGCATCGTTCTACGTCAAATTTGATCATTTTTAATTTTGTCTCGCCTTTTGGTTTTATGCAATTTGATTCTCTTTTGAGTATTTCAGCAGTCTGCTGGTGACTTAATTTCTGTCACTTTTTATACGTTCTTAACTTGACTAAAAACAGGGCAACTGTTTTTCTTTTTTGGAAAAATCTGATTTTCAATCCACTTCTGTTCTTCAGAGAATCTTCAACCGATTAATTAATAATTACTTAAAAATGTAGGTAATTAGTCGCTTTGGGAAAAAAATAAAGGAATTCTTTAAAAAAATTACTGAGTATTCTCATCTTGTTTTAACCTCATGTAATAAATAAGAGGGATGGAGATATTTTGAGAGTAGTCAATCGCAAACACTATAAGTTTGTCGTGTTGTGATGTGGCATACTTTCTACCTTACAAGATCACAACAACCGAAGAAAAAAAACAGAAGAGAAAATCAACAAAACTTTGAATCATTTTTAATAAAAAAAATTTTATCCAAAGGTCTGTTCGTTTGTTCTAAACTTTTTGCACCAACCGCTCCTGAGAGAGTGAGATGTATAAAATATAATGTAAATAAGAGTGAGAAAAGTAGTGTAAACAAGTTAGAAGTGTAGAAAGTGCAATCGAAGAAATATCTTGTCTAAGTTTTGATCTATTTTGAAAGAAATAAGCGACCCAACACTTTGTATAGTGGTGGCCATGGAAATTATTACTCCTGCATGCTACCCTCGCCCTTATTGACATGTAATGAAATGTAAAACAATGGCTTTCGGTGCCGTTGCAGTTGCTTTAGGTCTCACCACTCATATTGCCACAAAGGGTTGCGTGTTCCTCGAGTGTACATAGATTAATAATGCAGATTTTAATTGTTACGTCGATAAATTTATTTCAGTGATTATAATTGAATACCTTTAAGCAAACGAATGCAGGCAATACGTTTCTTGTTCGCGTTCAATTAATCCCCCCAACGATTTCGATTTAATAAATCATCGCGCAGTTATGCTTTATACACTCGTAGTAAGTGGTAGTAAAAGGTATTCTGGTTAAATTGCCTCGGTTCAATGCCTTCTTCGACGACGACGAAAACGATCGGCCATAATATTTTCTCGCGGTAATAATAGAAATATCGCATGCGACTCGTCCGGTGAATTATGAACGTAAATATAATGGATTCCTTTGTTTATTCAAGCGAGCGTATTTTTTTCTGTATACCTACGTTCGACAAAAAGTCGCAGATTATTACAGATTCTCTTTCGCCGCCCGCAAATTTTTCAAATTCCTCCTTCGGGAGCGGCTTTGATCCTTCGACTTTGGAGGGAAAAAAAGGAATTGTGTTCACGTGTTAGAGATTTTATTTGATCCGCGATTTTATTCCTTCTGACAGAAATACAAAAAGGATTTTCCATAATAATCATAATAGGATTGAAGCAAAATTCAGAAGTCAGTTTGTATAACGACAAAAATAAATCATTTGCATACGGAAAAAAGAAGTAATGAAATTAATTTATGTATTGAGAAATGGGGGAACTGTTTTGAAAAGTGCGGTTTGATTAGTTGAGATAAAACCGAATTAATTAACCAATTAATCGGCTCCGTTTTAATGAATACGGTCGCCTTTTATAAGCCTGATTAATTGTGTCGATTTTTATCGGTTGTAAATGAGCTGCAGACTTTCACGCAAAATATTCAAGTGGCTTCTTTTTCTTGCAGCATTTTGTTCGCCGACATCGTGGGCTTCACCGTTCTAGCATCGCAGTGCACGGCGCAGGAATTGGTGAGGCTCTTGAACGAACTCTTCGGAAGATTCGATCAATTAGCTAATGTAAGTACCTCACTAAAGTGAAGTGATGTGAATCTAGGTTGCTGCTTTACTATGAAATTTGTTGGTATTACTGAGAGAGCACACGAAACCAGATGAGGCTCATAATATTTATTACATATTAAGTAGCGTTTGCCACATTAATAGAATATTAATAGAAAGTGCACGTTTCGGTTAAGTTGAGTAGGATCAATCGATATTTTCTATTTTAAGATTATTTAAAATTAAACACTTTCAAGAACTACAGGGTGTAATCAATTAAGTTTCACATACTGTAACCACTATTAATACACAAGAAGAGAAGCTAGGTTATGACATACGTGCTGTGGTATTGGCATATAACCTTTTAGAAATAATTTTGATCTCAGGGCCTATTGATTGAATTATTAAACAAGTTACAACATTACACGCAATGAAGTAATTTAAAATAGCATTGAAACTCTGTAAACATTTATTGAATTGTTTTGTGCAAATTTGTGAACAAAGTGGTAACTGGGGTAAGTAAAAATCAAATATCTTAGTGACAAAATATATTGAGTTGGTAGTATTGAAGTTACACATAAAATGTCAAAATAACGATATACACATAACCAAATTATCATCAAATGCAAATAGTACATAAAAATTATAATCTAATTTGCCACGACGAATTGAAGTTAGTAAACTCTACCTCACATTCATCATGAACAAACAGGTTTGTTATTTTCAGTGACCGCTAAGGTAAATAATACCTTGTTCCGTGTCCCCAAAAATTCTAAAAATTGTTGAATGCAAAGAATGAAATGTGTGTTGTTTTAAATTATTATTTAATAAACAAATTGTGGTTTGTTGAAAATCAGTGTGTATTTTGAATCTGTTATAACAAATACTCAATGTATTTATTCCATTTCGTATTTGCCGACAACAAATCTTAACCATATCAAGTTAGATAAAAACATCTTCTCTGAATATGATAACGTTAAATACCAAAATGTGTTTGTGATAAAAGTATTAACTTCGTCATCAAAAGGCAACATGTAATTATTCCATGTCGTCCTTTTTAACAACAAATCTAATCATACCAGGTTGAATGAAAATCCTCTCTGAGTATGATACGTTAAATACATAAATGTGTGTTTAAATCAAAAACAACAACAATAATATTAATAAATTTTAAAATTGTTTACCATTCTAGAAGATGTTACCACAATCACTGACCAAGGAAGACATAAATCTACTGAAAAATTATCCCACTTATATAGGGAAATAAGCTCACAAAAACATGTCTCAAAAGAAACTTAACCTTAAAATACAAAATTAAAATTAAAAATTCATCAAAATTAACTAAAAAAATGCGATTCTATATAATGCAAAAGTATGGAAATTAAATTAGCTTTTCCTAGGCCAGCCAATTAGCCCCAGTCGAAGTGCCTCCACCTTCAGCATCTTTACCTTCGCCCCATCAGGAAGGTGCAACAGATATCGGCGCTTGTTGCCTCTTCGGTCCTTAAGGAACTCACGAGGAAGCTTTTTGACTGCTTCCTCGAACTCAGCAGCCTCCATCTGCTGCGGGGCAGGGGTTTCAAGATCTGGCAACCCAACCTCCCTGACCGATGCGTTCTGGACCTCAGGCATCGATAAAACAGGCCTGGCAGGTGGTAAAAGGACATCAGGCATGGCCTCGGTATCAGAGTCTTCCCCAAAAAGCTCAACGAACTTGTTTTTCAACCAATTTGCTGTGTTTGGGGAGTCGAGACTCATGGCATCGTCTTCCAGGTTACGTATACTCTGCATTTTAACAAAATAAAGATATAAGTACAAGAAATATTGTAATGAAAGTTTAATTTTTAGAACTCTAAGGGACCCTGTTATATAAACATGATAGAAATGTGTCACCAAAAGCCAAAAGAAAAATCATCTATCAAAATAAAACAAATTCAACGTGTGTATCCTTTTCATTAAAATTTAATTACTCCAAGAAAAGAAAATAACACAGCAATACGTTTGGGAAAAATGTCAATAATAACTCCGGAAAACGTTTGAGAAGCGCTGGCATAGATTTAAAGCCCCGGCTGAGCGAAGTTTACTATCGCAGATGCAATGCAATAAACGTTGAGGCAGGTCATTTATTACTTTCGTACGAAAGAATACGGCGATTCCCAGCTATTTTTTAAATTAATATTAAAGTAATAAAAATGCAAATTTTTCGCAAATAATTCTTACATAATAACATTAATTTATATCCTAAATTTAAAATAAAACAGTAATCATTTTACGGAATTAGTTCCTCATGTGATGACGAACTTATAGTATTAATAAGTGAAACTTATTCGATTACACCCTGTATAATTGAGAGCAAAATTTTATTGTTCAGTATAAATATTTCACTGAAGGACAATTCTCTATAATCTCTATACGTAATATTGTGCAACTACAATTTTCCTGCAGAAATCGCGACTACAGATGCTCTTAATATCCAAGGCACTGCGGAAGAGCAGCGAAGTAATGGCGTCGTTTCCTTGAACTTCCGCCGATATCAGCCATTATTCTTATTTATGTTTCGGAATAGAAATGACCCGCAACTATCTGACTGTGCGGATTCGGAGCGTCTTCATTTGCAATCCGGAATACCGATAATATCATAAGCGAACGGAATTTCTATATTTGATTCGCAGCAATTCGTTCAAAACTATGAGATGGAATATGCGGAAGTCCGTTGAATATATGTACTCTCTGTGGACGTGAAGTTTTTAATAATATAACTGATGAGGCGGAACCGAATTTAATTAGGCCCGGAATTTATTTTGGCAATTCCCAGGGGAAGAGAAAAAAAGAGAAAGTTTCTGGGGGGATTGCGTCGGAAAATTAAAGCCCAACAAAATGGTTTCAAATTTAAATAAATAAAATCTCTCTTTTATTGACTTAAGATGCCCTAAAGATTTTCGAAATTGTCCACAACTAAATTTTGATGAACGAAAAAGTTTTTTCTCCTCTCAATGTGCCTTGTTTTTGTTTTCATCGATTTTTTAAATGAAAACGTGAAATTAGACTTCATAAATATTTATGAGGTGAAATAAAACCAACGTGCTTTAATTGCGCAATAAACGTTGATGAAAATTTACTAAAAAATGTGTTTCACAATTTCACATTCATTACAAATAAATTTTAATTTGTCGCCCGCTTTAAAATTCAATTTTGTCCTCATTCTGAAATTAAATTGTCCGATTTTATTCACGGTTTAACTGAATGGATATGGATTCGGTGAAACAATGCGTATTATGCAGGGTGTATATTCAATAATTTTGCAAAAAGCAAAGTCTAGCCCAAAAATTAAAAAAAAAGTGGCCTACCACAAAAGCGCTGTGTCCTTTAAACCTTTGCCCGTTCGTAGATGCGATTATTACAAATTCATCGTCGCCCATATGCAGTTTGATAAGGGAAGAAAATTCTAAGTATCCACTCGTGTTGATTATTGAATTAATTCATTAAAAGCCACTCATAACTTCGCTTCTTTTCTTGTGTATTTGTAGTGGTTACAGTAAGTGACTGAAACATATTCAATTACACACTGTATATACTCTTTCTAAGTAAGATATTTAGAAATTGATTTGTTTTTTTTTAAGTAATTATTTTCTTGTCTACCAACAATAAATGAAGAAAGAAAAAAGTAGTGGTCTATTTCAATGATCTGTAAACTATGTTAAGTGTAGACATGAGTATAAAAGATTTTTTTAAAATACCCCAAGTTTAGTAGAACACGAACTTCAGAAATCACGCTACACTTCTTCGTTATCCGCGCCATCGTTAGCTGCGATTCAGTTCGTAGTGAGTCCCGAATCAGATTGCATATTATCAACTTCCTCAGATTACGTCTTGTACGTAACCAGGACGTCGGAAGCGTTTGCAGCAAATCAGGAGCTGCTTCATTGCATCTCAGACCTCCTGGACGGCAAATTAATTTCCTCCTTTGACGAATTGCAGACTAATATGGCTTCAGAATTCACAGAGTTTGCTCAATTGCTAGTAATTACGTTTAATATTCAAATTTCCGTTCACCAATAATTATTACGTAAATAACATCAAAATAAAAGGAACCTCACATCTGTGTGTGTTCTTTTTTTAATTATTATTCTTTGAATGCCTGTATTAATGTAGAATTTCATGGGCAAATATAAATATAAAGTTATAAAAATCATTATGAAATAGTTATAGCTAACGGTTCCCAGATTCTGTGATCACTTTTTAAAATAAATTTACAAACCTCATTGAGATAAGTTAATTTAATATTTTGTTGTGTCCAAATTTTGACATAATGAACTTGACTTTACGATCTCACACAGATGCCATTCAAAAGTTACACTAAAGCTCCAGCTACAATAATAATATTAATCTTTGCTCATCAATAATACAGGAATGTTGGAAACGCGTTAGTCATTTATCAAAAAGTTACAGCTCGGGACGATATTTCACGTTGCCCGAAACTGCGAAAAAGGATAACGTCGACGGTTGATCGAGCACCGCAGAGCCGAATTTACCGAAACTGTCATTTATCTGCGCCGAAAACAATTAAACTGCCTCTATCAGACCCCAATTCAGTGGCAATTTGTACGAACCATATGAGAATGAGATGAGATCAAGCTTTAAAGTTCTAATTACAAGAATCGTAGCTGCTGCGTTGTATAACTTTAAAGTCAAAGGTGTTTTTAAGTATTATCCCGCTTCTCCGATTGCTGCATGTGGCTTCATAATTTGAAATGTTCTATACGTTAGAGTAACAAATAAATTATAGAAAAAAAGAAATTCTTTTTAATAAAACATTTAGAAGGCCAAAGGAAGAATGTTATAAAACCAAAACTACAAGGATGCATGTGGCAGAAAAAGGTAGTATAAGATCATACAAACTAAGAGAATATGAAATAGCAAAGAAATACCAAGAAACTGTTAGTAAAGAAATAGAACAAACAGATCAGAGGAATGTTGAAGATACGTGGCAAATATTTAAAGAAATTATAACAGCAGCAGCTAGACAAATCTGCGGAACAATTAAAGCAAATAATAATGTTATGGTAATAATTTATGTAACATGAAATAAGAGTATAACAAAACATTTATTAACAACTAATTACAACTACAATTACTTACATCTCTTATTTTGGTCACTTACAGACAATTCAGACTACATGACACTCTGACTAGATGTTATTCTAATGTCTCTAACGTTCGGCTTGCCGCCTTTTTATAGGGGTTTTGTTCCCGGAGTATTACGTAAATTGTCGCCTTGACATTTGCATTCGGATGTGCAGGTGCAGATGTGCAAAGCGGGTGAATCATACGTTACATAATTGCAAATGAGTCATTCTTTTGTTTATAATAATGTTCCGCCCGGATTCTTGCAGCTGCGAATTCCCTGCGTTGGCGGCGTTATCCTTGTCCTTGTTTCAGAAACAGACTTCATGGTGGAGTGAGAATATTAAGAAAGAAGTTAAGTTAAAGAAACAAATATGGAAATAATATTTGACCAATAAGACGGAACAAACGTATAATGACTACAAAGAACAGGGAACGAAAGTTAAGAACATTATACTGGAGGCGAAGCGGCAATCCTGGGAGAGATTTGGAAACCGGATAGAAGCAGCAAGTAGAGAAAATAGCAAATTATTTTACAGAGCAGTTAAAACAATTAGGAAAGGTAAAGAAAAGCAATCGATAAGTGTAAAGAGAAAAGATGGCAAATCGATTATGAATATATGAAAAGAACACTTCTACGAACTACTTAATCCGAATGAGACAGAAGGAGATAGCTATACTGAACAATCTGAGGAAGAAACAACAGACGAAGAAAATGAAGCACTAACTTCTCTTGAAATCGAACAAGCTGTCAAATAAGCCAAAATTGCAAAAATAAAGCACCGGGATGTGACGGAATAACTCCAGACATGATCAAATGAATCAATTGGATCATAATATATGTAATGAAGTCTGGAAAGAAGGGAAAGTACCTAGAGACTGGGTAACAGGTGTAATATTACCATTTCACAAAAGAGAAGATAAGAAAGATTGTCGTAACTATAGGGGAATTACACTTTTGAGCACAGCAGCAAAAGTATAGGAAAGAGTGCTAGAAAAAAGGCTGCGAAAGATCGTAGAACCCCAACTGAGTGATACTCAAAGCGGTTTTAGACGAGGCCATAGTATACAGGTTCACATATTCACTCTGAAGGAAATAATATGTAAAGGACTGAGGCAGGGGAAGAAGTACTTTTAGCGTTTATTGATCTCGAAAAAGCTTTCGATATGATTCCAAGAAAACAAATATGGCGAAGTTTGGAACAAAGAGCAGCAACCAAAATCTTATATACACAAAATTCTAACTTCGTTCGAACCCACAACATGCAATCTGAAGAATTTATGGTGAAGGATGGTTTCCGGCAGGGAAGTATTTTAAGCCCTACACTATTTATAAAATTAATGGATAACATAATAAACGAGAATGCTGCCAAAGTAAAGCAAATGGAAGTGGGCTACAAGAATCTGCAGATAGTGTGCATTTGCCGATGACGTGGTCATAATGGCTAGCAATGAAAAGGATTTACAACAACTTGAATATATGGAAAGAGGCGCTAGATAAAAACAACCTAAAAATAAATGTCAACAAAACGAAGGTAATGGTAATAACGAATAGTAAGCATAAAGAAACAAGCATACAGATAGAGGATAATAAAATAGAGGAAATCAAAGAATTCAAATATTTGGGAGTAACTATAGACGTAAAAGGGAACCAGAAAAGAGACATTGGAGAACGTGTGGAAAAAGCTTCTAGGGCATATTATACCATGTGTAAGACAATCGTTAAGAAGAAAGAAGTATCGAAGAAGACCAAAATGACCATTTTCCAGCCCATTCTATTGTTTGGAAGTGAGACGTGGAACCTTACAAACAGCATAAAGAGTCCAAGCTGTGGAGATGATATACCTACGAGGAGTAAGAGGAGTAACAAGAATGAGGAATGAAAAAATAAGAGAATAACTAGAAGTTAAAGCTGCAGTAGAAATAGTAGAAGAAAGACAGTTAGGATGCTGGGGACACTTACAAAGACTAGATAATACTGGGAACGTTAGGAAAATATGGGAAGCTAGGACTCAGGAAAAGACAACCAGGGTTAGACATGGAACAATACTATCACGAGGATTCTGGAAAAGAAGAATTCGACGTGGAACGAAGCAAAAATAATGGCAATGGACAAGAAAGAATGGCGGAAGTTTATGCACAAAGTGTAGACGTAACCTGGACACCTTACTGTACAAGGGAAAATGATTATATATACAGGCTGTTTCAAATTCGACCTTCACCATTGGGATCTCGCTTATTTGAAGAGATAGACGGTAGGTTTAAATTTGGCAAAGTTGCTAAATTTTACGAGCATTGATAATCCGCAGAGAAATAACTTCCATGTTAACTCTTATTCGAAACAATTGTAAAAAATGAAAAGTTGTCGTTTTCTTATTTTTCCTCTATCTTCTTTATTTGAAGAGATATCAAAAAAAATAAAAGTACTTTCTTAAGACTCTTCCGAATTCTCTACACACACCATTTTGCTGTTACAAGTTTCGTCAAATTGATATCGCAAACAATTTTTTCGAGAATCTTGGAGAATTCATTTATTATCGAAATGGGACGGTAATTACTCCCCTTTTTTGTACAATGGATAGATGGATAGATTAAAAAAGATAAGTTAAAGGTTTGACGATCGCCATCGTAGCGTGTTTTATACCTTGTGTGGATAGTCCATTGACTCCTGATGAGTTTTTGACTTTAAGTTGCTTTATCGCCTGTAGTTTTTCTTGCTCACTGTTGTCCGGAAAGTACATAGATTGTGTTACTGTATGTCCAAGAGTACATTCCTCTGAAAGACCTCCTGGGTAGTATAATTGAAGCATATCTTCGGCAACATTAGTAAAGTAATGACTAAATACTTTAGCGATCGTTTTTAGATAAAAAAAAAAGGTAACTATGTTTGAGTTGGCTTCCGGTTGGAACCGCGTCACGTTGACTTCTTCTACTGCCGACGTTTCGTTCTTCATTGCAGAAGAACTTCTTCAGGGCTGCTGCTGCTGGTGGTGGTGTTGCTGCTGATTCTGGTTAGTTATTGAGACCAGAAGCAGTAGCCCTGAAGAAGTTCTTCTGCAATGAAGAACGAAACGTCGGCAGTAGAAGAGGTCAACATGACGCGGTTCCAACCGGAAGCCAATTCAAACATGGACGACGGCCGCAGAAGCCTTCAAGTTAAATTTAAAAGGTAACTAGGTGAAAAAAAATTTGTCTTTTACAGTTTGTACGCCTACAAATTATTTGAAACAAAAGGCAAAAGTAACAAATATAAACAAAGTTTAATTAGATTTGCAAACTGTATAAATTTTAAATTTTCTTCCATCCTTCCATACCTTATTCAACTAATTTTGAAATACAAAATGCATTGTAAATTCTTACCAAAGTATAATCCCTCTGTGTCACCCAAATACATTTAATATCGTCTCTATATTCGCAGCCATCGACCCTAAATGTACAGGAGCGTTCAATGCCTTTGTTAATCCGTTTCTAAAACAAACTAACGCTTTAAAAAAAAGACTGAAATTTGATACGAACATTCTATACGAATTCATATACCTTTGAGTGTGACTTACTTATCACTTAAAGTAATTGGCTCTTTAAAAAGTTACTTCTATTTGTTTTCATACAGGGTGTCCCCTGACGTAATGTCACCACTTCACCTACGTGATAGTCAATTCAAAGTAAGTAAAAACTCTAATAAAGTTTTGTTCTAAAGTAAACCGTTTAAAAAATACTGGGTGTTTAATGTTTAATGTTTTATTTTTTTAATTTTAAAGTTCACCTAATAATCAATTCAAACTAAAAAAAACTCTAATAAAGCAAACCATTATTTTTCAACAATACGACGTGTTTTGTAATTTTCAGAATTTTTAAACTTTATCTCAAAAGGTCTTCAAAGGCAACTACATCTCTTTTGAGGCATGCCAGAATGTGTTTAGCAAACAACGGGGGCTATTTTGAACACCTTTTGAGAGTTTAAAAATTCTGAAAATTACAAAACACGTCGTACTCCTGAAAAATAATGGTTTGCTTTAGTGCTGGCAACCGAAACCGGTTTTTTGGATAATTCGTTAACCGGTTTTGGATATTCGCGGTTTTGAAGAAACCGAAAACCGGTTATCCGGACAACCCGATTAGCCGGATAACCGGTTATTCGAATATCCAGTTATTCCAATATTATCGGATATTCGAATAACCGGTTATTCGGATGACGGATATTCAGATATCCGAATAACTAGAAATTCGGAAAAAGATATTAGAATAAGATACTTTTGGATTTAATATTCTTCAGTACCTATTAGAGAATAAGTTATGTATTTATTTAGATAATTGGTTTTATTATTTATAATATATTTGCGAATGCGTATATCTTCGCGAATTATAATTGGCCCTCTAGAGCAAGTTCGTAAATTCATCGGTTGGCAGTTCGGTGTAATCATATCTTCATGAAACCGTTCGTAGTCACCATAAAGAAAAGGAGCAGCTCTGAAAGTAAAGATAATATGATAATGTGACAAGGCGAAAGTAAATTAAAATATTAGATTCATTTAGCGAATTTGAGATAAGAGAATTGCATCTAGTCACAATAAGCATAAGATTTTCTTTATTATCTTTTATTATATAACCTCAAATGATGCACATTTATTTCAGCAAATGCCTTCATTGATTAGTTTTCTGTTTAATTTACGAACTTGCTCTATTTTTCTATTTTCTGGATCTAACGCATGTATTACATTACACTAATTTTTGTTACGAAAGCATAGTACGGTAGCGGACAATAAAATCCAGTCACGTCATTTGTACATTGTAAACCTTAGTTTCATATTTTTGACGTTTAATACGTATTACAAAATTGTCACTAGTAATTCTGACATTTAATACAAATTTTATTTATTTATCTTGACAGAAATATAACGTCAATAAAAGCCCGATTTACCAAATTTGTCTAAATATGCACAAGATGTCAAATTCTTGTCCGGATTTTGGTGTCCGGTGCTGTACAACAAAATGTCAATAGAAATGTCACAGTTTCACGTCCTATTTCCGCACTATTTTTGATAACATTAGCCGTCCTCTATTTACATTAACTTCACTCAGTATGAAATCGATTTCACTTAGAACTGAACTGATTTTAAAGTGAACAGAGAGACTCTTGAAGGAATGATGTTTTAGAACTAAAATTAACATAACCTCAAAATACGTATGAAATCACATAAAACTGACAACTGATTTAGGCCTAGATTTACAATGCTAGTTTAAATTTAAGCCGAAGCTTAAACCCTTAACGACAATTATTGAAATTATTGAAATAATCGTAGTCATGGGTTTAAGTTACACCTTAATTTACACTGGCATTGTAAAACTGGGCCTTAGAAAACTAGCTTGATCAATACGGAGTGCAGGAGAGGAAACTCAATTACTTCCTCATCACTTATCACTGATCGCCAATTGAATAACTGCAAATGAAATGCGATTAATGATTTTCAAGTGAATCTGAATCAATTCACGAACAAATATATTGTAAATGGAGGACGGTTATAATTTTTCTGTTTTACACCTGAAGCTTGGAATTTAAAAAAGTCTTCAGGTCGTACTTTGCAAGATTAGAGTAGTAAATCGATCTCTGTCTGATTAACAAAAACGTTGACAATTAAATCATGTAAAAATAAATGACACAATGCGTAAATAAACTTTCATTTTTAGGAGTCAAGAAGACCACCCTTTTTTTTACGTTTTTTTTAACTAATTGGGATAACCTAAAGCTCAATATCCGAGTATCGGTTGTTGGATATTTGAATAGTCGGTTTTTGGATATTTGAATAGTCGGTTTTTCGAATATCCGAACAATCGGTTTTTGGATATTCGAATAGTCGGTTTTAACCATTATTTGGATAACCGGTTATATCCGAAACCGGTTCTTAAAGAAATCGATTAACCGGTTTCAATTTTTTCCGTTTTGCCAGCACTAGTTTGCTTCATTAGAGTTTTTTTTTTAGTTTGAATTGATTATTAGGTGAATGGATAAATGATTAGATGAACTTTAAAATTTTAGAAAATAAAAAATGAAACATTAAACATCCAGTATTTTTGAAACGGTTTACTTTAGAACAAAACTTTATTAGAGTTTTTTACTTAGTTTGAATTGATTATCACGTAGGTGAAGTGGTGACATTACGTCACGGTACACTCTGTATAAACTCTATACAATAAAAAACAAAGTAATTAAATTAGAAAGGAACTTCGGCTTGTACTTTTTTTTTAAATCACTTTTATGATTTTTGCTCGTTTCCTTCTTTGGAGAAACTCACACTGATGATCTAATCCCGTTACCGTTACGATTAATGACAATGAATCCGCTTTTCAGTGTAAACTCAATCAATGTGACAGCGCTGATTGAACGAAGTTTTTTTTTTCTTCGTCGTGTGCGCTAATTGCTACGTTCGATAAAAGGACAAACTGGAGGCAGTATACATTCCGTTCGCTTCGTTGCGAACGTAGCCACCCGTGTTAAACTCCAAAAAAGGTTAATTTTATGACGACGGCGCGGATTCCGCACGTAACTTATTTATCGGCGATGTAACATCGGAATTTTTTTAATTTCAGAACTTTATTATTACATGAGCGTAACGTCGCGACGCTCACGACGCATGCTAATATGAAAGTTTATTAATATTTCAATGTTCATGGCAGACTGTGAATCACTTTGTTTTCGATCGTAGTACTTTAGAAATATTTCAATAATCAGTTTTTCATTTTTGCGCAAGCCATTGATAATATTATTATAATATTATAGTGATGAAAAACCAGTATCAATAAGTGAAACTTATTCGATTACACCCTGTATAATAAAATCGGAGCATTTGCAATTATTTTCCCATTTCGTTTTTCTTTTATCGATCATTCTACATGAATAAAAATTTGCTTATATCGAAAAAATTGAATTAAGAAAAGCAATTTATAAGCATATTTTCCAAGCAGATTTAATTTCACGCTACGCTGTCCATCTTCCGAGTAGATTAATAAAAAAAAATCGAACACATGTTTCCCCATCGGTGATCGCATTTAAAGGGCAATTTCCATCGCAAATTCTACAATATGCCGCCACGTGCGTCGTTCGTTTCGAAAATAAAATCTCTTTTAATTTAGTCCTGTGTTTAACCGCGTCGACAAATTAAAAATATGTCACCTAATATACGGTTAAACGGGCAACATGTTTTCAAACATAAGGGGAAGAGCCATTTCCTCTAGGGCTATAAATATAACTTTTGGTGGCGGGCGCTCGGCTTTATTTGTTAATTTTATACGCGCCCGGTTCTTAAAGCACAAAGTGATCGGCGTAAATTTCACGTCTTGGATGTTGTAAGCAGCCGAGAGATAATAAATGAATTTCCTGCTTCAAAGAGCTTGAATTCGGCGAAAGAAGTAAATATCGTGGCGGTTTCCGACTCGAAAGGGTGGATGGAAACTTGCATAATAAAATTGCTCTCTTGGCGGCGGGCGCAAGCCGACTCACTTAAAAGTTTAATTTATAAATCCTCCGGAAAGTAAAAATACCTTAGCGGCGTATAAAATAAATCGTCTCAGCTTAAACGTTTTTTTTTAACCGCCGAGGCTTCTGTTTCTTCTTAAAAACCTGTCGAAACTATTTTAGCTCACGCACTTGCGTCGAACAGAACTTAAATCATAATCTCGACCTGTCATGGCACCAAATTAACAATAAATTTAAAGCGTTTTCGAGCGGCGTTATAAATAAACGAACTTTAAAAATATTTCCGAATCACTTTGTGGGAATTAAACAATTTATATTTTTTTAAGTCGAGTTGTAAATTATTTTCCGATCGGATTGTTAAGTGGGATATTTATTTGGACTCTCGTTAATCTTTCGTCATTCGTCTATTATTTTTTTAAATTAACGCAGTTATTTGCTCTGTGTTTGTTGAATCTGGCAAGTGTTGCACTTAATAGCCATCGACTAATAAACACACACAGAAATACAGACTGGAATTATTCTACGAATTAATTTTCTTCTTTTAGACTTCACAGGAAGCACTTCGACATTATTCCTTCATTTACATGAAAGAAAATTTATATTTATTGGTTGTATCTCGATAGATAATAGAGCTAAGCAAATGGCGCATCAAAATGTTTTAAATTTGACGCCCCAATTTGGAGCCAAACTCAGTCTTAGTTTGGTGCTGGCTTACGAAGTATGTGGTGGCGCTACTGTTTTAATAACATAGTGGAAAAACGAAACCTGTAAATATAAGTAACCTGTAAACAATTTCTATAATTAAGTGGTATAATGCAAAGTTTAAAAGGAAAATTAACAATATCTTATAATAGTACGTCACATTATCGCATTCTGGCCCCACTTTACACTTATTTCTCTGTTACTTAAAAGAGACATCTGGCGGTAAATAAGCCAATTCCGCTTCGGAATTAGCAAATGGTTTGTGACAAATGTTCAGATTTCGTATTTGTTAAATACTCAACAAATGTCACTATTTTTAGAACGTCCATTCATTCTTCATTCCTATCTCATTGGCTTTCTGGGACCTTATTCTCGAAACGAGGGAGAAGAATAGTTCAGCGCTGCTGCTACTGGACTTCGCCTTTTGGTCGTTGTTACCAGATTTTAATTACCTACATCTTGTTGTATTTAAATTGGGCCCATAAAAACAATTATTATTGTAAGAAGAAAAAGGCACTTCCTAATTTCTTAATCTTATTTATTCTAGCGACCGGTTTCGGTGAAAATCACCTTCATCAGGCTGCTAACGTCGAAAATAATTAATTACATTAGAATAAATTGCAAATATTGGAAAAGAAAATAATAACGTATATGTCAAATCAGTTGTTGCGAGAAACTGAAACAGTTTCTCATGAACTGAAACAGTTTCTCGCAACCACATTTCTTCTCCAATATTTGCAATTTATTCTATTGTAATTAATTATTTTCGACGTTAGCAGCCTGATGAAGGTGATTTTCACCGAAACCGGTCGCTAGAATAAATAAGATTAAGAAATTAGGAAGTGCCTTTTTCTTCTTACATTAAATTCACCTAATTATGGACTTCATTCAACAACAATAATAATAATAATTATTATTATTATTAGTCATAGTCATAGTCATAGTCATAGTTTATTCATACTTAGCCCTTACATAGGATGTACATGTCAATTGGTGAATAACAAAATTAAACTTAACTTCCTAAGTATATTTTTAAATCCGAATCATCAAGAAACTCTGTAACAGACTAGAACGCTTTTTTTAAGAGTAAAGCTTTCAGTGACCGCTTAAAAACATTGAAGCTTTTCTCTTTTAGTATTTTCGGCAGTTTATTAAACAGTTTCATGCCTATGTATGATGGCGTCTTTTCAAATTTTGCAGTCCGATGCTGTGCAACTACCAAAGAATCACCATGTCTCGTATTATAAGTATGAAAGTTGGAATTCCGCTCGTATTCTGCTATGTTGCGCCTTACATATATAAGACATTTATAAATATAAATCGACGGAAATGTCAGTATTTTATATTTAATAAAAGACGGTTTGCAAGATTCTTGACACCTTAAATTAAACATTACACGAATTACTCTTTTTTGTGAAATAAATACTCTAGTTTCATTATTGCCGTAGCCCCATAGTATTACATTATACGCTAAATAAGAATGAACCATGGAATAATATACTCTTAACAAGCACTCTTGGTCGACTGAACTTCTTAAGCGTAAAATGGCAAAACACGATCTGTTAATTCTTTTACAAACATTGTCTAACTGCTCATTCCAGTTCAGATTCTCATCTATGTGAATCCCCAGAAATTTCACCGACTGCACAGTTTTTACCAAATCGCCATTGATAATAAATACCTTATTAGAACCAACAGTTCTGTTTTGAAATTGAATTATATTTGTTTTTTGAAAATTTACAATTAAATGATTTTTTGGGCACCAAGAATGAAATTGTTGAGTCACATCGGAAACTCTACTACTTAGTTCCTCAAGGCTCGCTGCTGAGACCGCCATAGTAGTGTCATCGGCAAACATCACCAAATGATTTACATCGATATGCCTACCTAAGTCGTTCATAAATAATAGAAATATCAGCGGTCCCAACACAGAGCCCTGAGGAACCCCTGTAGCAGTGTCGTGCTGAGATGAGCAGTCGTTTCCTATTTTAACGCATATTTTCCGACATTCATATTAAGGTTAGTTCTGCGGGAGTGACGCCAAAATGACGTAGACTCTCGTATAAACCTATACAAATCTTTCGAGAAATGTTCGAGAATAACTCCCCTGGAGAGATATATCATCTTGTGATATGAATAACTTATATGTATGTATGTATGTATGTATTTGTGTTTCCCAGTATTTCAATTTTTTCGATAGTGTCAAACATTTTCTGTAATTAATTCTTTCTAAAAGGATACAATAACAAAATAACAAAGTTTATTTACATTTAAAACAATGTCACTTCCAAAACAAAGCTGTAACTTAACGCCTAAACGGTCCAAATGGTAAGGGACCGCCCTTGCAATTGCATGATCATCGGTTCGAACCGCACTCGGGATTTTTCTCGACGGTGGTCGGTATCGACTTCAGGCACCCTTCAGTGTTGGGGATAAAATTTGACACTGCTTCCACTTAAATGGCGAGGAGGTTAGAAGTAACAAAGCCATGGAATACTTTACACACACTCAAATACACTCCCGCTCCTGAGATCCTGACAAGTCTTTGATTTAGGATCCCGTTGGGCAACCACCACAGATAAAGAAAAAGAAAACTATGCCACTCTCATTTGAGCCAACCGTTAGGTAATTGGTTACGTATGTCAAAGACTACTTGAGATACATGATTAAATGAAGACCCGATACATTATATGTACAGTCAGAATTAAAAGTAATGTCGCCCCAATAAAAAGTTAAATTGCGGCCTAATCACTTCTGACCGTTACAACAAGCAGACGGACAAGTGGATAGGCATACATCAAATTCTTGTCGTTGTTTTCTTGACCGCTTGCTTGTTATGGTGATCAGAGTAGAAAAGCTATTATGAGCAAAGATAAGAATGACATCTTCGCTTTTGACGTAAAATCTTTTGAAGAGGTCCACAATGAAAAACAGAAATAACTCTTTCGTTATAATAAATATTATTTTCGTTATAATAATTATTATAACAAAACAACAACAAAAAAATTTCACATATTTGGAACCTATTAAATCCGAAATATTTGGGGATCTCCCAAAAATTGTGTCATAGAGAGATGTGTCACCTAGTGACATGCTGCCCTAAATTGTAGACTTCATTTTAGTAAAAGCACAGATTTCCATCTGGAAGATTTTTCCAATTAATTTCGCGAGGCAAGTGCAAAGTTCTTCGGATATTTACAGTATCATGACTAATAACGTGCTTAGAATCAAAAATCAAGTATTGAGCAAAATGATCTGATAATTGTGACTTAATTAAACCCTGAGAAATAATAGTCGTCAGATTTGAATTAATCAGTAAATTATCAATACATGTTCCAGATGAACCTGCAACTCGCGTCGGTGATTGTATTAAATATTTAAATCCATAATATTGTAACAAGTCGCAAAATTGTGTAGTGTCACAGCCACTAGATAAAAAATTTATATTAAAATCTCCCCCAATTATATATTTACTGTCAGTTTGCAGTGTTAGATCTAATATATTACTAAAAGCGGATAAAAATTGTTTAAAGCTTCCTAATGGAGGAGGATTGTTTGGACGATTATATGGATTATTTGTTATTAACTAATAATTAAGTTTTTGTTTCTTGTGACTCTTTCTTATTTTATTTTATTCATGTTTGAAAATTTGTTTATTTGTTATTTAAGAGCGCGTTCAATTATTCCAAAGCCTTGACGGTCCATAAGAAAACTGAAGATGGGAGTGAAAACTCGAAAACGGAAAGAGGAAACAAAAATCTAAAAGCACATTTAAATTCTGCATGAAAAAGTGCCTCAAGAAAGTACAAATAACAAAAACATATCGATTACAATAAAGAAGTTATTACAAAAAAACGAAATTTGAAAATTTTGGTTTTTTGGCTATAACTTCTGAACCACATGGAATTTTTTAAATTTCGAAACAGTTTATGACTACCCTAATACTTAGGAATAATTCGTCCCATTTAACCGAATTCGTATCTCTTATAATAAGCGAGATCCCCATGCTGGAAAAGTTATCTGGGACATATTGTATATCTTGGGTTTTTAGGTCAAGAAAAACTTTTGTAAAGAATGATTGTTTTTCGAAAAGTTAAAAATAAAAAAGTTTTTCCTATAGTGAACCCTATTCGTGGACACGGTGTATAATGTACAAAAATTTGAAACTTAAAAGCAATTTCTTTAACCTATGAACGTAAAATATGTAATAAATTACTAATGAAATAATAATAGCTGTATTAATAAATAATAAGAAAAGAAAGATTTGAAGTTGCTGTTATTCAACGTATCTGTTCTGACGAATATTTCGTTTTCTTTTTAGTTTTTCAAATCAGTTTCGGCTTGCGCCATCGCCTGTTGTTTTGTTTTTTTGGAACATTGGCGTTTTGAGGTTTTTTTTTTTTTTCATTATTTATCCTGAGGAAGCATCAACGGATAACGAAACGTCGGCTTTTCAGACGCTTTTCCAAACTGTTGGAACGGATAATCTAAAGAAATCTGTTTAATCTATTTAATTTGCCTACTTACTATGAAGAACCAGTTTCACAGAGATGTGTGAAGTTTCTCCTTATTCATATCATTTTATGCATTAAAAATGTGCTCACAAAATTATTTCCAAAGCACCAACCTCATAAATATGCATCGCCTCAAGGAGAAGCAGAACGTGGTCTAAGCATATGCAAAAGTTCGCATTTCAGCTGTTTTTATTACCTTTTGAAGTTTAAAGAGTAGTGGCGCTTCGGGGACCGTCTGCAGGCGCAAATGGAGAGAGCTGATTTTGCAGAAATACACCAGGCGAATCAGTTGTAACTCCGGTACGTTATGGATCTCGCGACCTCACCTTATTTCCGGTTCTTACGAGTCACGAATTTCACAAACGTTTACTACCGTAATTAACTAATCAAAAAATTCGGCATTGTTTTTGATTCTTCATAAGTTTCATTAAATTTAAACTACTTCGTGACATGGTCATTGGTCCTTCGAACCGAAAATTATAATAAGTGAATTAATAGCAACTGACGGAAAATCATTAAGTACTAGTCCTTTTAGTGAGAAAAAATGTTTTTTTTTAATATGTTCGTATATACAATTTCAGTACTTTTTTTTAATTTCAGGACAATCACTGTCTCCGGATTAAAATCCTAGGCGATTGTTACTACTGCGTGTCCGGACTTCCGGAACCAAAGTCGGATCACGCTCATTGTACCGTGGAGATGGGGTTGGACATGATCGACGCCATCGCCAGCGTCGTGGAGGCCACCGACGTCCAACTCAATATGAGGGTAGGAATCCATTCAGGCAGAGTACTTTGCGGAGTACTCGGCCTGAGAAAGTGGCAATACGACGTCTGGTCGAACGACGTGACGTTGGCCAATAACATGGAGGCCGGAGGTGAGCCGGGGTAAGTAAGACAGAGAAGAATGCTCCCATTACATCCCTTATATTAAATAAAGCTTTTATAAGATGGTAAGACATTACGGAGATGATATATGCGGCCGGCGGAATTTATGGTTTTCATAACGGTAAAAGCTCGGCGGCAATAGTTTATAAAATTTGGGGCGCTCAATTACGGGCGATTAATTTTCATCGATTAGAGTATTATTATTGATATCACCTGTCAGTTGCATCCTGTTTGTTATTTCCTCTCCGGTTGATAAACGGAAAGCGATTCGATCATTTCGGCTTGACCGCAGATGCAATTATTTTAGAACATGTTGTGCAGTTACATTATTTCTTTTTAATTTACTAGTCACATGCAGTATTTCTATTTGTTTGCGTTTTGTAATTGCGTCAATAAAATATTACCTTGAAATAAAGAATGCTAGCACTCCAGCTAAAACCTTATATTTTTTTATATCATAAGTACATATTAAGTACGGAATAGTATCATTAACTTTTAATTATTTGAAAATGATAACTTCACACAGGCGTATCATAAATTATAAATTTTGAACTAGAATTACATAACAGCAAGAAACCAATCGAAGGCCGCAGACATTAAATTTCATGCCTAACAAAACTGTAGCCCATTTTCAAGCTTGAACAAAGACTAACAAAGGAGAATATTGAAAAACGGTAGTTCGGCCTCTCTTTGTAAATATTTCGAAAAATCATAGCGTGAAAACTCAAGTCATGCTTGATTAACTTAATGGGCCAGACAAAAAGGGAGTTTCTCAAAACACAACAAGAAACCCTTCCGGTTTCCACAAGCCATTGTGATAACATTTATTCCACATTTGTTCGTGCACCTTTCTGTAGTTTCAGTCAATTACAAAGTGGCCACATTCCGTGACTTAAACTTGCTTAATTGCGGCCGGTGGTTTTAGGTGTTGCTCATTGATTTTACGGTGGTTTCGTTATTTATATCTTCGTAATAATAGCTCATGGTTTCGCCGGACGGAAGGACGACTCATAAATATGCATCGCTAAACGTTACGGGCAAAGCTAATAGTCACTTCTACGTAGGCACAGATTCATTTTTCTGCGGTTAATAACGGCTACGTGCAATCAAAATGGCATTTAATATGCACGTACACATTTGCATAAATTTAATAAATGAGTTCAACGTACGAGGAAACATAATGCCCCTGGGGTCGTGATGCATTACATTACATACATAGCGAAGGAAATTTATTTTAGCTGTTATACAAAAAGCAAAGTTAAAGTAAACAACTAATAAAAGGTAAAGTACGGTCGGTGCAACAAATCAAAAGCATTAAATAAAATATTAATTTAGTTAAGTAACAGGTAAACAATTTTTAATTTCATTAATGTATCACTCTCCAATGAGTGAGTTTTTAGTATCAATTAATCTGTTAGAGTAACAACATTTTAGCGAATTTAATTAAAAGAAAACTACTGATAAACGACTTACAGTCTTTTTCTTTTGGTTTTCCCGTTTTGTCGAATGTGTTTCCTAATTTGTCAAATGACTTTCCAGTCCGTTCAAGGTACAGTAGGCCTGCAGATTGGAAAGTCATTTGACAAATTCGGAAACATAATTGACAAAAGGGGAAAACCAAAAGAAAAAGACTGTATTAAAATTATAATTGCGAAATACGAAAATGTCTGTGAAAGTAAAGAGAGTATCTTAAAATTACGAAAAAGCCAGCAGTCCTAAAGGAAACGATGAACGCAAAGTTCTAAATTGCGCAAGGAAGGCGGAAAGAAAATTTCCGGTGGTGAAAAGCGGGCGGAAGCTTCTTATCCTTGGATATCGAGGGGACCCGACAGAAATAATGACATTATAAAAAGAAAAATTAGGTAATAAATTATTATTTTCGGCTCGACTCAAAGTTAATTGCATGGGGAGTTTCTTACTAAGTGAAATTTATTAAATGTTGTACAATATAAAAGAGGAAAGAGCACTTCTCCTTTTCGGTATAGTAAATAAATTTTTGCCAAATATTATTTTACAAAGATATTAACTATTCACGTATATCAGGGAAAGATTGTCTACACTCTACAATCATCCAAAAACCAAAATATTTCAATGAACTAGAAGAGCGAAAAATTCAATGAAGATGAAGCTTGAAAAAATTACCGACATTTAAAAAAAAAATAGTAGTGTGTGGCCGTTTTTGTACTTATTTTTTATTGACACAATATGAACAACATACAACATAAAGAGTTTAATCTGGCGTCGAAGTTGGCCATGAAAATTTCATTGTGAACCATCATCGTCATGACAGGGCGCAAGGACCCAGATCGACTGTTTTTCGACACTACACTATAGGTGTTTATGGCCATTTCAGTCTCGAGACAATCGCTTCTAATTAACCGACAAATCTCTCGGCCCAGACAACAGTTTGACTCTCCCAAATATATAGGGTGTGGTGTGAAAACCTTTGTCAAGAAAATGGCCGGGAATGTATTCCAAATTGTTTAGTTTACAATTTTCCTGAGAGAATTCCCCTATGGTAGAATGATTTCTAAAGTACACTGCATTGAAAGCCCAGGTAGATGTAGGAAATAGCAAATTGCTGTTGATTGATTAAATTATCGAATTCGGCTACTAATCACGAACGCGGATCAATCATTTTTTAAAATATGAAAGTCACTAGTGCGTTTTAATACTCGCTGTAAAGCGACCCAAAATAGTTGGTTAAATTTATCTCAATGTAATGTTACTATGATTACTATGGTTATTAGGAAACGTACTGACTCTTAGCCTGATTAAGGACAAACAAATTATCTCTGCGCAGTTATTACCACCAAGGGTGCGTTGAAGGAAACAATTAAATGTTATTTACCACTAGCGTATAATCCTTTCACTCGCACTATACACTGGGTTTAAAAACACTCGCGTCGCGTCGCGGCGCCCACGTGTATGGTTTTAATTGGCTTTCCTATCACTAAATTTGAACCGGACCGGAATAAATGATTTAACAAACAACAAAGGAAATATAAAAATACAAATTTGAATAAAGACTACAAGCGCCTGAAGATAAACACAATCACGACAACTTGTAATTCAACTCGACCGATCTCGCTAGAACTTCAATCTTATCTGCCGTTCTTTTTGCGTTCCCCTTAATACGAAAACAATTACAACACACCCCCTCGTAATTGCAGCAAGATTCTGAAATCTCTTCGACCAATGGTAACCATTGATTTGAACTCTAGCACACTCTAGCCTTGACTGCATTTTCCCCGCAAACCATTATAAATTGTGAACTTCAAACTGTCATACGGAATGCCTCTGCCTCGCGATGCCTGCGATGTGTTTCCGCTCTAACTATCTTTCAAGAGTCTCTTGACTTGACAAAGAATTATGATGCTGGCCTGAGAAGAGGGCCAGATAAACACAATCCGCTGTTATCGTACTTGCAAAAGTGATTATGACGCGACAGGCCGTATACCAAACCCACGAGAACCCGTCCAAACGTCGAATAAATTTGTTTATGACGTCCGGCCCACCCCCCTGCTTCGGCCTGGCGCCTGCGATTACTGTGTGACGATATTGGTACATGAGCACGAAATGCCAGAAAAAGATTTACAACCGACCGTGGTGGCCCCTGCAAGGAAACGCGGCGTCCCGAATTCTTGACCCCCCCCCCCCCCCGCACACAGCCCTGTTGCAAGCTCCGAGGAAGCGAACATGTGTTTATTGAAATTAGACATGTAATCATCGCTTTTAATTTTAAAACAATTTAGCGACCGCTTCAAGGTGGAAGGAAATAGTGGGCCTACTAGACTCACTTTAGTCACTCAAATTAACAATAATTTTGAGGGTTTTATTGCGTAATCTAAAACTTTTGAAGACCAACGGTGACAGATGTGTCGAAAAATTATTACTATACATTTATTTAAGAATTTTCTGAAGATATTCCAAAGTTTCATAAACTTAAATAACCGAAGAAAAGATTGTGCAACTGAGAATTAAAACTGAGCCGTATTTAATACCTCAACTAATTGTCTCCATGTTAATTTTGGTGGAAGCGCGGAATATGTGGAATAAAAGGGGGCTCTTGTGGGATCTACAGAAATAAGTCAAAGCTTCACTTATTTTCCGCTTCTCGATTTAAGACCAACTGAATTTTTCTAATAAACCAATATCCAAACTTTAATTTAGTTGAATTATGTCGCCCATAACAGAAAATCTTCACAGACTCCTTATGGTTTGATTAAACGTCGAATTGCTGAACGTATATTTCATAACGTAGTTGGTTCAGTGTCAGCAACGTAATAACTTTCAGACAGCTTAATCAATACCGCTTATATTTTTTGCCCATCCGAGTATCTCTCTCTTGCGCAAGTTTTATTTTCTTTCCAACTTCCGTTAGTACGTGAACTGCCTCAGACGTGCAACCTCTCTCTGAAGTCGCCCGACGCCTGAGGTTATCACAAGAAACTTCATGGAAGCTATGTAGACGCGCTCCAGTCGCGAGAATCCGACGCATACATTAGCGAAGACTCTATTCGTAGAATTTTAATCGTCGTTTCTGCAATTTGTATGTCGACACTATGAAGTCTTCGTATTTAAAGCACGACTTGAAGATTTATTGAGTTGATGATGCAACAGTTGTCGCCTGTGACCAGGTATTTCGTGTCAAGTACACGATTTCGTCTTGTTGCAGTGTCCTCATATAAATACATGTTGAAAGAAATTAAACTAACTTCTTGAGTATCCCTCGTATTTGAATTTAAAATATGCTTTGTTTCTGTTTGCAATGGATTACTAATAATAAATAAAACAATAAAATGGGATCCCTTTCATTGCCGAAATTCACATCTAAATATAATTTATTTACAGAACGCGACGTGATTGTATGTTCCCCTCCCTCAACCAGGCAGCGTCGCGACGCCTTTATTAAAAAGAGTCCTGTAATTGGAGTCCAAACACAAAAGACGGCGACCGAATTGAAAACTGAATGAAATTCGTTAATTCCAGAATGGATTCGGGTTTTAATTTGAATGATTTAAAAGGCGCTTGCTTAGGTTGTATAGTTCGAGTTGCAAATCCCCGTACGTTATTACCACGTGGGATTGAATAAATCGTTTGCTTACGTTAATGGATATTACAAGTGAACAGTGAAACTCATTATGACATTATAATTGTAAATTCGGAATCGGAAGGTCGAAAAACAAACCTCGCTGTAGGTACACGCATATCATGAATAAATTTCCTTAAAAAAACTATAAATCCAGGCACTTTTTTTAAACTAAGTGTCTACTTTGCACAATAGTAAAGCGAAACAATACCAAATTCTTAGAAATGTTATAAATACTTAATAACGAGGCAGGGTTCTTTTACTTCTTTATTTAGATGGCTTTAATGGAAGTTTCTAGTTAAATTGTTATAAATCAATAACGAATTCATTTCCTGCTTGAAGTATTCCAAATGACACTTACTTAGTAACAAATCAATATCTTTTTCCAGTTCATTATTTATCATTATATTCTTAGACATTCTTATTTATGCATTCTTAATTATGCAGCAATTTCTTTTTGTGGATCTACTGTTCTTTTAAAAAAAAAAACGTAATTCTAATTTAATCTAATCTATTTTTCAGAAGGGTACACATCACCCAGGCCACGTTAGATTATCTAGGAGGAGAATATGAAGTGGAGGCAGGGCTTGGTGCTACAAGAAACCAATACCTGCGAGATCATTGTGTCACCACTTACTTCATAGTGCCCCCTGCCCGAAGAAGAAAGGTACTTGCAGTTAATTCGCATCATCTTCAGATAGTGCCTGTTATTATGGTAACATGGTGTTACTTAATGAAATAACTTTTCTATTCGAAACACCATTTTATCATATTTAGCTAAACAAAGCTACGCCTACGTATGAAACTTACAAAAAAAAATTATTCTACGTAAACTTTTTAGTTCTGCTGCAAGGTATGGGCTACGTGATAACCGCATATTATTTTGCAACGCCTTTGTTCCGCCGTTGAATGCACTTCGTTCTGCGAAACGTTTCATTGTCCTCGGACGAGGTTCGAATACGACCGGAAGCTGATAAAATTGTTATTAGCGAAATATGTTGCGTTCGCCGCAAACGGAATCTATTCAGCGAGTTTCTCTCTCTCGAAATTAACTGCGCCATCAAACGTGCGATCGTTAAACGTGATTGAAAGTTCTGGCACATTGTCCTCGCACGGAGATATAACTTCGGGTGAGGTATCTTCTTTTGTGCCCGTCGATTTCTCTCCGTGTGTGTGTGTGTGTACGGGGTCCCGGTGAATTTTGTATTTCTAGGCCGCATTCAATCTGTCAGGTCTCGGATGTTTTTATTGGAAGTCCCGCGATCTCTTTTATCGAACGCCACATTCTCCGCTTATCCGAAGTATATTTAAAATTTCCTTTCAGCCGTACAACTGCTTCCGACAGAAAAGTTGAATCTATTTCAGATCCGCTTATCTTTGAAAAGAAAAAGTCGTTCATTGGTCGATTTCATTATTGACTTCGAAGGCCTCTTCTAACATTCTGGTGAATTTTTAACTAAGACAATAAACTCTTGGTCAATAAAAACTTTTACGTACAGAATTTTACAATCGTTGGATAAACATTCTACTTTGAAATTCAGAAGAAATTTTAAATATTCAATTGTGTCGTCTCAAAAGTTTAAGGATCTCAGTTTCATCGTTCTATATTAAGAAGAAGAGGAATGTATTCTTTAGTTAAGGAGAGAAAGGGGTACGTTCGGATACTTAATTTTGACCTCCTGTATTTTTCTTTCTTTTCTTTTTCTTTCACTTAAGAATTTATTGATTTTGCTGTATACATAGTTATTATTATTACCATTACTTTTTTCCATGTACTCTGTTGATTGCTGCCTCTTTAAATTTTCTGCTTATAATTCTGTCTTTATTAGAGGTTTGTGTTATTTAACTCTTTAATGGTTTCTTTGTTATATTCTCGACTGCATTAACATAGTAACTTATAAACACTTTCGTTCTGGTTTTGTTCAGGTCAATGTTGCCATTCACGTTCTGAATTTTTCAATGTTTTTCTGTTTTCCTTGATCTATAATATTAATATTAATGGCCGACGAACTATTTAGTAAATCATAGCGCCTCCAACTGTTAATAAGTAGAGGTGGGCGATACGGGAAATTGTGTATCGATATATCGAATGTCGATACGTATCGAATATCGGCTACCGATATGTATCGATATATATAAGTTTCAAAACATAAGATCGATACGTATCGCAATATTGGACAGAGGCTTAAAAAATACGAGATGAAAAATAAAACTGGAATAAGTTTAAACAATAACGCCGGATATTCGACCATATAAATGCAAATAAATAAATAAATAAAATGTTTAGTTAGTCTGTAATTCGATATTTCAATACGTGTCGGTATATCGATATTCGATATCCTATATTTCGATACGTATCGGTATTCGATATCCGATATTTCGATACGTCGATACAGCTGAAAATGTGTATCGATACAGGTGGCGTATCGATATATCGATACATCGACCCAGCTCTATTAATAAGTCACAGTTGGCATTCGCCATGACAGTTGAGGTCAAAGCGATGAGTTGTGTGATGATAATTACTTATGACCGAAACACAAAATGCCCGCTGCTTGTTCGGTTATAAATTGCAGTAATAGGAGAAAAAAAGACGGGAACATATCATTTTACAGGTAAGGATTGTACTAATATGTGTCCAACAATTATTGTAGTCCTGGGTGGCTGTGTAGTCAAACATGAATGTCGATTCTTACTTCGCATCGTTGAATTAACGCCTCAAATATTGACTGGCAAACAACAAATAAATTCTTGTTTACATATTTAATGTTTTATTGCAATTTGAAACAATAATTAGTTAAAAAGTGTTTGATTTCACAGCCAGCCAGGACTACAATAATTGTTGCACACCCGTTAGATCGAGTTTAAAACACAAATTAATGACAAGAGTGTTTCGTTTTTGTTGTACAAATAATTAAATAAACATTCGGTTTATTGTAAATTTTTGATAATAAGTTTAATAAAATTAGTTTGTTTATATTACAAACCTATCCTTTGCGCTGCGAGTTGACCTCAACTGTCATGGCGCCCACTTGTTATAGTTCTGAAGCATCTTATGGCCGTTCTATGGTTTACTAATATAGTTCTTCGTTGATAATGACAATAGCCTAATAAACAACTTCTATTTTGTTAGAAATTAATACCTACACTACACGTTGTAATTAAGAACATCCTTTTTGATCTGTGATAAGTTATCACGCTCTTTTGAAATATATTGTGTTGTCACTGTAGGGATGGCAAAAAAAAATTATATCGATATATCGACTCATATGATATATCGTTAACCGTATATCGATATATTCGATATATCGTTAGAAATATATCGATATATTCATGTATCGATATATTTAACTGATTGTTAAAAAAAGGTAAATAAAAATCAGTACCAGCATATTTAATAGATTTCAATTTATTAGTAAGGCAGATTTTATCTTAATATTCTCACACAAAAATGAATAACATAAGAACTAATAATATTTACTAATATTATGAAGTAATAATACAATTCTACTAACGTGCTAAGGCAAAATAATGTACTTTTGTTGTTGAAACTTTTGTTTCCATGGCCAACCATATTAACAATTTTGAAAGAGAAAAACTGCCGTATCTCCGTCGTTTTTTTAAATAACCATATCGAATGTTACATCGTTGAAAAGGTAAAAAAGGCCTTTCTTTTTCCTTCATGGCCTACTATGGTTTCCATTTAAAAAAACTGATGCTTATGTCATAACTGAAAAATAAGAGTTTACATGGAAAATTTAGTTCGACTGTTTAATTAAGAACATAATTCTGTACAACTTTTGTCATGCAACTATTCTCTAAAATCAAGAATAACCGAGCTATATGCATTTAACGAATTTATAAAAAATCAGTTTTTTTCAAAATATCTAGCCAGCCATGAACTTTAAGAAAAAAACAAAAGCTGCATTAAACTGGGCTCCTAAAACTACAAATCTTTCCCCATTTAACCGTCTCTCTAGCTCTGCTAGTTTCCGAGATCCCAATGCTAAACATCGAAAAAAAAAACTCACCCTGTATATCCATATTTTCCATGAATATGTCGATATTTCTAATATATCGATATATCGTTGCCATCCTTAGTACACAGTAGCGTCACTCGAGTATAACTGTCACATTTGTTCTTTTGTTTGATACCTACCCAGCTGTAAATTACATTGCATTTCCATAAGGGTATCAAACAGAATGGCCGCTTTTTTTGACACTGACGTTCAAGTGACGCTACTGGGTAATTACTTATACTGTGCCCTAGTTGTCAGTGCTGCCAAACGACCAAGCGTATATATGTATTTCAGAAGATAGTTATGAAAAATGTCGGCAGATGTCTCTGAATTTCGGTAGGTTATACAGTCACTAAATAAATACAGTACCGCAATCCATATGCTTAATGTGTAAGATAAAGAAACCACGTTTTTGCACTAAAATGGCCGACTTTTCTAATTATTTTCTTTCCGGCAAGTTTAATTAAATGGCCGACATTTCTAGTGATTTTCTTTCCGACAAGTTTAAATGGCCGACTTTTCTAGTGATTTTCTTTTCGACAAGTTTAAATGGCCGACTTTTCTAGTGATTTTCTTTTCGACAAGTTTAATTAAATGGCCGACAATTCTAGTGATTTTCTTTCCGACAAGTTTAAATGGCCGACTTTTCTAGTGATTTTCTTTCCGACAAGTTTAATCAAATTTAACGTCTGTCAAATAAAAGTTTAAAATGCCCAAGTGTGACATTACTGTTATTAGCGTTAGACATTTAAATTTCCCGCCAATATTTTGCACTAAAATGGCTGTTGAGGTACAGTGGCCGACAATAAAATGCGGACACGTCATTTGTATAAAGTAAACCTTGACGTTTAATGTCACTAGTAATTCTGATGTTTAATACAAATTTTATTTAATTGTTTTGACAGACATATAACCTCAATAAAAGCCTGATTTACCAAATTTGTGGAAATACGCACTACATGTCAAATTCTTGCCCGGAATTTATTGTCCGCTACTGTACTGTAATTATTTAGTGACGGTAAGTAGTAGATTATTAAAATAGTTTAAATCGGGGTTGGGCTAATTTACTTGATTAAAAGCATGTTTTTTAAAACCACTGATTTTAATTAAGCGACTTTTATTTTTGATAATCATGATTTAAAAGGAAAATTTAATTCTCATGAAATAAACATTTCTAAATTAAGATAAATTGCTAAAATTAAGATACATTTTAAGGCATTCGACAATTATTGTACAATTTTTGACGTAAAACAAAACAAAAGACGATCGACAAACAAATAAAAATTTATAAATTGAACAAAATAACAGTAAAAAATAACAAAAATTTTAAAAATCTCATTAAATAAATGAACTTTCTAAAATTAAGCTTTGACAGTTTTGCAATTTTTTACGTAAAATAAAACAAGAGACGATCGAGAAATTTATAAAAATAAAGAAAAAATTAAAAAAATCATATAAACAAAACTGGTTCGACTTTCTAAAATTAAGAATTGACAGTTGTGCAATTCTTGATGTAAAATAAAAGAAAGACAATCCAGAAATAAAGACAACTTATAAAATTTAAAAAAATAACAAGAGTATAAACATTCTCATTTAATTTATAAAATTTTTAAAAAATTACAAAAATAAACAAATTCTCATTAAATAAACAAAACCGACTCGACTTTTTAAAAATACATAATTGAGAATTGTGCAATTTTTTACGTAAAATAAAACAAAAGACGATCCGAGAAAGAAAGAAAATTTAGAAAAGAAAAAGAAAAATAAAAAAAATTCTCATTAATAAATAATCATAATAATAAAAAATAAACAAATTCTCATTAAATAAACAAAACCGACTCGACTTTTTAAAAATACATAATTAAGAATTGTGCAATTTTTGACGTAAAATAAAACAAAAGACGATCCGAGAAAGAAAGAAAATTTAGAAAAGAAAAAGAAAAATAAAAAAAATTCTCATTAATAAATAAACATAATAATAAAAAATAAACAAATTCTCATTAAATAAACAAAACCGACTCGACTTTTTAAAAATACATAATTAAGAATTGTGCAATTTTTGACGTAAAATAAAACAAAAGACGATCCGAGAAAGAAAGAAAATTTAGAAAAGAAAAAGAAAAATAAAAAAAATTCTCATTAATAAATAAACATAATAATAAAAAATAAACAAATTCTCATTAAATAAACAAAACCGACTCGACTTTTTAAAAATACATAATTAAGAATTGTGCAATTTTTGACGTAAAATAAAACAAAAGACGATCCGAGAAAGAAAGAAAATTTAGAAAAGAAAAAGAAAAATAAAAAAAATTCTCATTAATAAATAAACATAATAATAAAAAATAAACAAATTCTCATTAAATAAACAAAACCGACTCGACTTTTTAAAAATACATAATTAAGAATTGTGCAATTTTTGACGTAAAATAAAACAAAAGACGATCCGAGAAAGAAAGAAAATTTAGAAAAGAAAAAGAAAAATAAAAAAAATTCTCATTAATAAATAAACATAATAATAAAAAATAAACAAATTCTCATTAAATAAACAAAACCGACTCGACTTTTTAAAAATACATAATTAAGAATTGTGCAATTTTTGACGTAAAATAAAACAAAAGACGATCCGAGAAAGAAAGAAAATTTAGAAGAAAAAAAGAAAAATAAAAAATTCTCATTAAATAAACAAAATTGGTTCGACTTTCTAAAACTAAGATATATTTTAAGTTTTAAGCAAGGTAGAGCTGATTTAAATATGTAATTTGTTCAAAGCCATGTTTAAAATCACTGATTAACGTCAAGTCATTTTTATTTTTAAAAATGTGTTCAAAGTTATTAATGAAATGCATTTTGTGTTTATTTAAAAATATACGTAAAAAACTCAATATTTTTTATTTAAATCAGTGATTTTTGATTCTTTTTAAAAAGATCGTGATTTTTATCAACACTGGTTTAGATGCTATAGTTAAGCATGAGCAGTGAGATGTGTAAATAATATTTACTCCTAAAATAAACAAAAATTATCAAAGCTAGTGATTATCATAAATGTTATTAAGCAAAAATAACGACAATTCAGGTGTAATAAAATAAACAAAAATTAAAAACCAAAGCAAAAACGCAGCGACAATTATGTCAATTATTTTAAATAGCAACATATTTTGTATGAGATATTAAATTTAGGGGATATCCATGATATTAATGACTATAAGACTTATAGTGACGCAAAATCGGTAGAATTGGCAGCACTGTGTGTCGTGCCCTAATTAATTCTGGGAAAGAGAACTTCTTTGTACGAGGATGGGATGAATAATTTCCGGCCTAAGGTAGAAAACAACAAAAGACGGGGTCAAAAATGATTTTATTTTTCAATGTAGTCTCCTTGTAGCTCAATACACTTGGCCCAGCGAAATTCAAGGGCTTTTATGCCGTTCCTAAAGGCCGATTCGTCCAGCTCTTCAAAATAGGTGTTTGTGTTGGCAATAACTTCCAAATCCGACGCATATTTCTTGCCAGTGTGAAATTCTTTTAGGTTTGGAAATAAACTGAAATCCGAAGGGACTAAGTCTGGCGAATAGGGTGCATAAGGAAGTCATTCAAAGCCCAATTCATAAATTTTTGCCATCGCAATAATGAACTTGTGACATCAGAAATAATACCATACATTTCTGAATCCCTTTATTATTGAAAACAATAACATATCAGAAGATCTGTGATGGACCATTTCTATTACAACTATCCCCCATTAGCTGGATTTACTGGAACTTTAATACAGATTTTTTTAAATCAAATTTCCTTATGGTATTTGAAATATCGCGCGTCCCTTTTCTTACTGGTTCATTAACGCTGAGTAATCTTGTTCCAGGGCGATTTTCTTGCATGTGTTCCTCCTCTGGGCTTTCGTATTATTTTTATGAGCTCACAACGAATGTGTGCAAAACACACAGTTTATCTCTGTTACCCACATCTTCAGTAATCAGGACTGAAGTTGTCATATCGTTTCACTCTTCTGAAATGATATCTGAAGAATTCAGTTGGCGTTAAATAATTCACCCTCTCAACCTCGTACGTCCTCACCGGAATTTGTCACATGTGCTTATGACCTTTCAACCAAATCAAAATTTTAAGTAACGTAATAACGTAAGTTTAATTGTAAAGTACTCCATCATTATAACTATTTTAATCACGTTCTGCTCGCAGACAAAACAAGCAACGTCTCGCCTCCTCGTACCTATGTACATGAAAGCGTGCGGAAATTTAATTCCAACTTGAAAGTATTTAGTTTTTGCTAAAGCCCAAGAGCCCGCCTCTGTAATTATCGCGTCTAGATTAGCTCCGACTCCTTTTTAGAATAAAGTAACGAAGCGCGAGGACAAAGCGGGCAAAACAATATGCGGAATTTTTAAGTAGTAGTTTTAAGTTGCATGTTTGTTTGCTCTTTATTAGCCTTCTTTGTAGTTCACTCGTTTTTTTTTAAGCATGACCTGCACAGTTTGTATGCACAACCCCTTCCAGTATATTTATTTAGTCGCACGTGTGCCTTTAGCTTTTTTTTTTAAATCATCGGTTTTTCCCCCCATAACGTTTGTGCGTAACTTATCCTCTGTCTGGTTCCTCTACCCCTTTACGGACGTCTAGGTTTAAAATTTTATCACTTTCCCCCCGTGTATTTGGATTTGATCGAAAAGTAAAGAGCGAGACCTAGACGTCTTCCCCGTAAGTAGGCACAATGTAGTTAGGCCCAGGCTAACCCGTGTGACTAACCTGCCCCCCCGGCATTTGGCGGATCTCTTCCAGCCTCTCTTGTTCAACACGCTGCAGGTCCGATCTGCTCTCGGCGCGGCCCAGAGGAGGAAGCTGAGTTTTAAGAACGTCTCCAACGTCGTCGTCCAGCTGTTGCATTCCATTAAGTATTCCATGGAGGTGCCCTTCTCCGACATGGCGCTCCAGTCCTCGGATATGAAGACCACCAACGCCAGAAAGGTGAGACTTCCATTCATTAATTAATTAAAACGTAAATCGAATTTGTATCTATTTAAAATTCATCATATCAATTTTGTTTAATAACATAATTATGTTTTGTATAGTATACAGTATGTCCCAACGTAGAAGTACCTGCATTCTATCTGACAATCAGTTATTATCACAGGCGTTAAAAGAAACTAAATGCATTTGAGTTTCAAATTTTGATTTGTTTCACTGTTTCTAAGATGGAGTGAATACAGAAACATTCTAATTTGGGAGACAGGGTGTACATTCGGTTTGTAATTAAATTAAGCACTGTTTATGATTGGGCGAACGTATCAAGCACAAACGCACCATTTTTTTGTGTGTACTATCACGTGTATTAATTAATTTGGCACAGTTTCGCATAATTCAGTATTAGCTGTATTTATTGCGTGTCCGTTTCAATTTGTCATTGGTTTATTATCACACGTGTGACACTGCTTTAATTAATGCGTTCCGCGATAATTTAATGTTACTGCCAGGCTGTGATTGACTTTTATTGGATGCCCGCGAGTGCATGAGATGATTCTGCGAGAAAAAATTACAGCTCTGTGCCGTTTGCAAAAATAAAACTTGTAATCGTTTCGGCTGTGGTTATATATTTTTTTTAAATATAAATTTCATCCAAGGTAAGAGCCGTAAAATCAGTTTTCTAGATCTAGAATGCTTCTTGGTGCTCTCTCTCTCTAAATATCTATTCTTCAAACTAATAGTAACTTTCGGTGACGGGTAGAGTGCTTCAGGTGAACAAGACGAGTAATCGTTGTAAATGATCGTTTAACACATTTTTTTGGCTTTCGTCGCAGGTGATTCGTAGTAACAGTATTAACACGTACCACATTTGCATGTTGTCATTAGTGTGCTTACGAATCTATGATTTTATTAAAGCTGCAACAGGAGAGCTAAATCCAAAATCGAATTGCTTCATATCACATTTTTAGTTGCTGTCAAAGATACTCGTAACAATTTTTTTTTGTTCAGGAGTCCTATTTTGTAACGTGTATAATGAAGGACAATTTAAGTTCCAAAAAAAGACAATTATTTGTTTTATTTCCTCGATGAAGCTGTTATATTTGTCAAGAAATCAATATATTCGTCCCAGTAAGCACACTATGACAAACGTTACACATAACACATAATACTCTAATAAAAACTTGTTGAAGTCAAAATTATTTTCGACGCAAACAAAAATTCAAAAGTGCAGAAATCTGCATGTATCTGAAATGGATTTCTTGTCGTGCAGTTTTCTTGAAAGGCATAGATAAAATAATCGCATTGGTAGTTAACTGCTATGGTGAATTTATATACATATAAATATCTATAGTATAAATGTATGACGCATTTAAGTAAATTGATGTTGCATTTGCATGACCGTGCTGTTTGCATTCTAGGATGCGGTAAGTGTTGTAAATCTGCTACATACACTACACTCTGCTCTTAGAAAAAATCTGTGAGTAGTCAAGATAATTTCTTGGTAAGTGCTGCATACTTTTTAACCTTCTTACTACACTGTGTCTCTTCCCGTCTGCACTCTTGATGTAGTAGTTTGTGCATCACTCTGTAAAAAACGTCGTCTCTCATACGAGTACAGATCATCATCGCTTTCCGCAAGTCTGACGCAATTCGGGAAGCCCCCCCGGAGCAGAGTCGCTCTCCCTATCGATCCCTTTGGAACGTATCAGAAGCCGAATTAATTACGTTTCAATTTCGGCTCGGGGGTTATTATAAAAGGTTTTAGTTTTAGCGATGCAAACGAATCCCAAGCGGGTTATAAATTTTCGATTGAAAAAATCCGATTCAGTGTTATCTGAATTAAATCTCTTGTATTGAAGCAAAAAAAAAACATGGCTTTCAGTTATTGTCACACATGAAGAAAAAAACGAGAGAACATTTAACGTTTCATAAGTAAATTACAAAAAAAGGTGGAGGCGAAGCCAACTGTTCCACTTAGCCCCCAAAAATGAACAAGAATAACTATTAACGGTAGCCAATTAACGCCTCTAACGAAAATGGATGAAACGTTGGATAAGAAGGCGGAGTTAGGCCTTTAAACCTTACGTTGAGATTATGAATTGTGAACATCAGCACGAAAAGAAATTTTATTATACAGACATGGATGACTTTAGTTTCGTTAATTGAAAGTCTTACCATTTTTTTTTTATAAAAGAGATACATTTAAAAAAAAAGGGGAAAAATCGATTCCCTTCTCCCTTTGAATCGTGAATTTTATAGTGATATGAAATGATCTGTACTTTGTATGTCTGACTTTATCTCTTTCTTTTTTTTTATACACGTACATCAAAAGGCAGAACGTACGCTATTAGTGGTTGTAACTCTGTGGCTTATAGGTCCTAGACCTTCAGAGGGTCCTCCATGCCGATCCGTCGCCTTGTGAACCTTCGCAACTAGCTGTCTCCAACAGCAAAGTGAGTCGCACTCGCTTGCTTCGCTTATATTTTATTTCGAACTTGTCATTTATTGTACAAAGCTACAATATAACATTATCCTTGGTGTACATACGTAAATTTACTGAAATTAATTCTATTGTCCTTTTAAAATGTTTCGTCTTCTATAAAAATAAAGAATACATTTAGGATTATAATTATATATACAACTAAACATTTTTTGCAGATTTGTGTCTTAAGAGCTAACGCGAATGAGTTTCCTGCCAACTTAGATAATTAAATTATTTCGCAAATTACATTTTCCTGTGTAGGTAGCCAAAAGAGACATCTTTTTTAATTTATTGAATTTAGCGTATGGAGTTTCTCACAGAAACTAATATTTTAAAGAGGAAAATGGATCTAGACAACGACATCCAAGTAATCCAGGGAAATATGAATTCTTGCAAACGGGACATTATTCTTCATTAGTTAAATTAACCCCCATTTTAATAACGTGATTCACGCGGTAAAACGTAAAAATACGTCAGTAAGGTAAATTCTGTTATACACCGTGATTCAAAAGGACCGCACCATCACTTAGGTGGTTTTCAGACCCACTTATTTGTTCTCAAAAGTGTAAATAAAAATTTTCTAGATGATTTTTTTACGAAGATATAGACTTTCAAAGTTACGAAAGTGATGGTGATTTTATAGTAATTAGATAATGTAACTTTATGTTTTTATTAATGAAAGGTGTAGATAAACGCCTCTAAAATTATCCTTGCTAATAAAACATAATATTTAGTAAGCAATAAAGCAGGAAAAGTCTTTGGAAATGTTAACATTATTTTAGAAGTAAAGCCGGCAACGGTGCACCGAAAATTCGGTTTTACTATGGTTACCATAGTGTGACAAATACCTGACAAATAAAATTTATCAAGGATGTTCACATTTTGAAAGTCAAATTTTTTGATTGATTTGAAGAATTTATTCAGATTCAAAATGTTTACTTTAAATGAATACTGTGATATGTATCTTCTTCTGGGAGAGAGTGGTGGAAACTTTCGACGCGCTGCAGCAGCTTATACTGAACGATACGGTGAACGTAGACATCCAGACAAAAATGTTTTTCAACGGCTTGATCAGTATCATGTATCATCGGTATCATGAAGTGATAGGTAGGCCACGCTCCGCCAGAACTCCCCAAGTCGAGGAAGCTGTTCTACAAGTCCTCGAAGACAATCCTAACGTCAGCATTCGAGATATTGGACGATATTTAAACGTAAATTACAATGTTGTTCGGCGTGTATTAAAAACAGAAGGTTACCACTCTTTCGACTATACAAAAGTTCAAGCTCTGTGTGAAGCTGATTTTCCTCTTCGTATTAACTTTTGCCATTAGATGCTGGATCAAATCAACCAACTCTTTCATTATTTTTTTTACTTAAGAACTTTAGAATAGCTGAAGAAAGTAGGATATTAAGAACCAGTTAAGAATTGACATTTATTATTATGTCAAATTTTATTTCCAAACGTTTTGACAAACCAGCGCATATGCAGTTGTCAACAAAAAAGAGGGTACCTATGATCTATAATTTCAAATTTGTAAGTGCATCTACAAGGTGCAGCGTTGCCTATTTGCCTTATTTTCAAACATTCATATCTTAAAAACTATTCATGGCAAAAAAATTCTAAAAACATATTTGTGCTCCTGTTAATGGTCTGTATTTACACCGAAGCGATGGTGCGACCCTTTTGAATCACGCTGTATAGTCTGGCAGGCGTAATTAAATTAATAATTATACATATATTTCGCTTTTATATTATAGGTACTTATTATTATATAATATATAGGTTGCTGCATTTACGAACTCAACATAGGAAATCACATGTTAATTTAGAGGTGTTAAAATATTGGCTTCCCTAATTATTTTACAGCAAAATTTCATTTAGGCTTTTTAAAGTACTCTTCAAGATGAATCTGTCTATGCAGTTTGAGAATTTCTCATCTGCTTAGTTTTAAAATATTTTTTTGGTACAGGCTCCGCAAAATGGTCGCTTAGGGGACTATTTTCAGAACGAAAAACGTATCTTTAGCAACCTCAATCGTCATAGCAACACTTAGAGTCCGCTAAAAAAAATTTGCGACCTAGTACTTAAAGCTGCCATGGCAACACTTTAGCGGACTATTTTTAAGCAAGTTTCAATGAAATAAATCAAGTAACTAAGTATAAAATTCAACTCGTTGCTATAATTACCGATCATTGCCATGTCTGATGACAGGGACAATTTAGACTTGCTAATTCGAAATTCGAGCAATTTAACGTTAATGTTGGTGATTTGGCGAGCGTGTACCAAAAAATATTGTATGTACCACGTACGCAAAATGGTTTTAGGGGACTCATCTCTAATTACGATTCGTCCCCTACCGACCGTCAGTAATCAAATTCAATTTATGGTAAACTATCAGCATGCCCTTGATCAGTGAATGTTAAAGTAAAGCAACTTCCAAAATTTGACAGAAATAAAGTCAGGTTATTTTCCAGTCATTTGTGATTTCCCTGTATTTCATTTTGGAAAACTCCGCCGTTTTTCACCTTTCATTATAACTTATTTGAATTTCCTTTTGTTTTTATTTGGTCGATAGCAATAAAAAAAAGACGAACAGAAAGATATACACGATAGAGAAAAGATCGAAAATTTCATTCGGAAAAGTTGAACGAAAATAACAAAAACAAAATCAGAAAGAATAATTTGTTAGAGGAAAAGCAAAAGAAAATTGAAAAATCCTAAGAATAATGATGGACTCTGTATCCTATTCCTATATGTTTTTAACTTGATTTTTACGTATACATTATCTTTAACGATCGCTTTTTATGTCATCAGCAATATTTGAGATACTAAAAAGAGAGTAGGTACTTTAAATGAAACAATAAAAGCAAAAAAAAAAATTATTCTTTCTTGTTGTTATAATTCTGACAAAATATTTTTGTTTGCTCTCCTTTAAAATCCGTAATTGTAATTGTCTGCAATACGTGTACATTTCTGAGAGACTCTGTATAATGCTCAAAACGAGTAATAACGCACGTTCTCATATAACAATCAAATATACAGTTATAAACTGTACATATATGTATGTACGGTCAGAATTAAAAGGCCTGTTCGATAGCTCTGCGCACTTTTCTACACTTTTTGCACCAACCGCACCTGAGAGAGTGCGCTGTATACAATATAAGTAGGAGTGAGAAAAATAGAAAAAAGGTGTTAAAAGTGTAGAAAGTGCAGAGCTATAGAACAGGCCTAAAAGTAATGTCTCCCCAATAAAAAGTTGAATTACAGCCGAATCACTTCTGACCGCTGTAACGAGTAGGCGTATACGAATCGAATTCTTGTCGGTGTTTGCTTGGCCGCCTGCTTGTTATGAGGATCAGAATGGATAAGATCAACGGCATTTAGATTTTATTGGGGTGACAATACTTTTAATTCTGACTGTACTTGCATTCGTGGATTACTTATAAAATTTTCGGAAATGAAACATTCCTTTAATCTTAGTGAATTGTTTAATTATATGTATACATATACCGGATGTTTGTACATTGGTAGCCAGTCGGTAATTCTGTTAATAATGAAGGTGTTTAAAAATTTATTTTTATGCTCTATACAATGATGGAAGGAAAGTTAGAAATAAAAGACGACACTTCATATTTTAACTTTTAGATAATTTAAGGTGTAAATAAATCCACTTAAATTTAGAGAGAAGTATATTTTCTGCACATCTTACTTTATTGTTTAAAGTTTTATGATTTTCCTGCGTTATTTTTGTTATATTTGGAAATTCATCTTACATTTTCTTATTTTAATTTCAAACGAACAAATTTATACGAGGTGTATTAACCTCCGGCAAATATCCACGCACGTGATTCAATGTTCAAAACTTAGCAGAAAATCATAGTAGCATTTTAAACTTTTAACTTTTTGGATATGAAGAGCCTTGACTGTATGATAAATATATCGAAGGCCGCCGTGACGCCTTAGAAATTGAAAACTGGCAACCAAATCTACTTCCGTGCTTTTAGTACACGAAATTATTTCTGGTTTGATTGAAGGGTTGCCTATGCCGAAGTTATTTTAAATAGACACCCTATATAAAACATGCACTACTTTAGTTAACAAAGTAGTGCTTTTGCCTTAATTTGTTTCTGGTTCATTTATAATATGCATTTTATTGAAGTGAATTCTTTACATTTTATAATTTGAAAGGAGTATGTATTATCCGTTCACTCGGTTTCCTCATCAGAGTAGACGATTAGGGTGACATTTTTATTGATATCACAATGAAATATAGACGTCAGATGGAACGGTTATTATTTTTAATTTCATAGTTATGATTTTAGTACGCTGACGGAGACATTGTTGCCAGCTCGACTGCAATGCCTAGGGGTGAAGTAAACAGATCGATATAGATTCTTTGGCCTTTGGCAACATAATGAGATCAGTGGTGCAGAATTGTCATAATATTTTTCATGTCAGATTCTGGCATCTATCGAAATGAACGTAGCAACTTAACGAAACCAGAACACGGCCTGCTCTGACGAGGAAACTAAGTGAACGGATTATATTTACCGGTAGTTATAATACACCCTGTATAAAGTACATTCTGTTAGCTAAATTATTTTAATATAAGCTGTACCAGAAGTATAAAATATAAGCAAGTAATTAAAAAAACAGAAGGAACTATTTTGAACATACTAACATGGAAGGATTCCATTGTATTCTGAAGGTCTCAGAAACTTTGAAGGGTGTCTTCACCCCCTCGAAAGTGTTCTTGTGCCAGTAAAAAAATGCACACAAACGTTTGTTTTTAATTTTCGAGTGTGGAATCTATCCATGTAAAAAATAAATTGTTTTGCTTCTGTCAATCGGCAACGCTGATTCATATTCAAATCCTCCGTCAAAATTTTGAAGTAAACTGTAGAAAGGCAGACGGCAAACAAAATCCCACCGAGTTAAAAAGAACAAAGAAATTTAAGAATAAATCCCCGTCCATCCTGCCACTGTCGTTTAACTTCTTTTTTTTTTTGTTGCGATCAAAGGACTGCATATTTGATTGAATTACCCAGAGCTTATTCTGCTCAAGATCAACCCAATTTCGCATTGACATTACACAAAAACACTTCAAGATTCACGTTTAAATATTTATGCAACCGGAATTAATTATTATTATTGACGCTAATCAAAGTACACACTCAAGGATTCTGTTATATGTATGCACGTAATTATTTCGCCGTGCGTATGTTGATTTTATTTTCCGAGCACTTAAATAAATGTGAAACACTTGTTTGCATAAATAAATAAATTCTCTTTACACCTACGAAATAACTATCTGCTGGCTCTGACGTATACACACAGTTTGTACCACTGCGACATCGGCGGCGTTGAAAGATATTTGCGGCTTCATATATTTCGTAGTGCAGGTGCATAATCTCCTTTGGCTTAAGATGGCACGTAAAGTACCAGAATAAGAGATTTCACCGGAGACACTTCCATTAGTCAGTTGTGCTTTTAATAGCTTCGTTCACTTAACGTTACTTGTGTCTATACATTTCTAATGTCTGACTAACAAGATATGTATTAGAGAAATTCGAATTTCCTTAAACAAATTATTTCGAAATAATCGTATAAAAGATATAAACAAAAGTTCTCGTAAGTAAGCAAGTATACATACAGGGTGACTGTTAATTGTTCCGGCAGAAAAGAAAAACGAATAGAATGAACATTATAGATGAATTGTAACATATACAAAAAGTATATATATATACAGTATGGTGATAAAGTAACGCACCAAGCGAAAAAACACCCTTAGCGTTGATTTTTTCGAAAAACACTCGGACAGGTCGATTTTATTTTTAAAAAAGACATCTTTTACAACCAATTTTAATTTTATGTCAGTTACCACTTTTGCGCTGTGACTTCATCGACACTTTTTTTAAATGACAACCTATTTTTTTGAAAATGTCATTTGAAAGCACCCATTTTTCTGAGTACAAAAATGTTAATGAACCACTAGTTGCATAAGAAAATTTTCAAGAAAAAATTATTGAAAAATGGAAATGTTATTTTTAATCTTAATAAAATTTCAACCTAAAATAATACTTTCTTATAAAAACATAACAGAACAACTTAATAAAATTACAATGAATGCTGAAAATGTCCTCCACCAACCACTTGACAGTGACCAGCTCGTGTGTAAACGCTGTTAGTGAGTTTTGCGATGGTTTCGCAGCTAATGTTATTCATTTCTGTCCTAATTTTGTTTTGTAAGTCTTCAATATTTTGAGGTTTGTTCACATAAAGTCAAAGTTATTTTAGAGAACCCCATAAAAAGAAAACTTATAAAATAAAATTAGGACGGAAATGAATAACATTAGCTGTGAAACCATCGCAAAACTCATTAACAACGTTTACACACGAGCTGGTCACTGTCACAGAGGTTGGTGGAGGACATTTTCAGTATTTATTGTAATTTTATTAAGTTGTTTTGTTATGTTTTTATAAGAAAGTATTATTTTAGGTTGAAATTTTATTAAGATTAAATATAACATTTATATTTTTCAATAATTTTTTCTTCAAAATTTTCTTATGCAACTAGTGGTTCTTTAACATTTTTGTACTCAGAAAAATGGATGCTTTCAAATGACATTTTCAAAAAAATAGGTTGTCATTTAAAAAAAGTGTCGATGACGTCACAGCGCAAAAATGGTAACTGACATAAAATTAAAATTGGTTGTAAAAGATGACTTTTTTAAAAATAAAATCGACCTGTCCGAGCATTTTTCGAAAAAGTCAACGCCAAGGGTGTTTTTTCGCTTGGTGCGTTACTTTATCACCACACTGTATATAATTACACGAATATCTGATGAATAGACCCCAGATACTATCATGATGACGTCAGAATATGTTATTCCGATCTCTAATTATAATATAAAAATATAAACAAAATACTATGAATAATACCGTTAAGAAATCAGATTAAAATTAAATACTTTTGGCTATCCAGAATTTTTTTCTTGTTGAGTAATCCGATGAATTTTGAAAACACTGTTATTTCTAATCGTATTTTTAGATTTGAAATTAAACAGATAAAAAAAGTAAACAAAGCATTTATCAAGGTTTTAAAACGATTCGTACTTCATTATTTTCTGTGCAATAAACGTTTCCAAATTATTTAAACAAATGAGGCGATCAACTGAATACGATCGCCTCGTTTCAGATTTTACGAACGAGCGAATTTGAAATGAATCGATTCATTTCAGAAATTTTCCATGCGATTGATTTGTTGTTAGTTACTATCAGGGAGTACAATTAACATTTGCATTTCTATAAATACACTCGCTCAAATCAAATTTAACACACCAGTCAACACATTTTCACGAATAGAAATACATAATTCAAAGGTAAAATTAATAACTATTGTTAACGATGAATGAAATTACTCACAAATAGAGGGTGTCCGTTTTTCGAACCTAATCATAGGGATTTCGGTTATCTTAAGAGACACGAAGCTGGTTAAATTAGAACAAATTTGCATATTTTTATTCCAATAAAATGAATAAAACCAATGAAGCTAGGTATTGTTCAGGCATATTTTTAAGAGAAATTTAAATATGCTATTGTCTTTGACATACCATAAAAAATTACGAACAAACGACATTCAGCTTTTTTTATTTTCTTATGGACACCATCTTGGAGCATAACCATGGGGATGGTTGGGCTCGAAAAACGGACACCCTGTATCACTAAAAAAAAATTGAAACGCTTTCTTGTTCGTAGAAAATTATCACAAAATTTGTAATTTTAATTCATCCCAAAATCAATATAAATTTACACTGGTTTTAGGAATTTTCCAATCAATAATTATATATACAAAAACTGACAATAAAATCCGGGCAAGAATTTGAATATGTCATGCATATTTCGACAAATTTGGTAAATCAGGCTTTTATTGAGGTTATATTTCTGTCAAAATAATAAATAATATTTGAATTAAACTAGTGACATGCATTAAACGTCAAAAATATTGAAGTGAGGTTTACATTGTGCAAATGGCTTGCCCGGATTTTATTGTCCGCTACTGTACATATTTACCACGACCTACTAGATTTTACGAGACAGCGTCTCTTATTAAACGACTCTGTCTCGCGAAAGCTAGTAGCTCGTGATATGTAAAATTTTGTCAAGAAACATAATTAGAGAGTTTTATATTTGCTACTATTAGATATCTACAGCAGGAGTTTCCAACCATTTTTACGCATCAACCCCTTACAAAAAAAAAATACCATCGACTCCTCCTTTCAAACTTATCAAACTTACTTATTAATCTAACACTAAAATGATATTACGTAGGGAAGATCCATATTACGTTCTACTGTGCGATCCAAAATTATATAGATAAGGGGAGGCTATGAAAAATAAAATCAGAATCTTACCTATAGTACTACATTCACGATAAGAACATAGCGTTGGAAAGGATAGGACTTAACTTTCTACGCTTGTAATTGGTGGAAACACATTACACGGTTACACAGGAACAAGGAGCACGAAAATTGTATAAACAGTTAGCATCTTGAGTCTTGACATTAAGGTTAGGTTATTTCGTATTCGTGTTTTGTTGACGGAGTTTTTATAACATAAAACAACAATTACACTCCAATAAAATAAGTTCTTGTCAGAGCTTTAAAATTGCAAGCCCTTTTACAATAATTGCTCCTGCGTAATTCTTCCTCAGCTCGTAACGCTACCTACTACGTTCTTAAAGTGAATTCAAAACTTTTAGTTTGACATTTACTTCTTGACTCCTGTCAAATTTGTAAGTCGTTTAAACGCTCTCGAACAGTGTAGTCATTGGTCAGCAAGCGATATTATTCTGCAGCATTTGAAATTGGTCGTTTTCATATTAATAAAGGGTTTTGAGTTTTAACGAACCCTTAATTAGAGGATTCAGAAGATTTTTTCCACTTTCACGTATCTTGACGTTTCAGTTTTGACAGATGGTATCAATTGTATCAATTAAGCTAAGACTATGATTATATTTTTCATAGCCTCCTCCCCTTATCTAAATAATTTTACATCGCGCGGTACAACTTACCAGAAAAACTATTAAACGAGACTTCTGATTAAAGTTTTAAATAAATGTAAATGTAAATTATTTATTCCTCTCAAAGACGTTATTCCAATGATGAAATTTGTCATGGTTAAATGAATATAGTCAAGAAAAATAATTAAACATTAATAACAAGAAAAATCAAATTAAAAAAAAATGAAACTGTGTTTTTACTTTGCCGAATATACAAAGTGGTCAAGAATTACTGTTTGAGTTGGCAGTGCTGAATTTTATTTAGTTAAATGGTACAACTGGAGTAACTTCCGTTTGTTGACGACTGACACTGACAGCCATCACTTCACAAGCGTTATTTGACATTTCAAATTCAATTTAAAACTAATTTTTATTTACATAACCTGCAATCTTGTCGCTGTTCAGGTTACGTCAAATAAACCAGCAAAACATACAGGAGCGGCTAGAGACAGGGTGACTCGGTCGCCGAAGTTGGGGCGAGAATTTTAAATAAATTTTCTATAGCAGATTTTAAAATACAAAATAAGAAGAACCGGTTACAAGTTAACTATTAAGTACATTTTAATTCCTCAGCTTACGTATTTATTTTAAATATTTTATTTATCCTTGATGTTAAGATATTTCCGTACTTTATTTATTACAGAAAAAAAAAATAGTACAAAAAAGCTACAAATTGTCCCTAAATAGGACTAGATACAAATCATATGCAGGGTGTGACATTTAACTGGGTTTCTTCAATAACACCCTTCCTGTTGAATATACGAAAAAATGTTTTATACAAAATGCTATTATTGCTTACAGTTCGCCAAGGAATATTGTTATTCCCCATTTATTTTCTGTCCTAATCGAAAATATGCTTGAATAATAGAAATATTTTCTTACAAAGTATACATTGTGTGTTATAAGTATTAACGTATGTATTAACAAATTTATTTAAATATGTGCGTTATCCATAATTAGGAATAAATTTAAGTATGTACTTCCTAATTTATTTATAATAAACTCAGCAACCGGTTTCGATTGTTACATCACCACTAGCGTCAATAAATTTGAAGAACCACATTCGTGGTTCTTCAAATTTAATTTTTATTTTCAATATTGACGAGAGTGGCCTGATGATGATGTAACAATCGAAACCGGTCGCTAAATTTATTATAAATAAAGTACTTAAATTTATACAATAACATTTTTTTAAAACTTATATCGTCGGGTTACTGCCAAAACAAGATAACTCCATTTGTGGAACTTTTGAGAAGTCGTCCTTTGACGTTTTAAATTGCAATTAAAAATGCAGTTGGAATATTTCAGCCAGTTGTTTCTCCCGCTTTAACCTTTTGCTTAGATTTATATGGTTTTGAAAAATTGTGTAAGTATTTAACTCCGAATTGACAACAAATGGAGTTACCTTGTTTTTGCAGTATCCGACGATATGAGTTTTCTATTTTTCAATTTGACAATTAATTAATGACAGTTCTGGATAATGCAAAAGCCAATATCAATACAGTGCTCAGTGGGGACCAAACTCCAAAAAGGTGGCCAAAAATCGATTTTATAAATGTGCTGTAATATCATGGGAATTTGTTCACATTCTAAAGAAAGTATCGGCTATAATTTGGTACAAATTCCATTACAATATTTTACCTGCAGTAATCAGATTAACCCACCCTTCACCTCATTATTTGTTTTTGAGAGAGCATCAGTGTTACTAGTATCAGTTTTCCTGCAAGGTTTTATAGTACTAAATATTGAACAATTAAATCACAATCTTGCAGGGAAGTTTCTTAAGGCAAGTGCTTTACTATTGGTTAAAATGATAAATTTTAAACATCTTACAGGACATGTTTTATAAGAATTCATTAGATTGACCGATCTTGATATATTTTACTACTTTATATTGAGTTATAAAATTTTCCTCGAAAGTCCTCAACGTGCGATTTTCATAAATAAATAGTCACCTTCTTTCTTAAATGAATGAAACAAATTTCATAACGCGCATTAACACGCAACTTACAATAAATATAATACAAATATACAATGTGTCCACGAATCGAATTCTGCACGGATTCGATACTTCAGAATTTATTTGGTTATTTTAATTTCCACCCCTGAAAAACGCCCCAATTTATCAATGGCATTTTTGTCATTATTTTTCCTATAACACAAAATCTTTAAAATTTTTTCTACAATCACGAACTTATTTTGGACCAAATTCATTACTTTCAGAATTTTGTCCAAAAATGTTGTAATTGGTCCCACTGTCCCATTGGGTAGGTAATACATGAAAATTTGTACATAAAAATAAATTTGTATGTATGATATTGGTTTTTGCATTATCCAGAACTGTCATTAATTGTCAAATTAAAAACTAGAAAACTCACATAAGTTTTAAGTTGTATGTAGTTATATGTATGTATATTTATATAACATATGTCCAAATAAATTTCTGATAAAGGTAGGCCATGGAAGATAAATTATTACATTATTTACTAACTTCAAAAACTGCTTGGTGTTGTAGATTTTTACACTCCAAGACCTACCTTTATCAAAAATTTATTTGGACCTATGGTACCTGCAACATTATTCTAAAGAAAATCCTGTTTCTGAAAATTTCACACACTTCAAATTTTAAAGACTTGCGAAAATGTACATAAACCGTAAAAAATGACAAATTTTACAAAAAAATTAAAAAATTGTTAAAATTTAACGGTATCTTCAAAACAATAGTTTAGGATTCTGTAATTTTAATCATGCATTGCCTACTTTTTTAAAACAAAATTACGGAAAAATTATGTTATTCTTTCTTTTTTGTTATAAATTTTGGTAAGAAAATTGTGCAAAATAAAATATCGAGAGTGTTGTACATATAGCAATATTTTATCCCATACATCAAACATATTTTCACCATAAATTTGCATTTTCTACAGTGTTCGCCAAAAAGTCGGTATCAAATGGAAAACATTTTTATTTCTGATTTTTCGAAAAAACTTTTTACGGCAATATTTGTGCTTGTCTGAAAACCTATTTAGCCCGTATTAGATACACCGAGTGATTTTTACTTACTTAGTAAATAGCGTTTTTCGAAATTGCCAAAATCCTAAAATTGTTATTTCTTGGAAATTAATCAAGATTCCATCGAGATTTTTCTACTGTGTATTAGTTTTTGCTTACTGAACAATATCAAGGCCAGAAAATAACGTTTTTTTCCTTTAACTTATTTGAAATTGAAAATTAAGTTTTGATTTGTGAAATTTTGCGAAAAGTTCAAAAATTGAAAAATTTTTGAAGCATTTTGGTATTAAACTTATGATATTTTAAGCATTAATTATTTATAAATTAAAGAAAAACTAATGAAAATACTTTATTTATACTTAATAGCATATTTTAGGAACTACAATTAATAGATAATTCTCGTGGTCAAGATATTTAAGTTCAAATTTCATAACCGTAGGATTGCGAGATCAAACTCAGAGCATCACATTTTTTTTTTACTTTTGACACTTTTCAGACTTAATTCTTTCTTTAAAACGTTGGAATATTCTATCAGTCTTGTTTTATTTGTTTAAGTTTTTTAAGCTTTTTATTTAAGTTGCATTTACTTCAGCTTACGAGATCAAATTCATCATTTATTATTCTTATTTATCAGGTATCTTTTCGTTTTGCCTGACAATTCTAATGATGGAAAGGCTCAGTTTAGAAAATAGAATTTTAGTTATTCGTCTGTACTTTTCGTCAAATTCATGCAACATTTGTAATGCGCCGCCCCAGTTAGACGTAATTATTGACAAGTAAACAATAATAAATATGTATTAACAAAACCCCACTTAAGATTTATGACCGTTTTAAATAACTATCTCCGGCTTCCGAGAGTTCGCTCAGCGGGCGGTTAATTTTATCTACACTAAGGGTTTGCTTGTTACCTGCTATGTCTACGGCGGCCGACCAAATGTTATTCCTACTGGCCTAATTGTTCTGTTTACCGTTGAACGAACTTCCGGAGGACACGATATACAGAATAATATCTTTAATTGAAACTTACGTGATCTAGTTAAATAGGACACTACGCCGTGAAAACCTGATTCTTCTTTTGGTGCGAGCAGAGTATAAATCTTTATAACAAGGAGCGTGACACTTTAAATCAAACACAACAATTAACTGGAATTAATAATTTATTGAAAAAAAAGAAAAAAAAAATTGGGCAAAAACTCCTGCTCTCCGCCTCTGTGGAATCAGAGAGCTGGAGTGCAAAAACCCTGGTGTTTAAAATCAATACAATTAATCAAAAATTACGATTTTCAGAAAGTAGAGTGTAATTCGTTTAACAGATTTCACTTTCGAATATCGGCGTGATCTATTTTCTTCCGATTCACACCGTTGGTGGTATAATGTTTACACAGATGTTTGTTGGAGAGCTCTGCTCCTCACTTAGATTAATAATTAATTGAGTTTCAAATGCGTTCGAGTCTTGGTACAGTGTTCGTCACTCTGATGGTATTCAAAGACTTATTCGATTTAATAAACCAACGCACAAAGTGTCTCAGAGGGACTACAGTGTACTTAATTAATGGAGTTAACTAATGAATTGATCAGATGTTTTGGGCGAAGTATGTGATACACCTGACGCCTTTAGCGATCAGTCTGCAGGTAAATCAGTAGCAATCACCTGTTTTTCACGGGCTCCATTGGGAGTTGTTGTTTAACCCTATCTCTAGCTAACCTGATTAATGGGCGCGTGCAGTGAACCGATACTTCTTCTGCTACGTCACCTGAGCGTTAATTATGCTTTTGAGAGCGGTGCTTGAACCCTTTGCCTTCACTTTGGAGGACCCTCTGTATATTGCTCTTTCGCCGGCTAACCTAACTAATTAATTTTAAAAGGCGCAAGAACCCAGATCGACTGTTTTTCGACACTACACTATGGGTGTTTATGGCCATTTCAGTCTCTAGGCAATCGCTTCTAATTAACCGGCAAATCTCTCGGTACAGACCACAGTTTGACCCTCCCACATATACAGGGTGTGAAAACCTTTGTCAAAAAAATGGCCAGGAATGTAATTCAAATTGTTTGGTTTACAATTTGCCTGAGAGAATTCCCCTAGGGTGGAATGATTTCTGAAGTACACTGTATTGAAAGCCCAGGTAGATGTAGGAATTAGTAAATTGCTGTTGATTGATTAAATTACCGAATTAGACTACTAATTACGAACGCTGACCAATCAATTTTTTTTTTTACCAGATGAAAGTCACTAGTGCGTTTTAATACTCGCTGTAAAGTAACTCGAAATAGTTGATTAAATTTACCTCAATGTAATGTTCCTATGAAACGTACTGACTCTTAGCCTGATTAAGGACAAGCAAATTATCTCTGCGTTGTTATTACCACCAAAGGTGCGCTGAAGGAAACAAATAAATGTTAATTACCACTAGCGTATAATCCTTTCACTCGCACTATACACTGGATTTAAAAACACGCGCGTCGCGTCGCGGCGCCCACGTGTATGGTTTTAACTGGCTTTCTTATCACTAAATTTAAACCGGACCGGAATAAATGATTTAACAAACAACAAAGGAAATATAAAAATACAAACTTGAATAAAGACTACAAGCGCCTAAGGATAAACACAACCAAGACAACTTGGAATTCAACTCGACCGTTTTCGCTAGAACTTCAATCGTATCTGCTGTATAATCCCGTTCCCGCTCCCCAAGAAAACAATTACAACACACCCCCTCGTAATTGCAGCAAAATTCTGGAATCCCTTCGACCAATGGCAACCGTGGCCTTAAGTTCACACGCCCGCCTCTCACAGATGCCAAAATGTATCAAAAGGTACTCTATTAACTCATCGGAATATTCGCTGTTCGTATGTCTTAAATGAAAGCCCTATAAATTTTACTATTCAAGTGTGGAAGTTGACATTTTTAAGTATCCGTTGTCTGCCTGAAACGAGACAGACTCCAGCGACGCTTCAACTCGCAATGTAACTCGATATCTTCGACCACTTGGCCCGCTCGTCTGCAATTTTGACGCGGCAATGTATACAAAAAATTTAGAAAAACAATTGAAAACGTCAAATGGATTTGTTTGTGGTGCTTGCGTGGCTCCATTCCTTCGAGACAGATTTACGGCTTTCTGTGCGGTCTACCATTAATCGAAGGGACGCCCGTCACTTGCTGCTTATCGTTCGAAAAAAATTACACAGACCCGTGTTTGTTATTGAAATAACACATGCAACAACAGTTTTATTTTGAAAGCAAATTTAGCGACCGCTTCACATTGATGGAAATGTTTCAGTATTCAAATACAAATTCCTGCTGTTTGTATCTAAAGTCGCTTAAGAGCAGCCCTATGAAAAGGTACTTTACTCTTAACTAAATTTCACCTTGTCTCGTTTTCTAACCAGCCTGTATGTTAATTCGAAATTTTGGTAGTGGCTGAGGACCAGAAGAAGCAACACTTTTTATGAAGAATGACTGTTCTTCCTAAAATGCGAAATAAGGAAGTTTACAAGTATGTATAGTTCAGTCCATCCGGGGACACACTGTATAATAATTTTTATCAAAATAGAAAAAAAAATTAAACTAAAAGCGATAGATAACTTCCACGAAGAGTGAACGTACGATATACTTATACTTTAGTTAGGCTGGGAACCTAAAAGGTAATCGATAGCCAAGCGGTTCGGTCGTTGGAACCCGGCCAAAATGAACTGGGTTCAAGTCCACTGAAAAACACTCTTCTCTATACGCTTTGTTATTCACTGTATGTTGTACTCTTTAACTTACAGTGTGCGTCGAGAAGTATAATATAAGGACTTCGGGTGAGAACTTCTGCGATAACGTAGTGAAGTTCCCAATATGAAAGTCTGACATTTTTTTCTCGAAAATTCGATTAGAATTATAAGTCTTGTTTTAATTATCAACATTCATTTGTTTCCGTACTAAAAATTCCTTTTTCAAACTTTATTTTTAAGCTACCTGTTGATCTAGTTTGAAAGTGCCACGAAAATTGAAACATCTTTAGAAAATGAAGCTGTTAAGTCTTATTTAGATCTCAGCCCCATCTATTATATTTTGTTGACGTCCTAATTAATTTACACCAAACGAACTCCTTCAGGAATAAAAAGAGAGTGAACCAAAGGTTCAAGTAAAGCAATAAAGCAAGAGTTCGTTAAGCCGGTGTAAATCCCACTCGTCATTTCCTCACGTCGAAAAACCGCCCGAAATACTACGCGTCGCTCCTCGACTTTAATTAACGTTTCCATTACGAATTCGCGCCGAACTAAAACAGAAAATTCATCAAAGTTCTTTTGCGTGCGCCGGTAAACAAACAGCCATCGAAAACATTATTGCGAATTGAATTTCGCCGTGCGATTTGTTGGCTTTATTATTTTATCGATGGCTGAAAAGGCGGAACTTTTCCAATTATTTCGCTTTGAGTTGCTTTGACGTGTGTAATTTATTTAATAAGAAATTACGATGACGTCTCTTGTCTCTCTCTCTCTCTCTCTCTAAGTTTTAATTAAGTTTGATGATCAAGGCCGAGACGTAGTATATTTTACGTTACGGATATAGACTTTGTTTGCAACAAAAATAACTCACACCAGTTCGGCCAGTTAGCAATAAATTTGACAAAATTTTGGTCAGAAAGTCAACGACACCTGCCTGTATACTTATTTTGAAACTAATACAACAAATTTTCCAAATAATTTCGTTTCATTTAAGATGATAATTGGTTTAAAATACACATAAATTCAAATTGTCTCTTCTATGATGTATTTAGCATAACGCCTCACCGACGAACTCATAGAAAGCTTGATGGCTTGTTTGGTGTAAAAAAAATTGTCAAATTCTGCATTTGAAGATAAGTTTTAATCTAACTAAAAAATGCATGAAAGCTTTAGGAAATAAAGCTGTCAAGACTTAATTAGGTCTATAATTTCATTGGTTAAAACATTAAAAACAAAGGAATTGAAATTAAAGTTATTTTTCTTTTTTGTTTATATGCATTTGCTTATTATTTTTACTAAAATAGTCTGTGCAAATCAATTCATTGAAAAAGTATTTGCTATTATAAGAAACACATGATTCACATTTTTTTGTCGTCGTAGTAATTCTTTCGGTAAAATATCTATATTGAAAGCAAAATAAATTTCCCTGCGAAAAAATAATTCTACTATTCATTTGGAATTATAAACAGATGAGAGAAATACGTATTCTTTAGTGGACAGGAATATTGTTTTACTTAAACTTCTATTTATAAAATAGATGAGTAGTTAGGTTTTTTTTTTATTAAATATAACTTAATAATAACAAAGCTTGTAAAAAATTAAATGATCGTTTTTAGAATCTACTGCTTAATCTAAAACATCAATATCGATCGAAGAATAAATTTTTATTTCGAAAAGATTTAATAAATAACTTAATAAATTTACTTGCAAATGGAAATAATATGGCCAAGAAAATAAAATCTACAATCGCCCAAATCTGTCAACATATCCAGAAACGCAAAGTAGATAAGTAGAAGCGAAAAGGAAAGGAGGAGGGGGAGAGCATGTTTCCGAATGTGGAAAACAAACCCGTGGGAATCCTTTAGAACCACACGGTAAACCAAAAGAAAAACCAATTACACAAAACGCTCTATTAAAAAAAAAGGAAGCATACTTTTAGGAGAGAAAAGTTCAATAAACATTTTGAGGATGAAGAAGTTAAAAGAAAACATTTGAAACTATAAGAAACGATTGACCTTGAAGACGAAGGTAGAGGATAATCCGAAAGCCGCACGTAATAAAAACCCTTAAAATCAATCGTCTCAATAGGATTGACGAATTCCATAATTCAGAATTTATGCGACATATAGGATGTCCCACGTGCGAAGAGATCATATTACTAGAACCAATTTGAGCAAAATATGAGTCAGATGGTTATGTGATGTTTCGCCCCCACCGTTTAGCCTCCACTGTTTAGCTCCCGCCGTTTCGCCCTCGTACCGTTTCACCCCCGACCGTTTCGCCCCCGAAAGTAGTAGAGAATTTTTAAAATAATATTTATTAAATAATACATATTACGAAATATTACAAAATTCAAAATTATGAGCAATACCTAACATAGTATCTATCCTACCATAACTTTCTACAATATTTTCAATTTTTGTGGAAATTATACTATATTTTTTGTTAATTCTTGGTCTAACACCTAATAATAATTGTGAAATTTCATATCTGTGTAGTTTTTTAAAACTATTTATAAATTGGAATATATTTGGAAATAAATTACCGCAAGTACTTTGAAAACCGCGATGTTATTATGTTATTATTCGTCCTGTGGCGATCATTTGAGGTTCTGTTACATACATTCCACATTTCAATAGAAAATTGATATCTACAATAAGAATAAAATGATATGATTTAAATTATCAACTAAAATAAAGGTATGTAAAATAAACGTTTGTGACGACGTAACAAACACATCTTGTCACTGTTATTTAATGCAATGAAGAACATTAAAGGACTGATGATTGTAAGGACTCAATGTCATTGCTAAAATTAGCATATGTTAACTTGGGGCGAAATGGGTCGGGGGCGAATCGGGACCAGAAGCGAAACGGCGGGGGCCAAACGGTGGAGGCGAAACGGTGGAGGCGAAACGTCCCCATCCCGAGTCAGATTGACATGTTATAAAAAAACAATACAAGTGAAACTTTATAAAAACAAAAACCGTTAGATAAAAATAAAGATCTCGTAGAACAATGAAGAACATTAAAGGACTGATGATTGTAAGGACTCAATGTCATTGCTAAAATTAGCATATGTTAACTTGGGGCGAAATGGGTCGGGGGCGAATCGGGACCAGAAGCGAAACGGCGGGGGCCAAACGGTGGGGGCGAAACGTCCCCATCCCGAGTCAGATTGACATGTTATAAAAAAACAATGCAAGTGAAACTTTATAAAAACAAAAACCGTTAGATAAAAATAAAGATCTCGTAGATTTTCAAAATGACGAACAATTTTGTTCTTGCAAAATATTCCTACACTATCATGAAATATGTCGAAAATTATAATCAAATTTTTCTTAACTTTCAATACTATCGTGAATTTAATCCAAATTTTCTGCTCTAATTGATACAAATACAGTTTCACGAGTCAGAGTCACGAAACACACGGTATATTACAAAATATATTTTACTTTTGACTAAATGCACATATTCATTTGAACGATTTGTTACAAAATTATGGCAACATTTGTAGATATAATTTGTGGGACAGTTGTAAATATATTAAGGCCCACTTGTATAAAGGCAAGCTAACTTTGACTATCAATTGCTATCAGTATACTCCCGTGGTAACACTTTTATTGTGAACACAATTATTACCGTGGGAGTAAACCGCACAATTGTTACCATGGAAGTAAACCGATAGTCAAAATTAACTTGCCTCTGTACAAGTGGGCCTAAGTCGTTGTTTCGCTATAAGTTATAATCGTCCCAGTTTTGTATCGGTTTTATGGTCCTGCTATAAAAAAAAGCGGCAAAGAGACGGGCACTTCAGTCTCTTAGTCGCTCCACTGTCCCTTTTTTAGCAAGACCATAAAACCGATACAAAACTGGGACGACTATAACTACGAGCCCTAACAACTATATGTTGGAACAAGCAACATTTTTCAAATAAAACGCTAGTTTACTGAATTTATAACAATTTTTTTAATTTAAACAGTAAATAAGCAACTAGCAATATTTTCAATGTTGTTTCGAATTATATTTAGAGCAAAATTAACTTTTGTTTAATTTATTGCAATTTATTTACACATTTGATACATGAAAACACTGACAACTAAATGTTGGAACACGCATTGGTTTTTTGACTTTTCTTCAATTTCATCTCAGTGACGCTAAGGCCGCTTTGAAAGAAAACGAGCCTTTGTTGTCAACAATGTTTTACGTGGTTTTACCAAGTCGTAAAGTTGACATCTTGTCTGTACTTTGTTCTGTTGTCGTCAAAATCATATAATTTTTGAAATATTGTGACAATAATGGGACGGGGGAAGCCAACTGATCGAAAAGTGCGGGAGATTATCATTCGGCAGTACTATGAAGGCAAAACAATGTTCTTTGAATATCCTTTAACGTTCCTCCATATCTACGCCATACCTACCTCACGTTATTCTAAGAATAATGCTTATCCGACGATTGTAAAATCGGGCCTTAGTGTGCAAAAGTTTTACCTTCGAATATATTCTAATTTATAGGCCAAATAAAAGCCATTATTGACAGAAAAACAAAAAAGGAATCGTTACATTTGGGTTAAATCTAAACTTTCGTGGTCTAAAATTGACTGGCGTAAAGTCATATTTAGTGATGAAAGCAAATTTAATGTTTGCGTGGGAGATCATCGTAAACGCGTAAATCGAGAAAAAGCAGAAGCTTTCCATAAAGACTGCCTTAAACGAACAGTTAAGTTCCCACGAGGCTTTATGGTTTGGGGACGTATGTCAGCTAAGGGATTGGGCACTTTAAAATTTATTGAAGGGATTGTAAACGCAGAAAAATATAAAAACATTCTTCAAAACTTGTTGCAAAATTATATCCGAATGGAGATTACATATTCCAACAGGACGGTGCGTCATGTCACACAACAAAAACACCAAAAAAATTGTTTGGGGACAACGGTTTTAAAGTTTTGTCACGTCCTTCCAGCAGCCCAGATCTCAGTTCAATAGAATACTGTGGCATAAAATGAAACAAAATTTAAAAAACAATTCTCTACGAACCCTACCTCAATTGCGCGCCAAATTACAAGAAATTTGGGATAGTTTTACACCTGAATTTTGCAAACGTCTTGTCGATACTATGCCTGATAGACTTCAGGCAGTTATTCGGGCAAAAGGAGATGTTAAGTCTTATTAAATTTGTTTCTTATTTTGTTAAATTCTACGTGTTCCAACATTTAGTTGTCAAAAGTATTGCGCTGAAAATAAATAAAAAAAGAATTATATTAAAGCAATTGACTTTCATTGTTCAAATACACTTGCAAAAGGTCTGTTAAACATAATGACATAAATTCACAAAATCTTGAAAAAATTCGTCACAATATTTCACCGAATTCATGATTTATTTCAGACATAACTGCTTGTTCCAACATATAGTTGTTAGGGCTCGTAGTTTCTTCAGGATAAAAGAATTTTAAGAAAATTATTTTTATGTAGGCTGTGCCCGCTAAAAAAGTTTGGAACAACTCTACACTTGCATTTTTGAATTATTTTATTTGTTTTAATGCAGATTTGAACAATATCCATTTTACTGTACCTATAATTTTTGTTCTACGGTACCTAACATAAAAAGAAACGGAAATAAACATTTTTTTAACAATACTTAATTCGTCATATTTACAATAGGACATTACATGTCCCAAGTTTTTTGTCAGGCTTTGTACATACACTTTTATGTAAAGAAATCGACCCACTTTCCCCTTTTGACTTGATTGTTTTTTTTTTCGATCCGCTTCAGAAGATGAAAGAAATCTTCATGTGAAAGGTTTTTCAAACAACATAGGTTTCTTTTTAATCTGATATAACGCGTGATCAATATCTTTTCTAATCAAGTGACCTATGGAAAGAAAATCGTATGTCTTTAATTAAATTCATTTTTTCAAATGTCATTCATGTCAATTATTTATAACTGTCAGTTAGTTTAATTCATTAACAGAAATCTTTGTTCATAAGAGTTTATTGTTACATTGCGAACAGTTAAATAACAATCTAGTAATCTTAGCGAATGTTGTTAACAATTTAAAACGCAGAATTCGCTTATGTTTACAAGAAAACGGCGGACATTTTATGCACCTTGTGTGAACCAGTTTTTCGTTGCTCTTGGTACGTGCTTTCATTTTATGGGAAATGTGAACTTGGGATTCTACATTCAAATTTATAAGAAAAACCATGTAATACATACATAAGAACAGCAGTTAGATTTTGTATAGGAATGCAATATAAATAATTCAAATGGGATTTGAAATAATGAACTAATCCAAGACACACGATTTTATTTCCATAGGTCACTTGATTAGAAAAGATATTGATCACTCGTTAGTTTCAATAAAGGAGGAACAATCGAAGTCAAAAGTATGAAGTGAGTCGATTTCTTTGCAAGTAAGTGTATTTTTATGTAATTTTTTTTTTAATTAATTATTTTGAGAAGCGAAAACGTAAATTTTTCAATATTTACAAGTTACAGTTAACATCATGCCTATCATCTTCCATAAGACTTAAAAATTGAAGAATGAATGTACGAGAAGATAATATTTTTATCTATTTATTATATCTTTAAAAAATTAATAAGTAATCAATTATTCATCTGATTTCAAGAAATTTCGAAAAAAATGAACAAAATCCAAAACTGAATCTTTTTTTGGAATATGTTGAACAAAATTATAACAGGTGATCAATATCTTTTCTAATCAAATTCAGTCTTTGATTAGTTAATTATTTCAAATGCCATTTGAATATTGCATTCCTATACAAAACGATAGGAATGCAATAAAAATAATTCAAATGGCATTTGAAATAATGAACTAAACAAAGACATAATTTTTTTCCATAGGTCACTTGATTAGAAAACATATTGATCACGCATTAAAATGTCTAATGTCCATATAGAAATAGTTGCTGCTCTTTTGTATTTAGTACACAAGTACTTTTACGGAGTCTCTTGTAGAAGTCGTAGAAACTAATCACTAATTAAAAAGGAAGTTTCCGGAAAACATTTTAAATGACTTCTGGAATTTAAATTGGCCTATGAGAGAAATGCACCTGCTAGGATTGAGTGATCAAAAAATAAAAAACAAATTTTTGTTTTCCATAAGAAATCGAAATATGTATTAGAACTTAAATACACAGAGTGCGTCATTGTTATGGATTTCTTCAATAGCAGTTAGCAATTATTTCTTCGATAGCAATTAGAAATGGTATCTGTAAGTGTTGATATCTCGAAAACTGTAAGCCTTATGCCCGATTTCTTCATCGCCTTATCTTGAGGTTCAATTTATCTGTCAGTTAGAATGTGACACATAGTAATGTGTACGGCCAGATGTATGTCACATTCCAACTCTTAGATAAATTAACCTTAGGTTGAACATAGTGAAGAAATCGGCCATTAGACCAACAACAAACGTTAGAAAGAATTTGAACGTGTTAAAATATACAGGGCGTCCCATTTATGAGTTACACAATAGGGGGGTAAATTAGGAATTAAACTCGCTTAGTTAGGCATCGGCTCATCAAATTCGTGGTAGCGCTACCGCTACGATTGCAGAGTGGAAAACCGAAACCTGTATCCTAGCCCCACTTTACATTTATTTCTTTGTTATTGAAAGAAACATCTGGCGATAAATAAGCCAATTTGGCCACTTATTATGAATAAAATACTTCTACATTTCAGCTCTTTCATCCAATCGAATAGATTGCGAATGCTTTGATTTAGAGCTATGCTTCCATAATCAAAATGTTTACTTTTCAGACATCTATTTAAATGTGAAATAAAAATTTGTATCTTCCACTTATAAAAGTATAAGTTGAGCCACTTTTGAAACATGCTGTATATGTGAAAACAATTTACGAATATAGATAAAACTCATTATAAGCGATAACTTCCGTACAAAATATTTTCCTTTATAGGTAATTAATAGTTAAGCAGCTATTGAAGAAATCCCAATGTTGCACCCTGTATGGTGCTCAAAAAAATTACAGTTCATTTTTTTTCTATATGCCGATCGATCGATAACTTTTATATAGCTATCTCCTTCCAACTTTCGTGAAACAACCTTGCGGCTTTTGTCATGTCATGTCATTTAGTCTGATGTTCTATACAAATCATTTTTTTACCATTCGCATTTTTTTGTCTCCGCTAGATGCCGCGGCATACAGTAAAAAAATGAACTCTAATCATTGTTTTTTGTTGACGAGAGACAATTAAATTAATTTTTGTGTAAAATACAGGGGCACTTTAAAAAAATATTAGCCTTAAAGGAATGCCAAAAAAATTGTAAAGCAGAGTGAAAATGCGTCAACAAAAAACACTTTTATTTTTGAAGTAGAAACGGGGATTCTGAGCATATTGTGCATGCGGGGGCACGAAGGGGGCACCTAGATCAGGGTTGGGTTAAGGTATTAAATCAACACTCCGTACAGGTAACGCAATCCCATTCCTCTCGTGAGAAGATTGAGAAACAAAGATAACAAATACAATTGTCGCAAGTGCAATAAGGAAGACAACAGTTTTAGGGAATTCTGTTTACCGCAAATTCACTGGAGCTCTATTCTTGAAATAATTCCGAACTATTTTCTCGTGAGAAGTAGGCGGAGTTCTCTCGAAAACCTACAAACGCTATTCTTGAAAAATTTACTAGCTCCTATCGCGTGAACCTCATGAGAACTTGTTTCTACTGGCTGGTGGTAGTAGAACTTCAATTCTCAGGAGAACTTGTATGTGTTTATATTATTCTAACTTTTAATTTCAAATTACTTAATAAATATATAAAAGTACCTAAGTACAGTTCTTTGTAATTATTTAATAATACTTTCTTTTCTAAACCTAAATATGATAATTTAACTACTGGTTTCAGGTTATTGTATATTTTACTATTCGAAGATATAAATATAATCAAATTAGATGTTTTTACGAGTTATATAATAGCTTTGTTCCAACACAGATTTTGACTGGTTCGAAACTGTCAAATATATTCGCCCGTCGAATTAATCAACACTTTCAAGAGGTGCGTTAAATATGAAACTTTGATTGGCGCATGTTTCTGACAGTTTCGGACAAGTCACAGGCTGTTGTTGGAACAGGCCTAATAGTAGCCAGTAATTTTTTTTTAAATAATTTTGCCCAATGAACTGCTACTTTTTGCTACTTTTTAAGTTTTTCAAAATTCTCTCTTGATTTGGTTCTCGACATGAGTAAATACTTATAGGTAAGATAAGCATTTGCTGGATACTTGACGTGAACATTTTTAAGAATAACCAAGAGAATATCAATATACAATCTTTTCTACGCAACATATAAAAAATTGGGATGGAACCCCTTCCAGTTCACTTTTAAATAGAAAAGTCTAGTTTTTTACATGCTTAACAATCCAAAATCAGGCAAAATTTTTTATAGAAATAATTATATTTTGATATTTAAAGTTGGTTTTTGTCCGATGAAAATTGTATCACAAAATCTTTAAACCGGACACTAAATAGCGCACAAAACACTTAACGTTTCGCTGTCGTTCGACAGCTTCGTCAGAAGTGAAAAATATGAACATGTTGTCAAAATAAACAAGGTTGCCAACGGAAACTGAAGAAGTAACTTGATTTTTTTTTAAATCTAAAAATAAAAATTGTGCGATATATTTTGATATTAAATCACTGCTTTAGAAAATTTATTTAAAAGTACATAATTTTGTTATTTTCACCATTTTGGAAACTTAGATGTAAAAAAATAATTTTGTCGCGCTAGAATTTCATTCTGGACCACTGTGCGCCCTCACATTCCAAACAGCTCTATTTTGATTGGTTAAAATCCGATGATAGAACCGGCAACGGCGTAAAAGCATCGTAAAAGTTCTCGCATTAACTTCATATCACATTCCCATGCACGTACGGTCAAGAATAGCAGATTGACAAACAAGAGAAACGAAAGTGAACTTCCAGTGAAGTGATTTCATATTTTCTCCTAAGAACTGTAAAGTTCTCTCGATGTCAAGAATAGGCGTCCTGGTTTCAATTTAAGTTATGTCTAATTAAGTTTACCAATCAAAAAGTTGTTATTTTAAGAAGTGCAGAATTTTTCTTTTACGAAACAGGCGGAATCATTAAATGTCATTAAAAGTTTGGCACGCGATATTTAAACTCAATTTTCATAACCACTGACAGTAACTTTGACAAACGTCACTTCAAATAATATTTCCAACTGCTTTTTATCCTTAGATGAGAGGAATGTGCGACAAGGATAGATATAAAAACTCACTAAATGCGTTACCTCTATACGAAGTATGTTGATTTGACCTTAGGTTGGGTTGGGTTTATAGATTCATTTTTAAGGAACAGGTTCCTTTTAGAGCGAGCACTAAATTTTTTGCCTAAGAAATCATTTTTACGGGCACGAAATTTTCTATTGCATGCTCAAATATAGCAGAAGCTAAAAATAATTTATTTCGGACGGTAATTTCGGAAACGTAGTGGCGCCACCTCTCGATCCGTAGCTAAAAGTACTAGCAATTTTCCAGGTTTTTGTAAGACTATTATAGTGCGTGTGAATTAGTGATGGGAAAAACGGTTACACCGTTGGAACGTTACTTTCGTTACAGCGACGCAAAAATACCGCGACAGAATAACGTTACTTTGTCGCGTTATTTTTGCATCTTGGTACTTGATGTAGGCAATTCCTGCTACGTTGGAGCGAAATAACTGTAGCGACCGAAACGGGGCGAAATACTGCATTTATGCGCGCGTCACCCGCAAATGCATTTTGCCTTTGATTTGATTGTAAACCTCTCACAAATTCAAAAGTCTCTGTCTTGAGACGTTAGGTAGTTTATTATGATATATGTTGACATCTTATCTCTGGCTGCTAAATGATAAAAGTGTTGTTTAAAGCGGTGGAGTTTAAAAACTTTATGTACGTTCTCTTGACGATTTAAGTAACGAACATTTAGCTGTCGACGCTTAGTTAAATTTTCGATTGTTCAGTACTGGCCTACTGGCTTTTAAAGTAACTAGTTCCAATAAACGCGACGCGACGTCGCGACTGAGCACCCGCAAAGCGTTAATCTTTATACGTTACTCAAAAACACGACCGCTTCTGCCGCTTTGTAATTTCTCAATTCGCGACATACGCGACATTGGAACTGGTTATTTTAGAACCCAGTAACGCGAAGTAACGTTACAAATTTATACCGCGACAAAATAACCGTTACAGAAATACCGTCTCACCACTAGTGTGAATGTGAGATTTTAAGGTACAGTTGCGGATAAAAAAATTCGAATGTCACTGTCATTCATCTGACGGATACATAAGGGAATTTTTCAACTTTTACGTCAGTGGAAAGACAGTGACATCCGCAACTGTACAATACAAATATAAATACATATTATAAAAAATGTATCTGACGTTTAATAGAAATTTTGACAGAATTATAACCTCAATAAAAGCCTGATTTACCAAATTTGTCTAAATACGAACGACTTGTCAAATTCTTGCCGCATTTTATTGTCCGCTACTGTACCAGTCAGAAGTAATACTTATTAGCATTAATATAGGAGACTCAAGGTCAAAAGACTAAATAAATAAAAAAAAAAAACTAAACTAAAAACTAAATAAAAACCTGGTCAAGTTGGGTTGTGATCGAGAATTTATCCATTGCATTTACATAACAGAATTACTAAATAGGTGCTTTCCTTTTACCACAAATCTCACCTCAGATCAGATAAACGTCATTTCCGCTAGCATGAACAAGTGAGTGAGAATTGAGATTTCAACCTTCCACCTTGCCGCTCGAGCATTCCCATTAGTTGCTAGATTGAAATGTCCGTTCAAACTTACTTGTTCGTGTTAAGGGAAATGACGTTTAAGTGATCTGAGGTAAGATTTGTGGCAAAAGGAATGCAGCTAATGTAGCATACTTGACCAGGTTTTTATTTAGACACGAGTTACCTACTATAGGCATTCACGAAAATTCATCCGGTGGGTACACCAAATTTACCGATCGGTAATCAGCTGATACACCGGTGCAGAGACCGGTTGACTGAATTTAAAAACGCTTCGGTAGATAAACTTCGGCGAACTAACCAAACAAAACCTATAATAACATTTGAAAATAAGCATATTTAATGATATTTTCCATATCTGAAGCTGATGTTTTATTTTTGAACATTTTCCCAATTCCACATCCATTGCAACTAGTAATTATTTTAATTTTACAAAACGCTGCCTACATCTAATAACTTTTTTAGGTTATGTTTAATGTACCGACCCCATGGACCATTAACTTTCCTCGGTGCACAAATTATGCACCAGGTGCATGAGTTCGGTACACGTGGTAAATTATCGAACGCGGTACAAAAATAACCGGTTGAATTATCGAAAGCATTCTGTTTATGCGGTGTACACCTAGTGAATTTTCGTAAATGCCTAATATGAACAATTTGGTCAGTTGTGTCACTTAGATCCTTGTGGGTCTATCGCCTTCAATTAATGACTCACTTTGGTGTTTTCTTTGGCTTCCCTTTTCTAACAAACATTTTCTTTTTTGTGGTCTCGAATAATGTTGGCTTTCGCCACTTTCATTTCTAAACGGAAAAAAGGAAAATGTTCGTCAGAACAAGGAAGCCAGCTAAAGAGAAGACGAACATTGAGACGAAACAAGAAACAATGAATACAGAAAAGGAAACTGTGGTAATTCATGAAATATTTTTTAAGTACAATGAAGCGCAAATATCTTTCATCACCACCTCTAACCGGTGTTATAAATGTATTGTTTTGCGAAGACAACCTTTAATCGTGGATGAGAATGCATTAGTCTCGATGTCGTGTCTAACTGGTAGCGTAGTGTACAGTTCGTGTGGCTTTGTAGGTGCTAGCGCTCCGGAAAATGCTCCAAGCAGAGCCATCAACTCGTGAATCATCCCAACCCTCCGCAGACAACAACACTAATGTGAGTCTTACTCACCGGCCGCCCTAGGACCACCCCACCAATTAGGCAGCTTGTTTGGTGTCTTATTGCTTGATTTCTAATTGTTATTGTTAACAACTATCACTACCAGCCCGTTCTTTGTTTGTCTTCATAGTTTCGCTTCTACAAGCAAAGACCGTTTTGACGAGGTGAAAAAGACATCAGAGGAATCGAAACTACCACCGCATCCACGTTTGAAATACACGTGAGGGCTGGCGAGGATAAAACTTATTTTCTTATCCCCGTTCGATCGCTTATTCGATTTGCATTTATTAGTGTTGTTGATGCCAGCCAACAATAACGGGAAAGTGCGACGGAAACTTTAAATTGAAATTTAAATGGAAATCGTATGCGCGATTGACTGAAAATTTTCGTAGTCCTCCTTCTATTTGGTTCCATCGTTTGATTACAAATTGAATAATTTTTTTTTATTGGTCTATATTTCTCATCACCATTTTTTTAGCTGCTAAAAACCTCTGATGTCTTTTTCACAAGATTTAACATGACATAATCGAATACATTCGCTACAAACATAGAGATCAGAAAAAACGTTTTATCGCTTTGGTTTGACAAGCGACGTTCTTCCTCTCTGTGTATTATTTCGATGCTGCTTAAAAGTTTGAGAAGGAGTTATTTTTGTTTTCTGTAACGGGTACACAGTAGAGAACTTTGCCGAAACATTTATTGTTTGTGCATGACTGTGCTTACTCTATTAATAAACAAAGTTGCGTGATTCGAGCGAATTAGCGCAGAAACGGACCATATCTATCATACCGATGCGATGCCACGGGAACGCAATATGCGCGATCGCTGCAGGAAATTACCGTTAATGTAGTTCATATAAATAGAATTCGCAAAATCGAAGCTTGTTTGGAGTGGCGGCGGTCATCGTCGTGTTCCTTTCTTCGAGGGGAACACCACGACCGACGGTTATGTTGGGATAAAAATAATTAGGCGGTCGCCAAGGGTGACGGGGCCAGACTTCTTTCTGAGCCCCAGACTTCTTGTCTGGACAGACTGTCAACTTGAATCACATGGAACGGAAGTGAATGAACGTCTGATCTCCCGAATTAATTGAAACAAGACGTTCTGGAAAGAGAGATACTTCTATGCTTGTAATCTTGAATTCGGTTCTTCGGTATTCGATTCTGATTCAGTTCAAGTAATTTCTTTAAAAAAAAATGTTATTTTTAACAGTTTTAACTAAGTATAATTGTAATAAATAATCACATCATTTTATTTAATTATTGATTAACTTAATGTACGAATTAAAAATATTTAAAAAAATGAAATAAAAAATCATAATATACGAAACCAACGAGTTAAGAATAACAGGAGAGAGTCATACTAACAGTAGTTTCTCGTCAAAATTGGTCACTAAATATGGTCGCTGTATAAAGCTGAAATCAAAAGAATTGGGAAATGTCAAAAAAAATCGACACTTTTTCAATATTTTCATAATGTGAACCTGGACTTATTAGAAATAGGTTAGAATTATTTGACAGTCAGTTTGTAGGTAAATACAAATAGGTTAATTTTTTTGAAAGGTGTGTATGTATTGTCAAGTAGACAATTAATTGACAAACACAACCAAATTTACATTTGGAAAAATTCCAATTCCCGTTTTTTTTTTTTAATTCAGCTGTAACATACAGCGTTTTACAAAATTTTGGAACGTCCACAAAAGTAGGTCTGTTTGTTATCCTGCACTGGTGTGCACTAGTGTACACTTTTTTACGAAATATACTTTAATGAAGCCTAAATTCATTGATAATGTAATTAATACGAATCATACTCATTCATACTGACATACCACACAAACATTTCAAGTTGCATTAAAGAGTATTTTGCGAAAAAGTACGTATTGGTGTACACCAGTGCAGGATAACAAACAGACCTAGTGTTTATAAAACACTTACGGCCATTTTCCTAATAGTGCTAAAGGAAACTTTAATTTAAAGTTACTTTAAGCATAGGAAAACTGTGTTTTTATAGGTTAAATTTAAAGTTCTATTATGAAAACGGCTCTTAATACTTATAATTAAATTAATAAATTAATTAATAATTATATTTAACTAAATAAGAATCGAGAAATGTCCATTGTATTTTATACACTATTAAAGAAAATCACGGAGTGGCTTACATCTAGCGGAAGTTTTGTGAAGGGGCCCTTTAATAAGGAAAACATTGGAATCACATTTGGTTAACCTATGAAAAAAAAAATTAAATTGAATAATTAGTGTGTGACATTTCCATACGAATAAATATTCTTATGTACATTTGCGGAATTTAAAAAAGCATATAAGTTTTTAGGCCATATTTTGCAATATTAGGGGTGGGTTTACAGAAAGCAAATCAAATATTTAATTTCGAATTAAACTAATCACGATTAAGTTGCCATAAGAATTACATTGCGAACTGTCAAATTAACAACGTCATTAAAATTTAATTGCAATTAAATTTTCTGTAAACTGGCCCTAGATCTCTGTGAATCGATCTGTCTGATTGACATAAATGCTGACAATTAAATCATGTAAAATGACACAATGCATAATTGTTCCAATTCTTCTTTCAATTTTAGGTGTCAAGAAAACCACTCTTCTTCAGTTAATGTAATTATTTGCGTTTTTCCGCAATACTTAAATGCGACACGGTAATGTCGATCTGTCATTTTGACAATTATTTTGACTAATAAAACGAAAATAATTTCAAACAAAGCCAAGTTTACAGTGAGACATTTTGAGTGTATGCTTTTTTAAATTCCGCAACTGTACGTATTGTGTGATTAGTGTGTTAATGCCTATGCAAAGACTTCATCTAACTTAGGCCTGGTTTCTTCATCTCCAGTTAACTTTATCTAAAGGTTTATTCCCATAGTTAACAATTGTGATCACAAGCGTTACAATGGGAATTAATCGCCAGATAAAGCTAACTGGAGGTGAAAAAACAAAAAACCAGGCCTTAATAATAATGATGATGAATGGAAAAAAAAAACATTAATGACAGCTCTTTGTTTTCCTTATTAAAAGCGCCATCTCTTGGTTGCTGATTTTCGTCAATAGGTGTGTTCGTTTTGCTTCAAAACTCAGAGTTACTCAACGTCACTCAGTAACCTTCAGAATATATATGTTTTTTTTACCAGCTCGCTGTTGAGTTTTTGTGAGGAAATTTCATTCTCTCGCATCGATCAAATATAGAATTAGGTTAGAATGCACCCGTTATTTAATGGCTGAATGTCTAATTTGACAGTTGCGTTTTAGGAATGTTTAACCCGTGGTTTAACTTAGCAAATTTCATCGTCATCACACATGATATTTACTTACTGATCAGAGTCGAAAGCAAAACTAACATACCTTATGACTAAAAGTACTTGAAAGGAACTTTCTTACATTACGCCGGCTGCGCTATTGAACATCGAAAAATTCCAAAACTAACCTAAAAATCATTCACCTTTTTAACTGAAGTCTATAATAACATATTAACGTATCGTTTGCACATTACAATTGCTAAATAAATGCATACAGGGCGATCCTACACTGCTTTCCACGAGCTTGATATCGATAACGATATTCACATCCAATTATTAAAATGAAGTTAGCAACACAGGGAGATCTGGGGAAGTTACTAGATAACCCAAGATTTTGTTGACAGTAGGACAGTACATTGCCGTTCATTTATGAAAAATGGCTTATTTCATTGCAATAGCAATCTAATAATAATAATTATCTTCTTTATTAATTAGGTTAGGTTTGGAAGTGAGTTTCATGAATATTCTATGCACGCATTGCTTTTCGTTCTAACCTTCATGTGGTAGACGTAAGTATCAGGCATTCAAGCTCACAGAAATTAGTGTAGCATCAGGACAATCAGTTTCGCTCTCTCTCTAGATTCGTACTATATTCAGATACAAACACAAAATCTAGCAATTATTTTTTCACTACGGGGTAGACATATGTCACGAGTGATCAATATCTTTTCTAATCAAGCGACCCATAGAAATAAAATCGTGTGTGTTTCATTATTTCGAATGCCAAATGAATTATTTATATTGCATTCATGTACAAAATCTAACTCCTATTCCTATGTATGAAGAAATGAATTAATTAATCAAAGACATACGATTTTCTTTCCATAGGTCACTTGATTAGAAAAGATAGTGATCACGCGTTATAATTCGTTCACTGTATTTAACGGTCATTAGTGTCAAACATATTAAATAAGGTTATGATAAGTGTATCAAATTTAACAAATGTCAAAGTGATAATTTAATAAAAACTTTAATTTAGAATTTCTAGGTAACCAACATTAAACGTAAAAATTACTGACAGCGTGACAGTAATTTTTATATTAACCAACTGAACATCACTTTGACATGTCGGGAATTTGGGGTACGGATTTTACTGCAGAAACTGACTTACCGCAAAGTGGTAACTTCCGTCAAAAGTAATTGCATTCTACCTTCCGCCCTTGTGCAAAACAAATACAAGAAGTACGTAATCGGTCAACATTTACTGTTTTTTCTGTTTTTTCACTAAATTTCGGGGAAAAAATTAAATAGGATTCATTAAAAAAATGCCAGACAAATACAGTTTCTTTCTCATTTCTTCATTTATAAAAGGCATTTTAATTGATTTTACAAACGGTTTAAACTTGTCAAATTTGAAAACATTCAAAACGTTTGTCTGTGAAGTCGTGTTTGTAAACAATTGGCGTTTTTGATCTCCGGTAGATGCCGCCATTTTTGTGTTAAAAAGTTAGGGATACATAGTTTTTTGCGATTTTTACACTGCGGTACGGAACACATTATAATTTATGCGAAGCCATAAGCGTAAATAAAACACTTTTTCACTGATTTGACTCCCTTTTTAGCAGCTCGCACCAACAACTGTCAAACACACGTGTATTTTTATCACCAGTTTTCAGGTTCCACATGTTTCGTTCAAAGACGCGAATACCATTTTGAGAAAAAACAGGAAAGTGTTTTTGTCTATTGTTTTTTATGTGCCGGGTTTGAATCTCTGCTGAGTTCTATGTCTCAGATTCTCGGCGGAAATTTTCAAATTGCTAACATGGAAACCACAGACAATATTAAAGCAGACCCACTGTAAAAAGCACCCAGTAAAAAGCACCCTAGCACCCTAGAAAAATGCATTTGTCAAGAATAGGCCCTCTGGCTTATTGTATGTATATGCAACCAACCGTAGTGACACCTGGTTTAGTTGCTTGAAATTACTTAGTTGCTAGAGTGCTTTTTAACTAATATGCGTGGTAGGTCTGCTTTAGTATTGTCTGTGATGGAAACCAATTATGTTCAAAAGTTGTTTTTCAAGAAAATCTTCAAAAAAGTACATGACGTGTTGGATATTTTTTCGCATATAAAACACATAAATGGCTTTTGGAATTAAAAATATTATAAACTCAGGATCTTTTTAAAACAATCATTATAGAATAGTTAGGTCGCGACATCTTGCGGCCGATTTTTGACTTAAATAGTGATTATAAAGAGAAGTTTAATTCAAAAAATTAATTTCTTTAAACTAAGACAACAATAAGAAGAAAAGCTACTAAAGTTAGGTAAGACTTAGAAACTCTTTGTATAGTAGCAAAATTTTCAGCACCCATTTAATAAAAAAAAAAAGTTAACAGTAGTCGTCTCACATTAACAAGGGGGAAAAATTGTAGAAAGAGGATTACCTCCAATTGCTGATCAAGAAATTTGGACTTTCCGTTCTCGAAATAAAAAGGATGATGCAGTTTCAGAAACTCACCATGTAAGCAGTATACACAAGGTGATTCAAAAATGACGCCCAAAATTTCACACTATATTGTCAAATAATATTGTGTAAAAGAAATAATTCATTCAATAATATAAAACCAATAAAAACAGAATAAAGCAATTCGTTGCTACTCCAAATTTCATTCGTATTTTAGTCACAAAGTTTATATGAACTACAACAACGCGACACTACAAAATTCTTTTCAATTTTTCACATTCTATCTCAGGAATGTCTTTTGTTTGCAGTGTCATTTTTCTCTTATTTACTATTACTAAAAGAGCGTTCCGTTTTCTTGACTTTGACTCTAACTAGTTTTTGAAGCAGTGCCTTTTTCTACTGCAACGTTCTAAGAGTTTCAGCTTGCCCTCTCTTCACCGCTTCTCCGACGTCCCAGCACTAATGCGCTTCTCTGTTTTTAGAACAAAGTCACGGAGAAGTTTAAGAGGCCGCTGAAGAAGAGGCATTCGAGCGTTTACCATCAGCCTTCCAACAGGGTGAATAGGTATCTGGCACAGGCGATTGATGCGCGTAGTGTGGACCGTGAAAAGTCAACGCACGTCAGTCTTTACACCCTACGTTTTAAAGACAAGTTGAAGGAAAATCAGGTGAGTGCAGAGAATTAACTAAAAAAAAAAGAAGAAAAGACGATTTGGGGATCTTTTTTTACAGTACCATGATGATTTGGATGTTGGTTATAGTTCATCCTTGGCTTGCGCCCTAGCTCTTTTAATGTTGTTAGGAACGTTGCAAGCTGTTGTTCTACCAAGAACCATCATTTTACTTCTGCTATTCCTCACTGCCTTCGTCTGGATATCAGTCGTTCTCATGTTACTTCTAGCCGTCCGCCTGCGTTGGATATTATGGGATATTTCGCATAGTTTCGTGTTGCGACTAGCGATTACCGTGTTTACCATAGTTTTAATTTACACCGTGGCGCAAGTCAATGTGGTAAGTTTATCAAAGGGGGAGGGGGGGGTTGAGGAATGCTAAATTTGAATGTGTTAGTTTACTTGCCGACCTGTGGAATCATGTCCGGAACATTCTACCACCAACGTCACTTTGGATGGGGGTATTTTGGACAAGGACCACAGAGCTTGCCCCTTACCTCAGTACATCGTACTTTCTTGCTCTCTCGGATACTTGGCTGTGGCATTATTCTTAAGACTTCCCATTTTATTGAAGGCGGGGCTTCTTCTAATCATGTGCACGATTTACATCTTGCTCATAGAAATTTCGCATATACTTTTATTTTCTTGTTACGACTACAGAATCAGGTAAGTTCCTCCGAATTTTTGGGGGGTGGCAAAAAGAAACCAATCGATTCCTTTCAGCTCTATAATTCCAACGCACGTGGTGAGCGTGGTTCAAATTTTGATATTCGTCTTGGCCGTGCTCCTGCACGGAAGGCAGGTGGAATGGACGGCCAGGCTTGACTTTCTTTGGCAAGTGCAGGCGAACGAGGAAAAACGCGAGATGGATTCGTTGCAGAACTCGAATAAAAGGATATTATTCAATTTGCTTCCGGCTCATGTCGCTACTCATTTCCTGGATAACCAGTTCAGGAACAACATGGTAAGCTTACTCCTGAACTGTTTCCTCTTTGAACTGTTCACGAAAATTTGGCTTCACCAACGCGTTTGCGCATGCTCACTGTTTTAAATGTTTCACGTTAAGCTATAAATCACTTCTTACTCGTATTTGCATAAAATATACTTAGCGCAGGAAAAATATCGACTTCCTTTATTTATAAAATAAGTACCTCCTAGAAATGTTACTTTTACATGGTTTTATTTATACCAGTAAACTTACGGATAACATTTCTGTGGTGTAACGATAAATTATACGAGTATTATTTATAATTAAGTGTTGGTGACGATGTATTATTAAGTCGTAATTCTAGAAGCACGATTATTCTTCTACTTTCACTGAATTTCGCCTATGGGCCAGCACGTGTTTGCCTTGATGGATACGTCACTATCACTAGTATCGTTGTAACTTACAAATAGTAATTAGTTGTAATTCTTCTATAATAATAATAGATACAGTCATAGATTCGATAGTTATTACATTACACTGCTTATTACCACTTTATAGTTCGTATTTGTGCTTCTGTTTACTGCATCCTTTTCTGTACGTATTTAATGTAATTTAATGTTTCTTAACGAGTAAATTAAAGGCAAAAAGAAAGACAAAGTAAGTATCTATAAATGTCTGGAGCCTGTGGATGTTTTCGATGTAGTAACAGCCGCACAAATAAACAATCCAGGCCATTCTATTACAGAATACTCTATCACAGGAACTATATCACCAAAGCTATTCTCGGGTGGGCGTTGTATTCGCCTCGATCACCAATTACCACGAGTTCTACACAGAGCTGGACGGTAACAACCAGGGCGTCGAATGCCTCCGGTTACTCAATGAAATCATCGCTGATTTTGACGAGCTCTTGAGCGAAGAGCGCTTCAAAGCCATCGATAAAATTAAGACCGTCGGTTCCACGTACATGGCGGCCGTCGGTCTCATGCCCGACCTCAGGATACTCGATGATGATGAGAGCACTGCTGGATTACATTTAAGTACACTAGTCGAATTCGTTTTTGCCATGAGAGACCGACTGCTTAATATCAATGAAAACTCTTATAATAATTTTAGCTTGCGTGTAGGTAAGTAACAATCCCTCGTTTCCTCCTGTTATTTTAATTTTAAACGAGACGGTTTCAATTTGAATTCCCAAATTCATTTAGGAATTAATATTGGCCCCGTGGTGGCCGGAGTAATCGGTGCAAGGAAACCTCAGTATGATATTTGGGGCAACACGGTTAACGTCGCAAGTCGAATGGATTCGACTGGTTTACCGAATCACATCCAGGTTACCGAAGAAGTCTACCAAGTCCTTAAGACGTACCCTTACGAGTTTCAGTGCAGGGGCAAAGTTAAGGTGAAAGGGAAAGGTGATATGACGACGTATTTTCTTGTAGACAGGAAACAGCCGGGTACGATTAGAGTTGAAGACCTCAACAGCATGAGGGCAGGCAATGTTAATCGTAAGTATTCTCTGTTGTGCCTCCGGCATGTTAGCATAATTGGCGTTTTCTAGCAATAAACAACATGTACGGTGGCGTAGCAACACCTTTAGCCTTACTACACCACAGTGATATGAACGGCAGAACGAAACAGCACAACGCCTTGCAAAATAGATCAACCTCGCGCGATGATAACTATTCAGGAATTAGGAACGCCATTCGTCTACCAGCTTTGCGAGAAGCTGTCCACCGAGAGGGAAGCAACGGCTGTGAGAACGAACCCCTGCTTCCGCCGAGCGTGGCGCCAAAGCCAGTCAAAAATGGTAAAAAACCGCCCGCGGAGGAGGATTTACCAGCACCACCTCTACCGCCGCATAAAAATCACTACCAGCACGTCCAACGCCCGATTCCTCAAGACATGAAGTACGCCCCGCCTTGGCCAAGAGCCCCTAATCCTTACGCAAGTGCATCGCGAAGCGGTGATACTAACGTGAAGCCGTACCTAAAACCCCTTCCAAAACCTCCCGGTAAAGAATCTCCTAGTAGGCATCGCAAACAAATTCCCATCATAGTTCCTCAACAACCTCTACCCGCGATACCTCATCAAAGAACTCCCGAGCGAACGCCGGAATTGCTAAGAAATAAACTGCAGAGTAGGCCAAATCCCTTGCAAAACCGTAGCCCATTACATACACGTCACAGCCCACATCACAATCGCCACAGTCCTTTACAACGGCACTACTCCGACGAAAGCTTAGGTGGTATCTACAACACAGGTGCTCCCCAACGCATTCACTCATCAGCGGATGAAATCAGTTCGCTGAATCATTCACCAAGCATAAGCAGCTCCGATGAAAGCTATAGTAGAACGACAGATGCAGACGCTTCACCCTGCGTTTCGCCTCCCTTACCAACAGACACCCAGCAGTTTCTCTTCCCATCTGATATACAAGTGAATCCCTGTTCTTCACCTGAGATATCTCCCAGAGCCTCTTTAGATTACATACCACCAAATTGCTCGCTAAGGAATAACTCAAGCGATCGTAGCAACAGCAAACGCAATAACTTACCCCCCAGCGCGGTCTTAGCTCTAGCGGCCACCTGCAACACCGTCGACTCGTCGATAGTAACAAGCCCACCTGTTTTAGACGGAGAAGAAAGCTGCAAGGGCGAAAGCTGCGCGAGCTTCGAGTTTAGCCGGCCAAAGCCAAAACCCGCTTTGATCCTAAGAACGACCAGCGTAAACGGCGCGGTCGCCAAACAACATAAGCCCAAAAGTCTAGAAAAGCGAACGAGGAACGATAGCGATTCAGTCCTGGAGTGCAATAAATTATCGGCGAACTGCAAGCGCTCGCCCAGCTTTAAAGAAGCGGAGGAAATCAGAGAGTTGCTAAGGGACGAAGAATTTGGCAAAACGTTTAACAGCGATAAGAGTACCAAACGCGATGGTTCGAGCCAGACCGACAAAAAAGACATACGCCGACTGAGGAGTTCTCCCTTAAATCACAGGGAAAAACTTTCACCGAACGTCAAGCTTAATAACGTCGAAGACACGAACAACACGGAACCATTCGAAAGAGAAATACAGAAGTTGCTGGACGAACAAAACCTGCTGCAGAATATCCCTCCGAAACTTGAACTCGTCCAACAGAATAAAGACTTGGCCTTGGAGCCTCTGGTCAGGTACGCCCCTAACAATAATAACCATCAAGTGGGACTCGCTGCAATTCAAGCGCTTGCACTGGGTTTACGTGTCAACCCTTCTGGTAGTGTTACCCTACAGTGCATGTCGCCCCCAAGAGGTAGCAGCAAGGAGGGTTCGCTCAAACGAGCTCCGTCTCCTGGACCTTCGGAGTGCCATAAGCAACAAAAAGTATCACCAATGGACAGGTATTTTTTTCTAATTGCAAATTTTAACACCTTAAGTAACACCAAATGAAAACGTAGATTTTTCGATGCGGTTGTCGAGCACGTTCAGAAAAGTCTACTTCTGCTCAAAATTAACCATCTAATGTCTTTTATAACTTGCTTGATTAACACGCTAACTCCTTGCTGCTTATCTCGGCACGTTCATGCTTTACATTCACTTGTTCACATCACATCATTTCATGCAGGTAATTTTAAATTTTTCTTTTTATAAAAATTCACACTGAACTTGAAGCACAGTATAAAAAATACAGTAGCGCAACTCGCTTGTCGGCACTTTGATCTCTTTACTGGATTTTCATTGACCTCGAGTAATTGAAAGGGGATTTGTCGAATTGTTTATTCTGCTTTAAGTGTGAGCGATTTTGTTGTAAATTGTAAACTCACACGTGCTCACACACCAGGGCCGGATTGTAGTGTTTAGTGGACGTGGTAAGAAAATAACAAGGCGTAAATAATGTGTATTAACATAATTATAAAGATCCATTCGGCACCAGAGCCGTGAATGAATGAGCTCTGCATCCCGAGATTGTGACTCAGACCTTGCGCGGGATGTTATGCGCGAACTTAATATTTTCATGAGAATCGCACTACTGTGTAATCTTTATACTGTGCTTGAAGTATGTAGGTCAAATAGTAAAGACGAGTTTTCGGTTGTAATCATTTTAAAAAATAAAAGTTCGTGGGTTTACCGTTATCAAATCTCATGCGTTTCCTTCTAACCATCAAACTCTAATTGCTAAGAAGTACCACGCATCGTTCGTACTTAAGAATAAGTGTTTTTGTTATTAAGCCTTGAATTATTTATTTATTAAAAAAGAAGTGTGCAAGAGTATAATATAAATCTCCGGATACTTTTTAAATGCCTGCATTTAACATCAAGAAAGCTGTCAACATGCTAAGTACAGATCTTGAAAAGTTCTTAACGTTCGGCGACACGTCGGTTAGAGCACGATTTTAAAGATTCCCGTTACGTTACAAAATCGTTACGTTCATAAAGAAATAATTTATTGATGAATCATGACTATCTTAAATAAAATTGTTATTATAGTAGAAATTTATCAATACATTTATTAAGTGAGATTTAGTAAAAAATAAATAATAAAGTATTCATTTATAAAAAGGAGCAGTATTTGATTTTCCTTAAAAAAATAAATCATTTGCTGCTTTCAATTGAAATGCTTCCCAAGGTCCAGTTTTACAATCGTGGAATAAAGACGGAATAACTGTTCGCCGAATATCCTTTAATGTTCCTCCATATCTACGCCACACGTTATTCTAAGAATATTGCTTATCCGACGATTCTAAAATCAGGCCTCCATTTAACAATAAAGATCTTGTAAATACATACCTGAAAAATAATGTAAATTATTAAATACAGTAAAGTTTTGATTAACCGAATTAATTAATGCAAACCTAAATCCGTATAAGCGAAAATCCGTATAATCGAATTCATTTATTAGAGGCACTTAAAAAGCGTTGTCATATCAGTTCTGATTCCATCTCTGGGTATTCTGCCTTTGGTAATGTTTTCCTCAAGCTAGGTCAAGAAAACGTGTTTTGAATAAAGCAATAAATCACAAAAATTACTTAGAATCGTACAATAAGCAAAATACGTATAAGTTAAATTTACTTCATAATTTTCTTTTCATTCTTTTTTAAGTCGGAGATTGTTGATGTTCCGACGCCATACAATTCGGCCAACACTTTGCCACTTACGCCTTTCTTAAGTTTTTGTAAAATCTCACTTTTTTGCTGTAGCTTTAAAGGATGATTTACATTATAAGACAACGACACGACACGTAGCGTAACAGACAAGACACGGAAACATTATTCAATGTAATTCAATGATATCATACACACTATCCTGCAACGACACGTATCGGCTAAGACAAGACGAGACGACAATCTGACCAGGAATGTTTTTCGTGTCTGTGCGTGTCGTTGAAGTACTGTGTATTTTGCGAATCTGACTGATGTGTGTCTGATAATGTATACATTGCGTATTTTTCGTGTCGTGTCTGTTACGCTCCGTGTCGTGTCGTTGTCTTATAATGTAAATCATCCTTAATACTGTCCTTTTACGACGAGGTGCCATTGTAATTAAATTTCACAGAATAGATTCCACGATAACTTTCCAGTCCTTTTACAATAACTTTCCTTACGCAACTATAGGACTACACTGAGGAATAGAGGTGGAGAAAAATCGATAGCGCTATCGATAGTTTTGACTATCGAAAGTAATCGATTGTATTTCTTAATAATCGATAGTTTTTATTATGCATGTGTAAATTATTTATTTTCTTAATGTAAATCCTCCTTTTAAATTTTAAGCGTTACAAAAAATTTAAAAAATTGTTTGATGAGTTTTTAGTTAGATTCCACTCATGCTGACAATTTTGCACTAGCGTTTTTTATATACATAAATAATAAATATATTCTTTTAATGGAACACCTGTATATTTTGTAACGAAGTGACCACTCCGTTACTATTTTTGTACATAGTTAGTTAAGTTTTGTATATATTAATTTAGTCTGTAAATTTAGGATGCCTTGCGCAGATTCATAAAGGCATAATTTAGGTGGGAGTTCTCAGGGAGTGGGACTCCCCACCACGCGCAAGCCTTTATAAGCGCGCTCGGAGCGTGCTTGAGTTAGTCGCTCACCGGCTCATCCAGCCGATGGTCGTGGCTCCGCCGCGCTATCAAGCCACCCGACGTGGCTTGAAGTTAGTGACGTCCCGGGCATTCCGAGTCACCGGAAGTGGCTCGAATGCAGTAGTTCGCGGAGTCATTCATCCGACGATGTTTTGGCTCAAACGCGTTTAACAATCTGTGCTACGTTCGCGTTACCTGCAACCGCTCCGGTTTTTATCCTGACCTTCCTCTTACCGATTGCGGGTGTCTCGCACTTCCTTACCAGAGAACGGGAGTCTCGTTCTCTCTTTCCCTTACCTAAGTGTGGGAGTCTCACACATCCTGATCTCGGAGTGGGAGTCTCACTCTCTCTAACCGATTGCGGGTGTCTCGCACTTCCTTACCATAGAACGGGAGTCTCGTTCTCTCTCTCTCTCTTACCGAGTGTGGGCGTCTCACACATCCTGATCCCAGAGTGGGTGTCTCACTCTCTCTTATCCCAATGCGGGTGTCTCGCATATCCCGACCCTGAGTAGGAACGTATGCACAGTGAGTTACCGGTCCGTGAGTGTCCGTAATACATACCGTTTCCAGAACCACCGTCCCGCGATTAGTGTCCGTAAGACACCCCGTTCCCGGAACCACCGTCCTGCGATTAGTGTCCGTAAGACACCCCGTTTCCGGAACCACCGTCCTGCGATTAGTGTCCGTAAGACACACCGTTTCCGGAATCACCGTCCTGTGATTAGTGTCCGTAAGACACACCGTTTCCGGAACCACCGTCCTGCGATTAGTGTCCGTAAGACACACCGTTTCCGGAATCACCGTCCTGCGATTAGTGTCCGTAAGACACACCGTTTCCGGAACCACCGTCCTGAGATTAGTGTCCTTAAGACACACCGTTGTTTGCCGTTGTCCTCGAGACACACCGTATATTACCGCTACCGAAAGTACCATCCGAGAGGTTAACATTTCGTTTACCTGTACGTGAGTGTTACCGCTGTAAAATATCCCAATTTGTGGATACGTGTATTTATGAACTGTTTGTAAATAAAAATGTATTTGCTAAGTGATCGACGCTTTTATTTCTGAACCTGGACTCCGACGAGCAAACCCGAACCGCCGTCAAGCAGAGCAACGATCAGCAACTACAGACCAGAACCGAAGAATGACGGACCGTTACATGGCGCCCGAGCAGGGACCGTTTAAAAAAAACCGACTCCAGTGACCAGAGTGTACATCTATCCCAGTGACCGATGACACACCGATTCCAGTACTCCAGTGACCATAGTGTACATCAATCCCAGTGACCGATGACACACCGATTCCAGTACTCCAGTGACCAGAGTGTACATCGATTCTAGTGACCGATGACACACCGATTCCAGAGGCCGATGATACACCGACTCCAGTGACCAGTTCGCGAACTAAGTGACCGTGATAGTGAACTATGAGACGCTGATGCGGAAATCCGGAAGTTTTACGACTGAAGAACAGGTTAACTGTACATATGTGCACCGAAGGGAAAGGACTTCGACAAATAAGTTAACCAATCGGACCAGTGAATGCGAAGACATTTTAAAACTGACCCCGACGCGAGTTCTTCTGTAAAATTAGAGCGTAAAGTCAAAAGTGCAATTGATTCAACAATTGCAACATATGGCCGCAGGTCTCTTTGTTGGCATGCAAACAAAAGAGGCCTAAACACCGGTAGCCCGCCCACGGCCACAACCGCCAGCACCCCGTACCAGGAGGTACGTTTCCCCTGACCGCAATTGCTGATGCGATCCCACCGAAGCAACCGGACAACCGTCCAACCTATCGCCGGTGCCGCAGGAGAAATGCAAGCCGGAAGAAAGAACTGTTTGGATGCAGCTGTCAACCCGCCGACTTATAGGGATGCTCCATTCCTACCGGCATTTCGCTGTACCGAAGGAAGGAGGGGATGTAACGAAGTGACCACTCCGTTACTATTTTTGTACATAGTTAGTTAAGTTTTGTATATATTAATTTAGTCTGTAAATTTAGGATGCCTTGCGCAGATTCATAAAGGCATAATTTAGGTGGGAGTTCTCAGGGAGTGGGACTCCCCACCACGCGCAAGCCTTTATAAGCGCGCTCGGAGCGTGCTTGAGTTAGTCGCTCACCGGCTCATCCAGCCGATGGTCGTGGCTCCGCCGCGCTATCAAGCCACCCGACGTGGCTTGAAGTTAGTGACGTCCCGGGCATTCCGAGTCACCGGAAGTGGCTCGAATGCAGTAGTTCGCGGAGTCATTCATCCGACGATGTTTTGGCTCAAACGCGTTTAACAATCTGTGCTACGTTCGCGTTACCTGCAACCGCTCCGGTTTTTATCCTGACCTTCCTCTTACCGATTGCGGGTGTCTCGCACTTCCTTACCAGAGAACGGGAGTCTCGTTCTCTCTTTCCCTTACCTAAGTGTGGGAGTCTCACACATCCTGATCTCTGAGTGGGAGTCTCACTCTCTCTTACCGATTGCGGGTGTCTCGCACTTCCTTACCATAGAACGGGAGTCTCGTTCTCTCTCTCTCTCTTACCGAGTGTGGGCGTCTCACACATCCTGATCCCAGAGTGGGTGTCTCACTCTCTCTTATCCCAATGCGGGTGTCTCGCATATCCCGACCCTGAGTAGGAACGTATGCACAGTGAGTTACCGGTCCGTGAGTGTCCGTAATACATACCGTTTCCAGAACCACCGTCCTGCGATTAGTGTCCGTAAGACACCCCGTTCCCGGAACCACCGTCCTGCGATTAGTGTCCGTAAGACACCCCGTTTCCGGAACCACCGTCCTGCGATTAGTGTCCGTAAGACACACCGTTTCCGGAATCACCGTCCTGTGATTAGTGTCCGTAAGACACACCGTTTCCGGAACCACCGTCCTGCGATTAGTGTCCGTAAGACACACCGTTTCCGGAATCACCGTCCTGCGATTAGTGTCCGTAAGACACACCGTTTCCGGAACCACCGTCCTGAGATTAGTGTCCTTAAGACACACCGTTGTTTGCCGTTGTCCTCGAGACACACCGTATATTACCGCTACCGAAAGTACCATCCGAGAGGTTAACATTTCGTTTACCTGTACGTGAGTGTTACCGCTGTAAAATATCCCAATTTGTGGATACGTGTATTTATGAACTGTTTGTAAATAAAAATGTATTTGCTAAGTGATCGACGCTTTTATTTCTGAACCTGGACTCCGACGAGCAAACCCGAACCGCCGTCAAGCAGAGCAACGATCAGCAACTACAGACCAGAACCGAAGAATGACGGACCGTTACAATTTTTACAGATATTTCGTTGCTTAGGTGTTCCTTTAATCTCGCCCTGTACAATACGTATATTGTGGTTCAAATGTTCAGAATAATTAGAACAAACAATTTCACTCTTACAAAATTGTTCTAATTCGGAACATTTGGACCAACCAGGACACATATTCTCGAACTTAAGAGAACAGAGCAGCAAAATAAATATTCTAATATTATTGTACTTTTCGACTCGAATTATGTTAATGTATTAAAAAAATTTTAAATAAATTTACGGAATAGATGCGTCTTTACTATCCCGACGCCTGTGTTCGTCGCACACATTGTATACTGTACCGGCGCTGCTTGTAGATAACTCATTAAACTAAATAGCGTCTTCGACTGATTACTCCAGAGTACTCTGAGAGTATCTCCATCCCCTCTTATTAACTGAGTTAAAACAAGATGGAGAGATCTGAGAGTGCTCCAGAACAGTCAGTCGAAAACTCTATAATTCTAATACCCCTCATTGACTTATTCTCCTTTCATAAATCAAAAGAATATCTTTTACGACAATTAGTTTAAATCCGTAGATACGTATTTCGACAGCTGTGCTCCCATCTTCACTGCACGCACACACACACACTCACAAGTTAAAAGCAATTCATAAAATCCTTGGTTGGTGTGAAGCAGAGGAGGTTCTCCTCCAAATTTCCAATGGAAATGCCAGTGGAAGTATCCTTTCGTTTATACCAACCAGGCTGGTACTGAAGATGGCAACTTAGCTGTCGAAATACGTATCTACGGATATATATTAGTAAGAGATCATTTTTTGATTTATTATTTCTAAACCATTCTAAAAACCACTACAATTCTTATTTCGCCCTTCGTAATCATTTCGTTTTGCTAATTTTTATTTTCAATTTGAGTCTTATTTTTCAAGGCAATCATGGGTGGTAAATTATTTGACTAATTTGTTAAATTGTATAATTTGGTTCAGTGTGTATTTTTATGTTTGAAAAACCGTGCGTACTTAACATTTTAATTTACGTAATACCACGCACGGTTCAAGGCATTATGTTAAGTTTGCGTAAACTACCATTCGAACCATCAGATTCCCCACTTCTAATTGTGAATTTCAATCTGTGTTGAGCAGGACGCCGAAAGCGGAAACCGAAGTTGATAACGACTGTGATATGCCCCAAGTTCTCGGTAACGACGACGACACCGACATTGAGAGCTTCGAGCGGGAGGAGAAAAGAATGGAAGAGGAAGCGGCAAGGGTATTGTGATTTTCAATTCAATGATGTTACTTCATTAAGAACATTTTTTTTTAAAACAACTCCTATACATGCTAAGTTGCACAGAATATTTAAAATTAATAATCCTAGAGCTCCTAAGAAAAATTTTTAAAAAGTAAACTCGTCCAACAGATTTCATATTTCTGGAAGACATGAATCAATTTGGTTGTCAATTAAACAGCCAAACTTTTGAATTGATTTGTCCAAAATTTATAATTATACAGCTAATGCAATTATATAAATTTTATCACAGTCACAAACTTTAAAGCTCTTTTAAAAAGAAAACTTGTTTCATGCAGCTTGTAGACAAGGAATTGGTAATTATAAAATTATTATTTCTTTAAATATACCAATCAACTGACCCGACCCTGTATTGCAGGAAGCGGAAGTAAAACGATTACTAGAGGAAAAAGTCCAAGAAAAACTGCGCAACCTAGAAAATGGAGGGGGAGGAGGAAACGCGTCTATTCCAGGAGAAGGCAGTCAATCCGAGTGGAGTGAAGACGAAGAAGGGGGGGCCTCCGAGCCCCTTCTCAACGACAGGGAATCAACAGGGTACACCACGGATGATCCAGCTCTGGAAAATGTTTCAATGATCAACGAGACGGGACTTACAGATGCAGAAGGTTGTAATAATGATGGTGGTGATGTTTCAATCAAATGAAGTCGTGTGATTTACAGGTGCACTTAGCGATGTAAATTCTGCTTATAACGATCACAACCACGAAGGAGATATGGATGATAACACCAGCATGTCTTCGAGAGCCTCGTCTAGAATATTCGATTCGGATGCGATGATGTCTCTAGATTCACTCAGCGCTCTTTATGATTCCGAGTATGATAACTGCTACAGGACAGACGATGACTTGAATGCTGTACCTGACCTAGAGAGACTGAATTACTTCTCAGTGCCTGCCAGCGATGTGCACCTCGCAAACATCAGGTCGATGAGTGAGAGTATAACGAGGAACTTTGGACAGCCACGGAGTGAGACGGATCCCGACAGTGACGTTTGAAGTTGCGCTTATGTTGTACATAGATAGTGTTTTTACTCGAATGATATTCGGAGGAACTTTATTAGAGAGAAATTATATGGGGATATGCGGAAGAATCAAAATGTATCGGACCGTATTGTTACTTACTTTTTTCTGACATGTCTTGTAATTGTGCCTGGTTAACTGTGTTAATTTCGTACGTACGTATATGTCTCTGTTTTCTTTTCGTCTAGCATTTTCGTAAAAGGTAAGACTTAAAACAAAACAAAAAAAAAGAAATAGGTTTCAAAATAATTGTATTTATATATGAAGTTGAAATTTTACACTGTAGTTGAAGCTGCTGTGAAAGTACATTTTCTAAACTGCTAAGAATATCAAATATCAAAAAAGAAAAAGCTTTACAATAGTTTAGGACAGAAGTTTCTTTTATTATTAAAATTAACTAAGAATTAGTTCAATTTTTTTATATCGGAATCTCTTTTATTATTCTCATATACTAACAATTTAAAATGAATGTCCTGTTTTATTTTTAACTTTGCGTTATGTCTTTAACATAATTTTAAATCAAAATTTTAAGAAGTAATTGAAAATGTAAATGCATGATCCAATTTTTTTAATACTCGAGGCTTCTTTATACTAATTTAACAGCTAAAGGCAATTAATAAGCCTAACAAATAATTTACTGAATTCGAAATAGCTCTTCCATATTTTAATTACCGTTTAATTTTTTTTAAGCATTTCGAAATTAATTCAGGATATAATTGCCATTGTTCAATCTCTTAAAATTATTCTTTTTTTTTAGAATCTCCTTCATATTTATATTCTTAAAATATTCTCTCACATGCTAACATCTCAAAGCTATTAACTTTCTTTTAAATACATAAAACGATTTTTTTTTAAATGTTTTAATGGATAGTAGAAAAGCTATGGGCATATCAGCTCATTTTCTTATGGAGAATTAATATTATGTATCAAATATACAGGTGTCCCAACAGTGGGTTCTCAGGCAATATCTCGATAACTACTGAAGATACAAAAAAATTTTCAACACTATTTCTTTTTTAATATTACAGGTCTACAACATAAAATTATTTCTATCTATACAGAGTGATGCCGGACAAAACTTTTTTATTTCAAATGATATAACCTATATATGAAACCAATTTGGATTGCTCATAAAATTCTACATATTTTCTGTGTAGCATTGCCTATACCTAAACCTAACCGTTCTTGAGATATTTAATATTTTGTCTAAAAACTGCAATTTTTTGCAGCCACTATTTTATTCATTTTTAACGCTAAGAAAAAGATTTTTGGTACAGATGTAGTTGATACCGTAAGCTTATTATAAGCCATTATTAAATGTACTTTTAACTCTACAGAGTGGTCATGGTCAACAAAATACCAGAAATTTCAAAATGACAAAACTCAGTTTTTTTTAAATGGCATGCTCTATATTTTTCTATCCTAAATTCTTCGTTTAATAAAGTACTTTCATTTTTGTTAAGTATGCCTTATACCCATCTGCGATTTTTGGATTTATTTGAATTATTTCTTTTAAAACGAGTTGGGTAACACCAAAAGAAACGTTGTCTAGACCAAGTCCAAGCGCGATTTAAATCCACGTTTGTAACCCAGTTTAAATTAAGGAGACTTAAGGAAAATTAAGACTCCGGAGAAACTTGCTGGCTCTGGAGAAATTTGGAGGAGACGTTAAAAATATCATAACCTGGTATCTTGCGAAATCTATCTTCGCAGAAAGGGCAGTGTGCCATAAAAAAATTTGGTAACGTATGATTCAAATTGAGGGAAAAGTCCAAATAATTCAGACCCTACAGAAAATGACCCATTTAGTAGTAAATCCGAAAGTGACGCATCATCTAGAGAAAGCAATACCAGATCCAGAAGCAAGTGCACTTATGATGGATTTAGCCATTCAGGAACCTATAAGACATCCATTCCGCACACGCGTACGTTTATTGGATGTATGTCTTACTGCTTCCTATAGAGAAAATGACTCATCTGGAAAGTCCAAACAGTGACGCCACATCTAGGCCACAGTTCAAGTTCAGTTTCAAAGATTATGCAGAATGGATGCCGTCCAGCTTCTTGTAGAGAGAATGACCCATCTGGTGGAAGATCCAATCAGCTCTAATCAGCGATACAAAAGAGAACGTCGTTTAAGACGAAAAAGAAATCCAATGTGAAAGTCATCCACTTGCCACAAAGCTTCTTTCAGAGAGAACGTTCTATCAAGTAGAATGTTCAACAAGTTACATCAGATCGAAGGTTATGACGTTTTAAATCCGCGTTTATAGAGCAGATGTCTTCCGAGTTCCTGTACAGATTGGCGGTCCAACCAACCAACCAATCGCACTAAAGGAAATGTCATCTAAGCCAAGAAATAAGCCCAATCGCTAAGGTTTGCATAATGAATGTCACCTAACTACCATACAGCAGCATCCTATGGAAGGTATGATCTGAATGATGGCTGAGGATCAATTCAGTCACGATGATGATTTGATGCTTACTTTATGTAACCTTGAAGAAAGACTCTCCAAGTAAACCAAAGAACGTGGCACAAGCAAGTAGAGGAAGACATGACCATCATCTTTGATAGGAGGAATATTGTCAGAATCCTCTTGTGAGCATTTAAAGTCCAACATCACAAATATTACAAAAGAAGAAAATGGTGAGAGAAGGAGGAAGGACATCAACAGCAAAAAGAAGTAGATTACTGTTTTGAGTATGATGTTTAGTTTGATATTTTTTTTACTACTCAGCTTATACAGCTCATTCCTTAATTGACTTGAATTTAGAAAGATGTCTTCAAAGTGATTCGACTCAGCTCAACCTCTATGTAAAGAAGAAAAGAAGAAGCAAGAAGAAACAGAAAGGAGGAAAAGAGAAAACAAAAAGAACAGAGTTCTACTTTGATATAAACTCATTGTCAACTTAATCGATCAAGATTTGGATTTAAAAAGATGTCCTCGAAGTGACCTAGTCCAAACTCAATGTAAAGGAGGAAGAGGAAGCAAATAGAGTATTCTGTGTACCATATACAGAAAATGTTTCGAATTTTATGGGAAATCCAATTTTGGTTTCATTTATAGGGTGTGCCATTTGAAATGAAAAAGTTGTGGCCGGCAGCACTGTTTTGATTCACTCGGTATAGATGAAAACAATTTTATATTATAGAACTCTAAAACTACAAACAAAACTGTCTGGATCTGTATCTTTAGTAGTTATTGAGATATAGCCCGAGAACACACTGTTGGGACACGCTGTATATGTATGGTTGCCTACCAAGATTTATAAATAACAGTTAGTAACTTTTTACTTGTTATTTATAAACTGCTACCTGTTTTTTTTATAAACTGCTATCAACGCCAGCAAAAATCATGTACACATTTGATACATAATTATATTAATTCTCCGGAAGAAAGTGAGGCAGAACGCACATAGCTACTAACTACTGTAGACTTGCCATCATTTTGTACTTATTCTTCTATTTAATCACATTTTTTGAATCATAATTAATTTAGAAACTTCAAAAAAAATCTCACATTCACATTTAATTCGTACTTATAATTATGTAATTCAGCAGTGTTTCAAAAACTGACCACTTGTGATTTCAAGAACCTCGTCAATATACCTGCACTCGATTTTACAATTGGTTAATACCAAAGAACACAAAGTTTTTCACACACATCCCCCCCTCTCCCCCAGCTGTAATGGAATTGATGTCTCACCGTTTATTTGTTACTCCATTTGTTTGTACATAACTTATTTGAAATTGGTTACTCTTTTTTTTATGTTACCATCTGATATTGCGTGTCGTATATGAATTCGAATATTACTTGTATAAATAAATAAATATAAAGCACTACAACAGAATAAAGCCAACAGATACACCTTGCTACAGAACGTCAAACTGGAATTTTTTTTTTGTATTAAAAATATAATACAGCAGATGAATTTTAGGAAGAAAAAAACAAGCTTACATGTGTATTTAATATATATTTAAAAAAATCCTGCTCCCTTCTCATCAACAATAATTCAAGACTTAATTTTATTGCAGCAACTTTTAGCACGACAATAAATAATGTGCCTTTTTTCAGTGAATTGTTAGTTGTGAACCAGCCTCAATCGATCTGACTTGAAATATAATCCATTCACGATCTTTTTAGACTCAGAGTAGGCCATGTTAGGGTGACACTTTTGTTGGTACCTCCAAGTGAATATGTTCCATTTTAATTTGATGGTTATATTTTTGAAAACTGACACCAAAAAACATTGATGATTTTGAGCATTTTGACTTACTATTACAAAGTCACAAGTAATTTATTTGTTTTAATGCTATTATTTTACTTTCTTCATGCCAACGTAGAGTATAAGAAGCAATATAGTCGATGGGACTGACGTTAAAGTGTCAGAATTTTACATTTGTCACATTTTGAGTTCTATCAAAATCCATGTACGTAACTTAACGAAAAAAAAGCATGGCCCTCTAGAGTCTAAATAGGTCGTGAACAATGTATAGCATAACCCCAAGTAAAATGATGTTATGTTATTCGTCAATTTATGCGTCAATCGCTGCACTGGGCTGTGTTCGAGAACTACATCTTCGAGTGCAAGTTGGGCGTGTATCGCATCTCTTTTATGCACGATTTCTAATTCATTTTGCATCTCGCTCATCTGTTTCAAGAAGTCTTGTGTTTACATTATTTCCATGGTAACGATCGCACTTTTCACGCTCTACTTAAAAATGCGGCGTGAAAAGTGCGACCGTTGGCATGATAATTGTGTAAACACAAGACGTCTTGAAATAGATGACCGAGATGCAAAATGAATTAAAAATCGTGCGTAAAAGAGATGCGATACACGCCCAACTTGCACTCGAGGATGTAGTTCTCGAACACAGCTCCTGCTCTACACTCAGTGTATTTTCATCTCATTTTAACCTCGTATAATAATAAGAGATGAAGATACACTGAGTGTGCATCAGTAAAGCAATTGGAATAAATTGACGTATATCATAACCTCCGTTTTCTTAAGGTTATGCTATTGTATACGTCAGGTCGATGGTCAATTGAGGCTGGTTCACAACTAACAGTTCACAGCCAACTACGACGAGAAATTTAAAAAAAGGGCACGTTATTTATGATTAGTACTTACTTTCATAAAGCTTAATTTTATTTTATGTATTTTTTTTATGTCACGAATTGTACAGTTCGACTTTTGTGTTAATAAAAATCGTGTATCTATGCATTAGTAATCAACGGTTAATTTGAAGCGATGCAATATTTTGTTTACTTTAAATGCATATGTATGCCATATTGTGAACTTGATACATGTTCTATCGATATGGTGTCCATTGTATAATTTTCTGTGATCACACGGTATATATGTAGCACTTTTGAAGATCTCCATGGTGTTGTGCATAATCGAGCTATCTAAGATAGATTATTAGATATATACCAACATCCGATCTTGATGTTACATGAGTAGTTGTTTATTAATTATTATTATTATTATTCTCAATCTACATATATATGAAAGAAACACTTTTATTTTGTTGTTGTATTTTCCTACTGTATATCTTTTTAATACATTCTCAGATATGTTATTATGTTTTTATTAATTTATTAAATGCTTATAAAGTATTTCTGTATTTGTTAATTAAAGACAAATATAAACGTGTTGGTTTTTGTTTTAATAAGTCGGTCGGTGCGAACAAAATTAATTACATTGTTTCACCAACCATACGAATCATTATATCTTGTATCTGAAATTGTGGTTTTTAAAACAACTCGATGGCTAAAAAATTTGATTTTATATTACCACAACGTGAGGTGGAGTGCCCAGTAAGTACATGCAAGCGTCTGCCACATCTTGCACATCTAAAACGGGTTCATCGTCAAGAATCCTTTGAGATTCACGGTTGATCGCGTTGTTATTTAGCTCGGTGTCCACAAATCCCGAAGATATCATCTGAAATTAATTAAGTAATTGCGCTGCAAAATCTGTTTGTCTTCAACGCTCACAGATACTTTGATTTTGGCCTTCATATAATCCAGTTCTTTCTTAAGGGTTTCAGATAAAGCTGTGATGGCATACTTTGTTGACGAATACACGTTGTAACAGGGTGCGGATAAATCTGGAATAAAATGCCCGCAAATGCAGTTAATGTTGACGATGTGTCCATCGATGTTATGTTTTAACATTGATTTGATCGCCTCTCTGGTACACAGTGCGAGGGCCATAAAGTTAACATCGACGGTTCGTTTCCACATTTCCGTGCTTCCATCTGTAAAGTAGGAGCAAATTTTTTTTGCAATTAAAGCGAGATGGAATGTTCTTACCGATTAAAGTTGTCGGTGCTAAAACACCTGCACTATTCACGAGGATCGATATGCCACCGAAATGCTTCTCAATCCATTGAAATGCTTCGACAATTTTCTGCTCGTTTCTGAGGTCACACGCTAAGGGAAAAAGCATGGCCTTGTCACTTATTTGTTCTTCTTTCATTTCTTGCAAAAGGTGTGCTCTTCTTGCAAATCCGATTACCTAATGGTAACACACACAAAATTATTTTAAATATTATAGTATTTGAGTACGTACGTTTACTCCTGATTGGAGTAGTTTCTTGCAAATTGCTGATCCTATACCTGAGCTTGCGCCCGTCACAACAGCCACACTTCCTACCCATCGTTCTATTGCATTAGAATCCTCAACTTCTTCACCCAGAAGACTCTCAATCATCTCCATGATGTTGTAAGTCATGTGTAAAACAAGTGACGTGGCTAGAGTAGTTAGTTTGCTCACTCGAAATGAAAGTCATTTATAATTTGTGCTCTTATTGAATATTTTTGAAGTAAGTAGGTCAACATTACATTATTTATTCATGCGGTTTAAGGAAATTGTAGGTATTAAAAAAAAATCTGATCAATGTTGTTTATTAATCAGCAAAAGTACATACAAGTTTACTATTCAGATCTATTCTAAATTTACATAACACGAGAAACTCTCCTCTCTCATCTCGAACTGAGGAGAACCAGAGAGCCGCTTGGTAGTAATAATAATAATAAAATTATGTACATTATATACATGACAATTTGGCAAATTTTAATATTGTAAAAAGTTACCTCACAACACAGGACCATGAATTACGCTCGGAAAGAAAATTCCACTACTTACAAAATACTTGCTTTCGAATCACAATGTTTAAGTAGTATTTAAGTATATACAGGTACATCATGTTTATTTACAAAACTTTACACATCGTACACAATACTTAATTAATCTAATGCAAGTCGTATGAAAATTACAATTAAAAATTGCATTAATTAATTAATTAATTAACATTACAATCCAAGAATACTGGAAGTTCAGTAATTTTTTTAACAACATAAAATTGATTGACATTTGTTGATTCCTCCATTAAAAAAAAAGAATCTGTTTAAAACTATACCTTTAGTTATTTGATATTCCCCAAGAATTGTCTTTTATTGTTTGCATACCGCAAGAGGAATTTAAATTTCACTTCCGAATGAAATAAACGAGTTCCAACTCAAATATAAATTAAACATTATTGTAATGGCGATGCTTTACAAACTATAACATGTGATGAATTAATTTAACGAAAGCAAATAAATACTTCAATCTTGTTATAAACTGATTTTTATTACAGATGCTTCATAACCTATCGGATATACGTTGAACATTAAAAAATAACGGATGCAGTACATGTACAAATGAAAATTAATAACAGCTAACAAATTAATTAATATTTATAAAAGTCGATAAACATTTATGTACACCTTTTACTTAGCTGAAATAAAACAATCTTACGCGCACTTTTCAGTCTGAATACTACTAATGAAACTACAACTGATTTTGAAGCATCTCTCTTCGCTGCTGCTTTTTCTTTCTACAGTCCGGGCAGAACCATTGTCCTTTCGGGGGTACCATAATACCGACGCACTCGAAATGAAACCATTCAATAGCACAGTCAGACGCATCACAACCTATCATTTCAGATACTTCATCATAGGGACATCGGCAGTAACAGTATAGTGCGGGTTGTTCTTTCACAGGCGGCTGTTCTTCTTCTGAACTGCTGTCATTTGAGTCGGTACCACTTTCCAGTTCTTGTTGAGGTACCATGGACCTCACTTTTGATATCGGTGGCAAGTGAGGTCGACTTTGTTGTACTCGAAGTTCTCCCGACGTCACAGTTGATCTAATTGATATGGGATCAACCGTTGGCGTAGGTGTTTGTACGGTTTTGATAGTAATAGGCGGAACGACCAACGGTGATTTTGGGGAAGGCAAGTCGACCTTTCTCCATTTATATACAGGCGGCTGAGGTATTTTATCTTGCTCCTCATCACTGGAATACCCGTAAAATTTATTCGGCACTCTCCTTCGCTTCGACGCTCTCAAACTCGAGTCATTCTCAGAAAGACTACTTAAGCTTTGACTAATAGTAGGCAAGTTTATATTTGGCAGTAAAATATTTGAAGAATTCGGAGAATTGTACAGCGGTGTTGTAACGGGAGAATTCTTGGGTAAAGTAAGTGTTAAGGGTGAGACGAGCGGGTAACTCTCAACAGGAATGTGTGTGTTCGGGTTCTCAGATTCGTATTTCGAGCTTTTGTTTTTCTTTTTGCGCTTTTTTGATTTCGATTTTTTTTTCGGTTTAGTTTCCTGTGGTAGACTCGGTGTTTGTGGACGACTACCATCCATTATCGAACCGTTTATGTACGGTCCAATCGCTGCCATTTGGAGTAGTTGATTCTTCTTTTCAGCTAATAACTTGCTTGCAAGTTTCTGAGGCTGTTTGTCGTAAAAATCTTCATCAGTGTCACTCTCAGTCGTCTCGAGATCAGACTCTTGTATAGGAACTTCAAGGGTAACAGCTTGATTATCGGTGGCCACTACATCCACAGTTGCGTTTTCGCTTTCTTTTTTAGTCTTGCTTTTTTGCTTCCTGCGTTCTCTTCGTTGTTGTTGCCGTCTGCGACCTTCGGATGTTGAACTGTCCGACTCTGAACTATCAGAAGACGAACTTGAACTCCCTGAACTGGAACTGCAGGAACAATTTGAACCGCAGGTACAACTACTTGAGTCACTGTCACTACTTGAATTACTAGAAGAAGTACCGTCAGTTTTCTTTTTGGAAGCAACCTCAGTCTTTTTGCCTTCGTTACTTGGCCCCCCAAAGCAATAATCGTGGTCGACACTCATTTCTATATTCTCAAGATTACTACCACTAGCTGCTCCTTTGTCTTCGTTCGTTACCACACAATAATCATGATCCTTTAAAATAACATCTAACGAAGGGATTTCCTCTGAAGATGCCTCTTTAACACCTCCTAAATCAACAGAATTATTTTGCAGTTTCTCTTTATTGGCTTGGTAATTACGAAAATCATCCCAGATAGTTTCTAAAACTGGTGCAGGTTTTTCCAATTCTAATTCAGAGGAATCTTTAAGGACATTTTGGCTGTTACCATCGGCATCAACAGTAATTGCGGCAGTTTCACCCGTATTCTTCTGCGTTTCATCTTCTGTATCACTACTATCACTCTCAGAGAGATTTAGTTCGGGTAAATTGTACACATCTACTTTCGGCTTCGTCTTTTCCGATTTATCGTCAACTTCGCTCGCTTCTTTAGATACATTTTCTTCCTCCGCATTCTCTACAGGTAATGCAGTTTCTAAATTCTCACTCTCCTGTGCTTTATCTGCCTCGGGCTTGGCAGCTTCTTCTGGGGGTTCTCGGTGTTTAAACTCATGCTTGAGCAGCAGTTTCTTCGAAATAAATCGCTCGGTACAACCTTCTTCTGTGCAAGCGTGAGGTTTGTCATTGGCGTGCAGACGTTTATGTACCATAAGAGAGACAGCACGAGTGAATGTCAAGTTGCATTCTTCACATGAAAACGTCGTGGGTGGAATACAAAAGTGATAGACGTGCGGCCATTTCTTCTGCAAACACTTTTTGCAGAGGACGCTCTCGGTTCCGTGCTTCCAGAATAAATGTTTCGTTATGTCTGGTTTGTTACGGTAAGCTATGCCACAGCGATAGCACAAATGATGTAATTTATGCTTCCAGACGTGATTGGAGAGCCTCGATTGATTGTTACATAACTCCAGGCAAACATCACATGCATGATGTTTTTTCCTCAGATGTACCATCAAGCGAAAAGCCGAGGGTAGTTCGTCACTCACACACATGCAACACCGAAAGTGGACATCTGTGTCAAGTTCATATAAGCCGGGGCACAAGTGACAAATTAACTCGCTATAGCTATAAAAATTCGATTTGCACATGATACATAGCAAGATTGATTTCGCATGCATTTTTCTGTTATGCAAATAGAGTTCCTTGTGGACCATGGTGGAATAACGGCATTGAAAACACTCGAAAATATGAGAAAATGTAATTGCCTCTTCGGAAGTATTCGATTCTAAATTGAAATATACATTTTCAAGTTCAGGCAAGCCATCCTTTATTCTTGCCACGAAACTTTCCGGTATTAATTCCTCAGCTGTTATACTATTAACAATTGCACTAAATCTATGTTCTGCTATTGCGTGTAGACCTAATTGTTTACCATTAACACATATACGTCGAGCATGATTACAATAAACACAAGTTGGTACCGTCGACCTTAAACATTTCTGTAAAAGAAATTTTATATCGAATTTATCCAATGGCTGCTCTAATTCTAGGTCCACAATTGATACATCCGGTCCAGCGACTTGAAGATCGCTGTGACCACTTAGTAGAAGCTCGTCGTTATTTTCCGTGCAATTTTCTTCCGTATTTTCAGTTTGATCAACCTCCATGGTTAATTTTTCACTGTCATCACTTTCATAAGCAGGCAAGTCTTCTTCCTTATCACTTTGAAAATCGTCGAAAGTCTTTGGAAGCTTCAAAGTAACTTTTGGAACTTTACGAGTCTCATCTTCATTAACAGACAGAATGCTATTTACTTTCTCTTCCGTATCCAATTTAGTTTCTTGCACAGAAGGTTCCATTTCATGTTCATCTAAAATATTCATGTCAAAGCTGTCATTTAAAATGTCTGGATCTGAATGCTCCTCCTGATCAGAAACGTTCATTTCGTCATCAAAACTCCTGGTTTCATCTTCCGTACTTTGTTCCATTTTTGCTTCACTTTCTACTGCTGGGGTATTCTCTGAAACCATCACATTTTCTGAATAATTGTTTTCACTTTGAGCACTGTCATAATCTGACTTTTTCATTACATCATCAAAATCTGCCAAATTGTCACAGACTTCTAAATTGTGCTCTGCTTCAGAAGTTTTCAATTCAGCTTCTTGATTATTCGAATCTATATCGTCACTTTTTTCTTTGGCAACTTTTTGACTGTCGACTTGTAACTGTGAACTATTTGACTCTTGAAAAGCATCTTCTAAATCTTCATTCTTCATATTCGTATCACATTTACTTATCAAATCTTCAGTTGAGGTCTCAGTTAGAGGAATCTTATCCGTTTCATTATCTGTTTGCACAGTGGTATCTGTGGGATTAGTTTCTGCAAATGGTTTATCATTGGCAGTTGCACAATCCGTACTAATATCATCCGATTCGTTTATAATACTGTCTGCTGTTACGTGTTCGATATTTTTTGATTTCGGAACTCGGTTGTTTTGTCGAGTCCCCTGTTTTTGATTGAGGTTTTTGACGACGTTCGCTTTACTACTTTCGATGCACATGTGATCAAAAAAATTGTCCCGTTCTGTAAATCCCCTTTGACATTCACAGCACATTAGAAAACACGGTTCCCCGTGTAAACTGTAAAATTCGTCTAATGTATTGATATGATTCGGCACGCAATTATGTTTCGATACTATATGCACGGCTAACTTATCGGGATGAGAGAACATACCTAGACAATATAGACATATATATCGTTTGTGGACTTCGCGCATGTGAAGGAATAAGTTCCAATTCTCATAATATGTTCCACAGGCTGAACACAGGAAAACTTTGCGGGTAACACGGATATTTGTGCTTGGAGTACTAGAGACATTAACTGTAGAAGAATCGGTCACTGGTATACTTTCATTGCACTGAATTAAATGTTCATTCAACGAAGCGAGAGAAGGAAACCCTGAGCGAGAACACTTTGAGCACTTAAACTGCACCGTCGGTTGTAGCCCTAAGTATTGTGCGTACTCACGCAATTTAGGATTCGCCTTGGTTTTCTTTTCCGTCTGACTCTTAGCGTGATTCTTGCAATTAATTTTCTTTCCACCACCGGCACTTTCCTTGCTATTTGAATCGTCTTTTTTTTCCTGAGATTTTTCTAATAAATCGAAAATTGACTCGGCAAAGTACGGGTTAGTATGCACAAAAGTGTCGGAGATATTTGATTTTTTAAAACCCTTGAAACCACCACTCTTTGGCTTTGTAGATTTAAGTTTCTTGGTTTTCTGTGGTTTTATAGATTCGTCGATGATCAAAGCATCACCATCAGAACTGTCACTTTCATCTTCGGACTTGGTGAGCTCCAAGTTTGAATCACCGTTTACTTTCGCAGGGCTTGGGATGTTCTTCGTTTCGTTATCAGCATTGCAATCAACATCTGGAAAATTGGCCATAACTTCGCCATTTTTCACCGTTGATGGAAGGACCGCAGTTGACGATATCCCGTCGGAACCATCTTCCATGCCGGCCTCAGTTTTCTTCATGCAAACTAACTGAAAGATTTCCAACATTTATCAAACTACTATTGGTTATGGATACGGTTGTCAAACTAACAAATTAGGTTATGGAAGCATAAAAATTTAAGCACAATAGCAAAGTTTTTTGTGACTTTAAAGAATGAATTTTTGGTAATAATTCATGACAACGCTGAAACTCAACAGCGAAGCCATTAACGTACGAGTTGTCTCCGCTTATACGATAGAATCGTATGCTAACAGTGGACTTTATAAAGTGCAACACTTACCTAATGTATGAATCGTGTACTTCGCAACATACATACGGTTAACAACTCACTGTTTAAACCAAAGACGTACTGTTATTATTATTATTAACAAAATTACGTCTCCCCGCCTAAAAGGTTAATAAAATGGCGCTCCATTTTACAAAACACTACTTTATGGCAGTACAGGTTAGCCAACATTTTCCTAGCTTATCAAGTCATTTCGGAGTCTGAATTCTTATTTCAATGAAAAATGATACTAAAGCATACAACTCCAGCATCTTAGAACCACTGAAAACGCATATAACTGCATAGCATACATCTTTTGGCAGGCAATCAACACTTGCGCATTGCAAACGTCCATTTTATAATATGCGTGTTAATAATTGCCAACTCCCTAAAGTAACCAGGGAGGAATTCTAACTTTTACTGTAAGCACTTTAAATGAAAAAACTAAGCTACGGGTTTAAGCATTACACAATCTGCAGTTTACTTGCAAAATTTCATGCCTCAAACAATTTATTTGTTTCAAATTGAGCCACATCAGGGACTTTCTTTCACCACATTGCCAAATAATGCATAATCAGAAGTCACTAGTATGCATGACGTCATTGCTACACGTTTCAAATTGCATTTCTTTTATGGTTCAATTATTAAATAAAGTTAATCTAAACTCTATCGATAGATTTTAGTGATCTTTTATTTATATTTTATCATTAGGAATTTTTTTTCTGGAATATCCTCATAAGTCGTAACCATAACAACCAAAGAAAATTTGAAGTTTTATAGATACGAAACTTGCCGATATATTTTCAAATAAGTCGCCATTGTGGAAAATACGTGTAAAAAGTGTTGTCAATTTGACGTTAAATTTTAATAGGTATATTTTTTATATGCTATGCAACAATGGCCTGTTCATGGCCTTCTAAATCAAAAGCGAGTTCTAACTGGCCTGGGCATTTTGAAAAATTTACATTGAATTTTGTGCTCGAGAAAACGCCAAAAGTCGACACTTTGGCGCTGGTTATGGGGCACTGACGGCAATGAGTGAAGTGCACTGTCATTAGTATCAATCAAAATGAGTTCCCGCAAAATTAATTAATATTGTAGTTACCGTAATACAAGATAATTTTCCTACTTTGCGTTCACAATGAACTCGTTGTGACACCAAAAACAGTTTCACAATGAAGCTCATTGTGACACTGTTTTTGGGGAAATTTTAGTCATTTTTAATTGAAAATATTTAATAGATTTTACAAAATAACTCAGTATTTATTTGTTACTTAACATTATACTCACAATGAAGCTGGATAAGAAAAATTAATAACTTGTTAATGTGACTTTTAATTAAAACGAAAGGTTTTCAGTGTTGCCACGCATTACAACTAAAATTCCCCATATACTAAGAAGATCCAATATTTTTCATATTTTTGTTCAATAAGTGACGCAAAGTAGAAAAAATAGTATATTATACACGTTTCACGTTGTAACACTCGTTCCGTTGGGGCACTCCTACCTCGCTACGCTTCGCTAGTCGTACCCCAACCCCACTCGTGTTACAATAAGCCTTCTTGTGAAACTTGTATAATAATATACTATTATGTGGTATAAATTTTATAGATTCATGCACAAATCATTTGATCTCATCGGAGTGAAGTACGCTTGCGCAATAAGGAAAGACTGGCACTTTAAAAAGCTTTCGTGTTATGACTAGGTAATTACAACAAGTTACATAAAAGAGTTTCGACTTTTGATAATGTAAAACGTGTTAAAAAAGGCGTTGATAATTACGCACAATGAGAAAAAAAGCATTATTATACATGTTGTAACTTACCACAGAAATTCTGAGTATATCCAGGTAAGATTTTCATCTAAAACCGTAATAGTTTAATGCTAAATTAAGTTGTCGAAATTGGACATGAATATTCCACCTTATTCCAACGTAAATAATAACCAGTATGCAGTGCTTGGCGGAGCACGCCTGAACTGCACTTTTGCGCACTCGCTTTTCATTTAGAAGGCCATGGGCCTGTTAAATGTAACGTGCGTTCAAAAAAATTTGTTATCGAGAAGGCTCTGAACTTCTATTTTATGACGGCACGTCGCGACTGTGCGTCGTAGCCTTTGTACGTAAAATACTTATGTTGCAACCTTGAATAATTGCGAGCTGTCAACAGCGTCAACTGTCAAAAGCTTTGCTTACATCTTCTAGGTATTTTATTTCATTAATTGCGGTTTATTATCCATTTTGTAGAAAATCGTAATTAAATGGATATAAAAAGTTATGTTATGTTTATAGTAATCGTAGATACGACTTTGACACGTGACCTGCACGTGACTACAAAATTTGCATATGTTGACATAAGCCTTCTCGATAACGGTTTTTTTAGCGCACTTTGTAACGACTTCTATTTCTAATTAATTATTGGTCTGAGGCATTTTCAAATAGGTATTTACCTTTACAGCTGAAATTAAAAAAAAAAAAAAAAAAACGGAAAATGAAATTTTTCTAATTGTAAATTTGGTTGCATTTGTCAATTAATTGTTTACTTGACAATACAGGGTGATTCGTTAGCCCCTTTACAAACTTTGGTAAATGGAAGTAGATGGAAAATACATCCTATTGACATAGGTCCGATTTGCTTTTGTTTAGAACTTATATGATTTTCGTTTTTTTCAATGACTGAAAATATTTAATAGCAAAAATTATTTATTGTAATGGTACAGACTGTAAGTAAATAAACAGATGTTCAAAAGTTATGGGCAGGTTGACGTCTATTAGGAAATCGAACTCTGTCTTCCGTCGCTGCTTGACGAGCATTTCCATTGCACTGTCCATAGATAAAAATAATATTCGTTAGAAAATGGAAGCATTATAAACAATGAGCAAAAATACTGATTTAGTGAATAATAAAGTACATGACACCTTCTAACAACTTTTATTTCCAACGTTTTGGTAAATAATGTCATTATAATGTCTACTAAATTTTTTGTTTTTAAACACATTTAAATCGTTATAACTTCCAAAGCTAAACAAAAGCAAATCGGACATATGTTGATAGGAAGTCTTTTTTATAAAATTTCATCTACTTTCATTTGCCAAAGTTTGTAAAGAGGCTAACGAATCATTCTGTATAAGAATCTATACAGTAGCGTCACTCGAGTATAACACATTTGCCATTTTGTTTGATACCTACCGATTTGCAAATTACATTACATTTCCATAAGGACATCAAACAGTATGGCCGCTTTTTTTGACACTGACGTTTAAGTGACGCTACTGAGTAGTGGCGTAGATAAAGGGGGCCCCTTTAAAAAAAAATGCAACTTATTTATTTATAAACTGACTAGCGTATTTCTAACCTATTTCTAATAAAATCACACGAAAAAAAATGTGCCCATTTGACTCTATTTACTCTTTTCGCACTCTAAAGAGCGAGAGTGAATGAGTTTTAATACAAGTAAGTGCAAAAAGAGTAGAGTTGTATGGCACTGAGCGCTAGAGAACGATTTCGTTAATTCGCTCGGAGCGCTTTGGTTACTCCACTTTTCTTACTTTTACATGCACCAAGTCTCTCTCTTCTATTGCATTTGTTTTGAGCGAATAATATAATAAATTTTTAACAATAATCATATCTAAAGTTGGTTCTTGTCCGATGAAATTTGTATCACAAAATCTTTTAACCGGACACTAAATCGCGCACTATACACTTAACGTTTCACCGTCGTTCGACAGCTTCGTCAGCTTCTGACGAATTCTGACAGATTCTGACGAAGCTGTCGAACGACGGCGAAACGTTAAGTGTATAGTGCGCGATTTATTGTCCGGTTAAAAGATTTTGTGATACAAATAATCATATCAATTTTCAATCTGTAGCTAATAAGTTTGTTTTTAATCTAAGAGGAGTAATTTGAATTTTGCCCGCCAAAAACTCCAAAGTTATGGCTGTTTGACAGCGTTTTACACAAGCCTTCAATTTAAATCTAACGATTAACTAAAGCCGATTTTAAGCGCATACGGCATAACCCGTGGTCAAAAATATTTTTAACTAAATGCTTTCCAAATGCACAGATGCTACTCTACTCCAGAGCTGTTCCAAGTAGCTCCAAGAGTAACTCATTCGTGCAATGTGAAAGTGCCTCAGGTAGCCTAAACTAAAATCAGGTGTAAAGAACTGTTTCATGTGTTCCTGAAAATAAGATAATTGTTTAACTGAGGTGCAGACCCTCTGAACATGAATGAAATTTGATAATTCCTTTAATTCCAAGTTTAAAACTTTTTACCCCTAGGGGCTTTATTTTAGGAGCTAGAAAAAAAAAAAAACTTTAAATACAAAAGTTGTAGGGTCAATTTCTTAATAAATATTTAAACTTATTGGATAGGATATTGTGTTCCATTTCTTTATTCTAAGTACGTTTTTAAACAAATAAAACACTTAATATGTAAATATTATTTTATATTTTCCTATACATAAATACAAAATGCTGATAAATACTGTTCATCTTATATATGTACACAATTCACTAAATACGACTGGTGCATTATATTCCGATATAATAACGAACATTTTCTTTTGATTTTAGTTTCCATACTAAAGGACTGGTGCTCTTATATTTGAGAGTTATTTAAAAAATAAAATTCTTTTCTGCATGCAGTTATAAAACGTTATATTTCTGTTTTATTCATTTCATATTAATAAGAATTAACATTTCCCTAAACTTAAACAATGGAAATATTTGTTGTAATAATAAATTAATAAGGTACATCATTTTTAACAAAATATTTAATTTCTAATCCATATGAAACTGATTACTGCAGTAATTCTTCAATCACATACAAACTAAATAACTTTTAAACTTAAAACATTTGTGAAAATAAAATATGTTTCATTTTAATAAAACAAAAAGTGAGTTTCAAAGTTGAAATCATACCTTGCATATTCTTCCGATTCAAATGAAATTTCCAAGTGTCCTAAAGTTTGAAAACCTTGAGTCACACAAATGATTAAAACTTTACATCGTTCCCTCAGTTATGTATTACAATACACGCTCCGTAATGAACAAAAATTTAAACAAATGTGGACTGTGAATGTTTGGGACAGATTCAAAACCGTGCACTGGTTTTTGCGTAAACAAAAGGCTCACAACAGGCAGGAAGGGTTTGAAACACTTATTGCTTAATCTGTCCATGTCCCTGTTCGTTAAACAGTTCAATACCGTTATGATGTGACGGTATCGTATGGTGCCTCAAATAAGAATGGCAATTTGCCTTTGAGTTTGCGGTATTGAGGTTTGGTTGGAACGTCGGCATGGTTGAGCAATGTGTTGTGGATATGTGTTTATTACCCGTAAGAGGTGCTGTGGAATAATACGAAAAGTTCTCAAATGAACCTAAGTTGTTCGAGTTGCTTTCGGTGAAAGAGCTCATGCGCATGTTGGTCGATCGACCGAATTTCTCCTCTAGAATACCAGGGGATTCCTTATCGATTATTTTAGGCGAGCCAAATTTCCTACAAATGATCACCGTGTTTTCAGAAGAACTTTTCGGTTGGTTCAAGTTGAATAGCGGCCCTGTTTTTTTTATGTATTGCTCGTGTATGGCAGACAAGTTGGGGTTAAGTGAATAATACTTGTTGGTGTTTGCACGTATGCTATCAGGGATACCCAAACTTGAGCATCGATTTAATGAATGCGATTGCCATCGTACTCTTTCTCTGATGGCTTCTTTGGTTTCCTCCACGACTCTTGATAGTTTGATGTCTTGTGGTAATATGTTTTGTTGAGCACAGTTAAATAGTTGTTGCTCGGTGCTTTCGTTTGAGTGTACCCCACTTGATGTTTCACTATCCGGATTGTCGGGGGGTGAATTTGAACTTTCTACACTGATCGAATCGTATTTCATGGACGGTTCGTCTTCTCCTATATTTGGTGGCTTCCTGCTGCATTTGTAACGTTGGTTTTTCTGTTGTAACAGAAAGTACAGATGAAGAAAGTGATTAAATGAGACCGAGTATTTTTTGTTACCTTTACTGGATCGTGCACAATCACTGTAGAAACATCTTCAGTTTCTCCAAACTTGCTAGATGAGGCCAAAGAAATTATAGGATCTTCTTGGATGGGCAGCAGGTCTTGCTTGTTGGGTCCATATTGCATATTGCTCAGGTGAGTGTCAGGTAATGACTGTTGAAAAATAAAAGTTTGAGAGTTTTTAGCAAGATAGGGGTACGGATATTCTCCTAAACATTCTTATTTTAAAAGTGAATTTACTTGGCTTAAATTTAAAATTTAAAAAAATATACTAACCTTGTCGATCTCACAGGAACCACCCTGAGATTCAATTGCTATATCCGGTTGCTTAAGTGTTGCATAGTCTCCATCATCATTAATGCATATGTGGCTAGAAAACAATTCAGTATAATAAAATAGCACACGCAATGTTGACCTACTTCAATACCTATACCTCGTCTGCGTTTCTATAGGCGATTCATCCTTTATGTGTTTGTACTGATTTGAATCTAACAACTTTGACTTGAGCCAGTAAATTTCATCCTCAGACTTGTCATCACTGCACAACGTATCCTCCGACCTCTCCCTACTTTGACTCATGTCTTTGCGCAAGATCCCTACGATATTGTTCTTCACCGAATTCTCGGTTACGCTGTAGATGTAACCGTTGCTTGCCACTAATAATGGTTGAGAGAAATTATCTTCGTGCTTGCTCGGCTTACTGAAAATGTCAGCGGCCACTTGTATCGAATTCGACTGCTTCATTTGCATTTTTCCTACCTACATAAATATTTCACATTGTTATTTGAAATTTTATTAAAGAGAGTACTTTTTGCTTACAGTTATTCTCAACTTGAAAATCCAGTTTTCTTTAATCGTCAAGAACAACCATAACACAACCCAGAGGAACAAGTGTAAAATGCCCCCTATAATACAGGCCAACATTGCTCCGTCTAAACTGCCACGATACAATGTTGTGTAGTCGTAAAAAAGGGGGGCACTGCACACTGCAATTGCAATCAGCAAGCAGAGTGCTGTGGAATGTGTGAAGTAAGTCCAGACAGACGTGCTCCTGTCTCTTATCAAAATGGTTTTGCGGTGGCAATTTTGGCTTAAGAAGTTTTTAAACCTAGTATGGCCGTATAAGTAGAACACCAAACTGGACGCGAAAATAAGTAATATGTACAAAATATACAGCATGATGGAAACCAGGGGGCTGAGCAAAAATGGTGTTTCTTTGTTTACGGAGGAAACCCTTCCGTATTGGTGTTTGAAAAATGGTAATACTTTTGCTGCACCCATTATCTGAACCTGAAAATGAAATTCAAATTATTTATTGTTAATATAAAAATCAATTTATGTTTCTTCTCCACCAAAATGATTGCAAAGATTTATGCTTCTTTACCAAAATTCTTATATTTTCCAAAATTCCAACATATTTAAAACAATTACAAATAAAATTTTATGTTTAATTAATTAATTTTGGTTGTTGAGAAATATTTAATAAAATTTGCATTATTATTATTTTCTGGTCAAATAATCTATTACAAATACATTTTAACTTTAATTTAAAAACAGGATAAAAATTAAAAGGATTTATTAAAAAATCTATATCAGCGGAGAGATGGCGTTGCCAATCAATTATTCTTATTATTTTAGAGTCGTTTTTAAATAACAAATTTACATTTGTAAGGTGGAATATTTAATAAAATGTATATTATTTTTAATATTTTGGCCAATTAAACTATTGCATATACATTTTTTGATCTAATTTAAAAACAGGATACAAATTAAATTATCAGCCGAGAGATGGCGCTACCAATCAATTATTTTTAAAACCACTAAATGAAAGGAATAACGTCACAACCTTTGAATATTAGCCGTCCTCCATTTATAAAATGTGACAATGTTGATCAAAATATTCGCGCTATATCGAAGAAATAATGCTTGCTTGCGGTGCTATGCGCGCATCGAAGCGCCTATGCATTCGGATCTATATGTTGGAGACTTTACTGATAACTAAAGACTCCAAATCTTAGGTCCATTTATCCGCCCAATTGTGTATTACTCACTGCTCCTGCTGATCTAAATTTCAATCGGCCCAGTGCCGTATAGCAGCTATATGAAACATTGGTGTAACATGTTTTATCTAAACGAATTTTTTCTTCATTTTATTTATTCTCTATTCTTGAAATTATGTCGTATCATCAAAATACAAAGAATAACTAACAACCATGTGATGAAGTTGATTAGTATATTCTCGCTATATCGGAAAAATAATTCGTAATCGGCGCTCATTCCTTTATACCCATCAAAGTGCCGATGCATTCGGTACTATTTTTTCAGTGATTTTTAAGTGAATTTGAATTGATTCGTGTTCAAATAGGTTGTAAAATGAAGGACGGCTATAGAGTGTAAGGAAGAAGCATTTGTTACTTTCATAATTGAAAGAAAGCTAGACGGAAGTACCTAGTTTTTCTTTAGAATAAAGTTATAAAATTATAGGTTATAAATGCAACAACAGTCATAGTGTTTTCGATTGACTGCACTAATGCGCACTCAGAATATCTTCATCTCGTTTTATTACCTGAAGTTAAAAGAAGATACAAATAAGTGCAACCGGTGCAGATGAATCGAAAACGCTATCAGTCATAGCCGTAGTTATAATGATGTAGAAATATAGTGACAACTTTTGTCATTACAATAGGGACATTCAACGGAAGCAAGCGATTTATATTGCATACAGTTTAGCATTCAACGCATCTGAATCGATTCAACATCGATCGTGAAATTGTCCATCGTGAGAATTTTACTATTCACTGCGATTAAATATGGCGGTGCGGTTTATGTCATGTGTGCAAGTTGTTTATAACAATGTATTGTTTATTTCAGGGATTTATTTGAGAAATAACTGCATTGCTAAATTGTAATATTGCTGTTGTTGAAAAGTTAAATACCAAATATTATAAAAAATGGGGTTATATCGGTCACGTTTTCATGAATCGATTTAAATCAATTCAGACTGATTGTATTCAATCGATTTGTTTGTCGAATGCCCCTACTTCCTACATCGCCTAAATTCAGTGCCGGCTCAACACAGTAAGCAAGCGATGAGTCGCATCGAGGCTCCTCACGTGAAGTGCGCCCAAAATCAAAATTATCAAACGGTTACAATCTTTATTTTTTTACAACCTATTGAACATACTGGCCTCACAGCCGTTATTTAAATGGGCGACTAGTAAACGACGGGTTCCGAGTTCGAAATTCAGTAAAAATTATTTTCAATCGAAAATTTTTTTTGATTCCTGCGTCTTACACATAGGTAACTTCTACACACGTCGTTCCTGCGCCTTGCACATAGGCAACTTCTGCATACGTCGACGCGGGCATTACGAAAAGCCTAGCAAAGTGACGCATGACGGTAGGCTTGACTTCGAACGCCTATAGCTACTCTACTCCTGTATTATAATTTTTCATGAAAGTAATAAACCATTTCAACGAATCCGGGGAAGAAATTAAATCAAATAAAAAATATCTTGGGGCGCTGAAACACCTCTTGCATCGGGGCGCCAAAGCTTCTAGAGCCGGCACTGCCTAAATCGATTATAATCTAACGGAGATGGATTTTTATTCAGTCTTTTAATCACTGTCTAAATCCATTACAGCAAAGTGCTGAATTAAAAAATTCGCCCAATGAAAGGTAAATATGTTAAAAATGAAAGTTAACAGGTACAGTAGCGGACAATAAAATCCGGGCAAGCATTTGACAAGTCGTTCGTATTTAGACAAATTTTGTAAGTCAGGATTTTATTGAGGTTATATTTCTGTCAAAATTTATGTTAAACGTCAAAATTATTAGTGACTTTTTGTATAATATGTATTAAACGTAAAAAAAGTTAGAGTGAGATTTACATTGTACAAATGTTGTGCCCGGATTTTATTGTCCGCTACTGTACGCTATTGGTAACCGGAAATATTTGTCGGCCATATGCAAAACCCATGGCGGACAAACTTTATATCCGAAATGCTCCTTCCTCCCACTCTATATTCAAAGGTCACAACGAATAGGGCATCACAACGATCAAACACTCGCAAGAGGCGCTGCCGTCGTAGTTTAATTATGCAATATAATACATATTTTTATAGATAAATGTTGTCACGATTCATTATTTGGGAAAATAAGTAAATTTCGTTTCGTAATTATTGCAATTGTGTGCATTTCAAAATTATACAGGATCAGCACCCATTGACAATTAGTAGGACAGCCGCGTTACACATGTTCGCATTCCACTTACGTAGAAATGCAAGCTCTGCGGAATGTAAGCGTGTTGTTTACATGTGCCAATTAGGATTGAGGCAATTAGAACGTTTTAAGAAAACAAATTTGGCAAGGCTTAATTGATGCTGACACCTTTAGAACTTTTTACTTTGGACCGAACCCCCAGCCACCAGAACGAAAGAACCAATTGTGACGTAGATTTAAAAAATGTATAAAAGATAAGAAACCAACCCGCAGGTATTAGAAGGTATTAGTGAAGGTATTAGTTAAGGTAGCAGTGAAAGTGTGTCAAGTGGGTGAAAAAACAAAGCCAAGCGAGTGACTCTACGAGCAAGGGCTCCCCCAATAAGTGAAGTTAAAATAAGTAAAGTTTAGAATTATTAAGTATTAAGTTTAAAGTTTAAAAGATTAATTAAGTTCGCTAATTAAGTGCAAAAGTTAAAAGAAGTTAGTTTAATTAAAAGTTTAATTAGAAAATAAAAATATTCTTAGAATAAATATGTTTAAAACAAATTAGATTCAATAAAGAGTGATTAAAAGACATTCACGTAATCGTAATTATAAATTTAATTATTATTTTTCTTTTTTAACGTGACAATATAATATCGTTACAATTTTGGTTACTTAAGATTTTCTAATCAAAAATTCTCAGATTCGTATGTAGGAGCCACGTAACAGCAATGTTTTATGTTAAAATAAATTCACGATATAAAAGATAAACAATTCCTTTATCCCCGTCTTAACTCTACCGTAATTCACAATTTTTTTAAAGCAAACAGATATGCGCCCTCTACTGGATAAAAAATCGTTCGTGGTGCCTTCGTCGCTTCATGTCAGTACATTATAAAAGGTTTGTTCCCGCAGCAGTTTCTGACTACTTCGGAACCGTTAAAAACAGTTTCCCCCCGAAGTAATGACCGATTTTAACAGCGCCGTCAAACGTACAATTTTGATGATTGTTTGCTTTTGACGGTTTCGAACAAACCTCATATCTGCTGGTTTTGAGTATTAGAGTTGTTTCTAAATTACATCTTTACATTTGTAAGCTGTAATACATATTTAATAAAATTTGTATTAGTTTTAATTTTTGGTCAATTAATCTATGTATTTCAAATATGTACACTAAATTTTAGATCTAATTTAAAAACTGCATGAAAATTAAATTATCAGCCGAGAGATGGCGCTGCCAATCAATTATTTTTACATTATTTTTAAAACCAGTAAATTGATAAAGTACCGACACGAATGACGTCACAACAAATAGGGCACCACAACGATCAAACACTCGCAAGAGGCGCTGTCGGCGTTAGTTCAATTATGCTACATAATACTTTTATTACTTTTATAGATAAATATCAATATCATTTTGTTTTCAAAGATTTTCTAATGAATATGTAAAAATTAAACAACACCTTTATTTCCCCATCCTATCTCTAATATCATTCACCATTTTTTTTAAAGCGAAAGATATGTGCGCCCTCTACTGGATAAAATATCGTTCGTGATGCCTTCTTGGGTTCATGTCATATCTTTTGGCTTTGATTATTTTAGAGTCGTTTTTAAATAACTTTACAGCTTGTCAGCTGCAAAATTTATATGAGTTTTAATTTTTGGTCAAAAATACATTTTTAGATTTAATTTATAAACAGGATAAAAATTAAATTATCAGCCGAGTGATGGCGCTGCCGATCATTTATTTTTAAGGTTACTGTATTGAGAAGATAGTGCCAACATTCTATCTCTTTTAATTTGGGGCTAATCAAATTCATTCATAAACTCCCTAGCAACAGTAACTTCTTATGTATCTATCCTTTTTCTTCTTAGCGTTTCATGGCGTCTTCTTCATCGCGTCCTTTTTAATTTGGGAGACGCTAGCCGCGGAAATGAATGGCGGTACCTTCTAAATACAGTAACCTTAATTATTTTACAGTCATTTTTAGATAAATCTGTTAATTTCCAACACGTTTGTAAACTGCAATATTAAATATTAATTATTTTCTTCTAGGGAAGCATCTTAAATATGGGGGTTACCTGTCATATCAAAAAGTAGTGATTAAATTTATTTGAGTTAAATTTAAATCTGCACAATAGTATATTATTATACAAGTTTCTAGGAGTGCCCCAACGGAACGAGTGTTACAATGCCTCTTGTGAAACGTGTATAATATACTACTTTTTCTACTTTGCGTCACTTATTCAACAAAAATATGAAAAATATTGGATCTTCTTAGTATATGGGGAATTTTAGTTGTAATGCGTGGCAACACTGAAAACCTTTCGTTTTAATCAAGTCACATTAACAAGTTATTAATTTTTCTTATCCAGCTTCATTGTGAGTATATTGTTAAGTAACAAATAAATACTGAGTTATTTTGTAAAATCTATTAAATTTTTTCAATTAAAAATGACTAAAATTTCCCCAAAAACAGTGTCACAATGAGCCTCATTGTGAAACTGTTTTTGGTGTCACAATGAGTTCATTGTGAACGCAAAGTAGAAAAACTCTTTTGTGATAATCTAATGTTTTAATTAACTTTAGTATTGTGTAACAAATTCGTCCTCGTTCATCAAAACAAATGCATGATACTAATCAGAATAGCAACAACTGCGCAACAAAGAGTTTTTAATATTCATTGTGGCTCTTTCTAAGACTCTGCAGAATTACAATTAATATAATCTTTGTGAATTGTGACATTGTGAGTAATTATAAAAATTTCCTTAAGTATAATTAATGTCAACTATTACTTCACGTGTTTGATAGAAACGTATCTTTTTTGTAATTTTTTAATTAGTTTTCAAGCTACATTAACAGTACAACAAAATATAAAAGTATTTTTGTTCTGTGCTAACATAATTTATTTTTTGTTGTTCTAATTTAAATTATAAGTATTTGTTTGCTTATATGGATTAAAAAATAAACCATAATAATTGGTAATTATTAATTTCTTCTTTTCGAAAATAAAAACACTACCGAACAGAAGAAATGTAATTTTAGTTTGGAAACAAAAATTAAAGATTTTTCATTTAAGTTACCATCTTTTCTTTGTTTATTTTTTAAAGAAACAATCAAATACAAATTACCTACCTTATAAAGTATAGAAACTCCAGCATATGATAACAATATTTGAATTCCATTGATTATTAACTTGGTAGAAAATATAAGGCTCAGACATTTATTAGTGGCCCAAAATAACGACGAATAACGTACAGAGTATATCGCCAGGGCTAGAGCAAAATTTATATATTCTATGCTAACATGATTCTCGTGTTCGTATTCTAGAACATAATTTTAAAAGAAATGAGTTGCATGGCCGTGGAGTGTGACTATAATAAAACAGACTTACCGACTATATTAAAATTAGCATCGTACGTTCCAATGTACTTCTTGAGCATGTTGACAACGCTGTTAGCCAATGTTAGAGTACTAGCATTGTGCTCAGCGTTCATTTCCATCGATGATATGTCCTCGGTTTTAGGCTCAAGATCAGTCTGTAGCTTACTATAACTTCTGGCACTGTCGTTTGCTGTGAGAGTCATGAAGCTTAAAATGACGGAACGATCTTTCTGCGTCGTTAAAAAATCCAGGTCTGTCCTCCAGATCATATCTGAAACATTCTGCTTTGAGATTTTTTTTGATTAAAAAATCTTAAAAAATACCTTGGGAGAAGATGTTAGCTTCTATGAGTCTTGCTTCCATGAGCAATTTCGGTAACAAGAAGCAGAATGCGATGACCGACTGTAAGAAGGCTGATGTTGGCCCTCCATATCTCCAAAAGTTACAGTCGTGAGTCGTTCTGAGCAATTCGGAAGGTGCTTCTTTGCTGCATATGCTGAGATGTTTGCCCAGTTTATGGCCATCGTTTGCCAAATTTCCGACCTAGAGGAAGCAAATGTCACCAAGTGAAAATGTTTATGTACTGACCGGAAATTAAAAAAAAATCCCAAAATTTCAGATCCCTTGACTACATGTTCAGAAAATACAAGAAAAAAAGCAGATAGCTAGTCTCTGCCTTTTTCTAAGTTTCAATGAAACACTCAATATGTAGTTCTGGAGACGTAATATTTATGTACATAAATCAGAATGAATATTTTGTTTACCTTAAATATTGCTGAAACGACAAAAAACGGTATTAACAATATTCCTGCACCAGTTAAGATTAAGCAAACGTTCATTTCGAATGTCGGCAGTGGGAGTGTTGATGGCCATGGTAGGATGGAATAGTCTGAGAAAAAATTACGAAATTCATTTTGAATATTTCCCATTCGAATAAGTTCGAGATTATACTCACTAAGCAATCGTTTAATGCACTTGAGAGCGATGCAGACTTGGAAGGCGCCCCCGAATAAGCCGTACCAAACCGACCATAAGCTGTTGAAGTGAAATGAGCACCTAGAACAACATCCGTTCTTGCTGGGCGACGTACTTTTTGAGCTTGTCATCTTTCATCCGGAGGCACCAGTTTCATGTTAGAAAGGACTGGGCTTGGATTTTGTAATGTTCATCGTGAAAAACACTGAAAAATTTACAAAAATAAAGAACTTACAGAGGAAACTAAAACTGTTATAACCAAATTTAGTTAAAGAAATTGCAAACATTTATCAGAATCCAGTATTTAAAATCGGAAAGAACTAAATAAGAAATTCTTTTATCTTGACGAACGCATTTAATTATACACCGTGTCCACATTTCGATGCTCACCATTGGTATCTCGGTTATTAGAAAACATAGAGCAACGGTTAAATGTGGAATGTTTTGCAGAATTCAATACTCGTGACAGATCTCATTTCAAATTCACCATAACTTTTTTAAATTTTAAGATAATTTTAAAAAACCAAAATTTGCCAATTTCAATGTTCCTCAATAACTCGATAACACCTAATGTGATCTCTTCGAAAGTTTTACAATGTTCAGACACTTTTTTAAGACAAAGATTTTGATATGAGCAGAAACCCCCGATTGTCATTTGTTTTCAAGTTATTAGTGCTAACTTTTGTTTTTCATATGGCAACCATATTGGATTTTTACTTAGTTAGAGAGTCTTTAAAAAGAGCTTTTCAACGATGTATAACATACCCGAAAAATTTTTATTTATCGGGGAGATATTAACAAAAACATGAATTAATTTCTAATATGAAATTAGTAGGCTATGAAATTAAACAACAATAAGGAATGAAAGCTTAAAGAAATGCTAAGTAATACTGTAAAATAATGCTCGTGAAACTGGAATTCCAAAATCGTCTGTTCACAAAACCTTGAAGAAAACCAAATACCACCTTTACAACAATTAATTTATACAAGGTTTAAACGATAATGACTATCAATGAAGATTACAGTTTAGTAGGTGGGACCTACGAAAATGTGAAGATGATCCTAAATTTCCTAGGAAAATACCCTGGACAGATGAAACACGATTTACCAATTGCGGAGTTTTCAATAGGCATAATTATCATTGGTCTACTGAAAATCCACATTTGGTATATCAAAAATTTCAAGTTTGATTTGGTTTTAATGTCTGGTGCGGTTTAATTGGTATGCAATTTTGTTTATATATTTTTTTTGTTTTTGAGTTTAGTTTCATTTTAGATAATGACTTACTAGGTCCTTTCATATTTGATTACAGTTTAAACTGGTAACAGATATGTGGAGCTACTAACAAACGAGATAATACCTGCTTTGAAAGAAATTATTAAACTGAGAACATGTTAAACATTTGGTTCCAGCAAGATGGTTGCCCGGCCCATAACACTCGTGACGTAAAACATTTCTTGAGAGAAAACTTTAATGAGAGGATGTTTTCAAATAATGGACCAGTGGAATGGCCTGCGAGATAACCCGATCTTACCCCCCTTGACTTTTATTTATGGTGGATGTACTAAGATCATTAAACGGAAACACACTACGTAGAGTTCGTAATTCTGTTAGAATAAAATGCCAAAAGTGTATGGAACAGAATGGTCATCATATCGAACAGTTTCTTTGTAAATCTGAGCTTTTAGTACTCTTTCTTTACTTTTTACTTTTATGACTTTTCTTATCGTTTCGTATTTCGTTTTCAGTATTATTTAGCATATCTTTAATCTTTCATTTCTTATTGTTGCTTAATTTCAGAGCCTACTAATTTCATATTAGAAATTAATTTATATTTTTGTTAATATCTCTCCTATAAATAAAACTTTTTCGGGTATGTTATACATCGTTGAAAAGCTCTTTTTAAAGACTATCTAACTAAGCAAAAATCCAATATGGCTGCCATATGAAAAACAAAAGTTAGCACTAATAACTTGAAAACAAATGACAATCGGGGGTTTCTGTTTATATCAAAAGCTTTGTCTTAAAAAAGTGTCTGAACATTGTAAAACTTTCGAAGAGATCACTTTAGGTGTTATCGAGTTATTGAGGAACATTGAAGTCGGCAAATTTTGGTTTTTTCAAATTATCTTAAAATTTAAATAAGTTATGGTGAATTTGAAATGAGATCTGTCACGAGTATTGAATTCTGCAAAACATTCCCCATTTAACCGTTGCTCTATGTCTTCTAATAAGCGAGATACCAATAGTGAGCATCGAAATGTGGACACAGTGTATAGTAAAAATCTGAAATTAATTTTTTATTACTTCGATTGTGATTAAAATCAAGCGAATCTTACAATTTTTTTTTACATTGAATAGCTTATAACTAAAGCAAGGATTTAAGTGCATTCTTAAGTCATGAGTCATCTCTTCTCGCTCTACATCATCTCTACATATAACTATTTTTCTTTTATTTTTGATTCAAGTAATTACATTTGTTTCTATTGACTGTCAGTGCTGGTCTTAATAGTACAAACACTTTGTCATCATAGATTTAAAAGTCGAGAAAAATGCCACGACTTTTAACTAAAGTTTAACTAAATTTTTTATTTAGTTAACTTTTGATGGCTCTTGCGGTCGTTATTTATTTCTTTTATGACTTTTGTCGTGTCACAAAAAACTTCTTTCATGGTTGCTGTTGTCGCTATTGATGTTCTCATTGCTGCTGCCTCATAGAAGCTGATTTTGGTGCAATTGATTTGCAAATAAATAGTTTATACGAAACAACAGCAACAGGGAAAACATCAACAGCAGCAGCAACAAGAAGAACGGGAGCAGCAGCAGTCCTGAAGAAGTTCTTTTGTAATGAAGGATTAAAGTTTGTCAGAAGAGTAAGTGACACGATGCCACCGGAAGCCATGAAAAGGGTCTTCTTAAAAATTTTAACTAAAAATCGTGGAAATTTGTCGGAAGTTGGTTTTGATTGCAAATTAGTTAGATCAAAAATCGGCTGTAGATGTCGCGACCTAAACTGTTAAAAATCTTTGGCTAGCGACTTCTGTACAGGTGTCTTTAAATAAAATTTTTGTAATGAAAAATTGATAAAGGAAGAATAAGTGTCGCTCTCAGTGAACAGACCTGAAGAAACCTTTTTGTAATGAAGGACGAGTAAAAATAAGAGATACTTTTGTACATTTTTTAACTAAAAATCGTTGATAACCGATCTCTATACAAGGTGTTTATGAATAAGGGTTTCATGTGTTTTGTCTAATCAACAGTGTTTTTGATAATCCATCTTCTTGATGGTAACAGAGGCCTTGAAGATGTTCTCCTATAATGAAGGACAAGACGTCTTCAGAAGGAGAATAGTGATGCATACACAACAAGAACAGCAGCAAGCCAAAAGAAGTCATTATTAATAAAGGACGAAAGGTTTGCAGAAGAAAAGTAGTTACGCAATGCCACCGGAAGTTATAAAAAAGGGCTTTTTTAGAATGTTGAACTAAGAATTGTTGTTAATCGATTTCTATACAGGATGTTTTTGAATAAAATTTTTGTACTGCATATCTGATTAAGAAACTAATAAAATTTTAAACCGAAAATAGGAACTTTTTGCTTTTGATAATCAATTTTTTTATGGTAGCAATGGCTCTGAAGATGCTATTCTATAACTGGAGGAGGAAACAAGAACGGCGACGCGATCCTACCGGAAGCTAAAGAAAATAAAATTATGATTTGTTTCAATTTTATTTTATTTATTGGCAGAAGTTGAATTCTAATTTTTTTAGTACATAGACGAAAACATATAATTCTTGTCAGTTTTTTTTTTAATTTCTTGTTTCTTTTACCGTTTTATATTTTCCTTTGTAAGCAGTACCAAAGACTCAAATTCAAAAATCTTTCCGCGATTCCAGAAATACAAGTACTTTAACAACTGACTGTTGGGAGTCTTACTTTGATAGTTTGGTAGTTCAAAAATCTATTCTTTATACTGAATACTTTGATGCACGCCATCCATTCTTGGATAAGCTCATTGATTTCGAGGAACTTGAATTGGTACTATCTGCCTGCAAAAACAACTAAGCTGATCTTGATGGGGTTTCTTTCGAATTTCTTAAGAACCTTCCACAGAACTTGTTGTATATCATTGGTCTCTTCAACAACATTCTGGAATCGGAGGATATCCCTGCTGAATGGACCATTACCTCCCTTTCAATGTTGCATAAAAAAGGCCCTGCGGACGTTCCTTCTGATTATAGACGTATTGCATGCATCAACTGCATTTCAAAGCTATTTACTGCTATCCTGCTTAACCGATTGACATCCTGGAACGATACCAACAACGTCTTACCACACTTAATAGTGTGTGTTAATTCAAATTCAACTTCATCGGAAAGGCAGAAAAGTATTTGTTGCGTTCATCGATTTTAAAAGGCCTTCGACTCAGTGAATTACACATTGTTAAGGCACAAACTATTCAATTTGGGAGTCAGTACAAAATTGTTAAGATTAATACAGTCTCTCTACTCTAACGCATAAAAACTTTCAATGATTTCACGAAACCCTTTCAAACAAATAAGGGAGTGTTACAGGTTGAGCCCAAGTCCAACACTACTCGCTATCTTCATTACTGACCTTGAGACTTTTTTTTTCGAGAACGAGGTGCTGTTGGTGTCAACATTGACAATCAACTTGACCTGCTATTACTCTTGTACGCGGATGATCTGGTGCTTCTTGGTGTTTCCGAAATTGATCTGGCGCGGAAACTAAACATCTTGGAAAAATATACTAAAGAGGATATGTTAACATTCGCAATCATTCAGAAATCTTAGAGCCCGCGCAGACTGCAGATTTACTATCGGCCGATGGTTAATTCTGAATCAAGTTACGAGAAGTGTGATTACGTGGCCTATAATAATTTAATGCACAGCTACGTATCACATTTCTCGTAGCTTGATGCAGAATAAACTATCGGCCGTGTGCGCGGGCTCTTACTCTTCAAGTCAAAGCAGTCAATTGGAGCAGTTATGTCATTGTTATCACGGTCAAAAACAAATTCCTGGAACACACGCATTACTTTGTACAATACTCTCATAATTAATGCTTTTTCTGACTGCATTCCTGTTTGGGGATTACGTTATTTAAACCTCATTGACTGAGCCCAAGTTGGATTCTTTAAGAGACTACTTCTGTTACAAAAAAATTCTTCCGATTATTTGGTTCGTTCAGAAGTGGGAGCGGTTAAACTTGAGTACCTCGTTGTAAAATATTGTCTGAACTGGCTTCACAAAATCCTCAAAATGGAAAATAATAGATTACCAAAAATCGTTTTTTACCAATTGCTTAAAGTACAAGATATTTTAAATGTTAAATGTTTAAACGTTAAATTACAAATAAAAGGTATCTTTGTAAAAATTAATTGCCTAGATACTTGGAATAATCTCTCCGTCGGACACCTCAAGGCAGCATATAATAGAATTTTAGATTTCTATCGACATAGCTTTTTGGTGAAGATCTGGAAAGACCTGAATCATCGAATTTCTCCGCGTTTTATAAGTTTTTCTCGACCAAACCCAATCCAGCTTGTCATCTATATTGTCCTCTACCAATAAAATTAATAAGACTTTTCTCAGCTTCGTCTGTGTTCTAAAACACACTTATTTCTCTGTTATAATGATATTTCTAACTCAATAAACCGTAATGAAGTTTGCACCATGTGCAACTCTCGTAAACCCAAAGTGTGGGGCACATAATTTCTTGAATGTAAACTTTATGCGAGCATTAGAGACCCAAAAATCAAACATTTGCTAAATCTTGATCGTCTGAATTTTCCAAATTTAGATATAATTAAGGAAGTAGCTTACTTTTGTATTAATTTTCTAAAACTTGCTTTTGTTATTAACGAGTGAATTCATCTATGTTTATTTTTTTATTATCTTTACGTACACAAACCCGAAACTCTACATAGTTAATTTGTTCTATTACTTTATATGTTGATGTAGTTTCCTTATCGTTATGTATATTATATATCGTATATATTATATATCGTTATAATTTAGTTTCTATTTTGAATTGTAATTTATTTACATTCACCCTCAAACGTAATATGTAACTGAAACCTTGCTATTTGAATGTAATTCAAGAAAAGCAATTACATAATTTATTATTATTATACAAGGATTTTTTCTTTTTTGTATACATACCCCCTATGTGTGCAGTATTATCACGACTGATCAGTTAAGGAAAATTAAATTCTTCAACAGGGCTGCAGTCAAGAGGGCGGTAATTAATACTCTTTTAAAGTTTAACCGAGCTTTCGGAAAATTTTATTTCCTTTTTCAAGGTTTCTACAAAAACATGGCATTAATTAACAATTAATTAATTATATAAATTTTTACTTACTCCTTAATGAGTAAGAAAAGAAGTTAATTTCAAGTTAAAAATTTTTTTGTTGACAAATTATTTTTGACACTAAATTGAATTGACAATAAATTTGTTTATTTGAGACAAAGCAATATGATGTTTAGAATTTTTCGAAGTGATTTTAAAATTTAGTAAATATGTGTAAATGCAACTAAGTTTCTCAATATCAGTTCCTTTATTCATGCTTTTATTATTGCCAAAAATATGACACATTTCAATAAAAGTTCTTTGATTCAAATTAGGTTCAATATCCAGTATTTTTGCACCTTAAAAATTGATGTGATGGTCCTGTTTATTGGCATGTTCAGATAAAGAGCAAGCAAAAGGTCTGACTCTAATATCACTTTTATGTGAGATTATTCTGGAGTGAAGAGTTCTGGATGTTTGTCCAATATAAACAGAATCACAATCAAGACATGGAATTTCATAAATAGGAGTTTGTCAAAAGGATCTTTAACTTTAGTAAATAAGGCCCCTATGTATACTTAAAAAAAACGAGTCAACGCGTTGTGTAATTTTTGGTAAGAATAGTCAGCTGTGAAAAATCAAGTTATTAATGTCAGTTAATGTCAAATTAGTAGCAATTGATTTTTAATTTTTTGAATCAAAACTTTTTCTTTAAACCAATATGTACAGTAAAGACGGAAAAAAGGAATGAAGACCTGCAGCAACAAGAAGAGATAAGCTCCATTTTTGTGTTAAGTCCATTTTCTTGTTAAACATATTTTTTGTTTGGTGCAAGATTTCCTAAAAGTGCCACAAATGCAGCTAACCTCTACTTACTGCATGTCTTTGTTTTGTTATTAAGGATGCCTTTCTAAGGTCAGAAAGACGTCATTTAGATGAATTCAAAAAATACAGCACTGGAGAAACCGTTTGTGGTTCGGTGATTAGGGCATTAGCAAAATACTAGATACTTTGTAGATGTAGATGATACTAATAGATGGTATTAAAGTATTTTAATACTTAAATTAAATTAAAGTCTTTTTTACTTGTCACAAACTAGAGATTTTTATCTTAAAAAATCTTGATGAATAAGATGCAAACTTAAAAGTTAACACAATGCTGATGTTTCTAGGCTGCAACGATTACAGTAAAGCAATGCGTTGACCTGTTTTTTTTATAAAAGTATACTATGTACTATGTATACAAAAAAGAAAAAAATCCCTGTATATAATATAATTATTTCTTTTGTTATCTTCCCTTCACTATCTTTTTAAATACTTTTTAGGGTTTCGATTTAAATCTCTTATTATAACAATTTTATTTTATTTTTATTTTATTATTTCTTCTTAATAACTTACTAAAGATTAATGAATTTGTTACCATCTTTTTTTTTGATATTTCATTGCAAATGTTTATTTATTTATTTTTCTCTCTTTTAATGTTATCTTTTTGTTTTTTCTGTTGTTGTTATTATTTTTATTTCTATGTTTTATTTTAGTAGAACAGTAAATTAATTTTTGTTCTTTTATTTGTAACTTCACTGTTATATGTTTTTCTTTTGTTTTTATTATCCTCACTACTACCATCTGTCCTTTTTGCACAATTTTGAGGTTTTTAAATAATTTTGAGGGTTTAAGATGCAATAGTATAATTAATTTTTTTCCCTCTTTTTAAAGAGAATTTACTAATATCTTTTGTGTGCTTTATTGTTATTTGTTTTTCTCCGATTTCTTACCTGTAAAGTGTTCTCTTTCTTGTCTATTTTATTTTACTGTTCTGTATTTTCAAATTTCAGGTTTTATATTAGTTAACAACAAAAGACTTTATTTTTAAAATTTCTACATGTTATTTTATTATTTTGAGTTTTTTAAATATTAAAATATTTATTGTCAATTCTCTCATTTCTTTTCAATTCTTTCTTAACAGTTATCTTACTTGTTATTTTTTGTATTTCTTTGATACTTTTGTTATTTCATCCATGTTTTTATTTTATTTTTTCTTTTGTATAGAACCTGTTATTTATTTTTTATTCGTCCCTGCAACTTGCTTATTTGCACTGTGAAAATTTTACACTCTTTTATACCTAGTAATTTTACTTAATTTTTACTGAATAAAAATTAAGAATAATTTATTAAAGGCAATAATTTTTGAAAGTTGCAAGCTTATTATAATTCTCGATATCGACTGCAACTTTACTTGAAGGTTTTGGATTCTTTTTTGCAACAACAATTACTTCATATTTCCTGGACTTTCCTTTTGGCCTTTTTAGATATATTTTTAATCCGAATACATTCGCTTGAAACCCAGCCCCACAATACAGTCAGTACAAATGACTCAGAAGCAACAAACTGAATCATTCCAGAAGTATTATATGCGAATATTATTCACCTTTACAACGGCCATCTACGACGTAAATTATAAAAAAAAGTAGAAAATTGTGGCTTTATAACAAAAAACGTATTTTTAAAAAAGTCTCTTAGTCATAACTTAGTTAAATATTTTAAAATTTGATAATCGATGATGAGGCCCGACTTAACATAATTAATTTAGCGGTTATCGAAAAAACGTCTGCGCCCTTTTGAAGAAGGGGGAACCATGATAAATTAAGGGGGGGGAGCGACCCGAGGAGTCATCGGATGATCAAGTATAGCTGTCCCCCGTCAAATTTTGGCGATAAATCATCGCGACAAAATCGATGAGACGTGATCGGAATAATAAACAATCGAAAGCATTAACCCGTTCCATCAAAATTCCGGCGAGATACACACGAGATAACCAAAATTAGTTTGATCATGGCGAAAATGACGTTGTTGGGAAGGCTTCTTTATGTGGTTCGTAAACAATTAACGGCGAGCTCCCTTGAAAGCGCCTGGCAAACTCAATTAAATCGAACGTGTACTTACCTGCGCAAACTTTGTAGTTAATTTAGTTAAGTAAACGGCGGGGTTTTGGGAATGAAGTCAACAGTAATTGGAAATATATTGTAACAGTTTGGGAAACTGTATTTGTGGAAGTAGAAGAACAATAAAGAAATTCAATTAATTCTTTTTTGTCACAAATTAAAAAAATAAAAATAAAAAGAAACGAAATGTAGATGAAGAAATATTATTAGGGAGTAATCAAGTAATTTCTTTTCTACTTAAACTTCAATGAAGTCCATCGTTAATAATTTTTTTTAAATTATTGGTTAAATATCCTTTCCCTTCTCTTTTCTGGATCACTGTTGTTAAGTTTTCACGAATTTAAAATCAACGTTTTCTTTAAACAATACAAGCGCCTTGATCATTTATTTTTTAATATATGTTCATAATTGCATATATTTATCCTGAAGAAGTGTCAAACGTACAGTCGAAACGTCGACATTTATACCAGTTTTCTTGACTTGCCGATGATTTATTATTATACATTTTACGAAAAAGAGTAAATGACAGTGTTTTCTTGCTCGCTGAAAATTATTACAAAATTTGTTTATAATTTGTTCGAGAAGTTGTAAGTTATAATCAGTCAAATTATTATTGTAAATTTTGTGTAGTAAAAGCTTTAAGTAATTGATCTGATCTAAATCAAAACAACAAATAAATAAATAAATTCTTTAATAAATCAAAAGAAGTAATAATAAAATTAAATTAAAAAGTTTAAATTCAAAGCTTGAAAAAATATTTTAAAAAAATAAGATAATAATGAAATTTACAAAAAGATGCCAAGGGAAAATAAAAAATAGACGAAAAACAGAGGACGGTAAAAGAGGCAATAAAAGAGAACAAGATTAGTTTACTTTGTGTTCGTAGCTACGAAAACGGAATTAAGCGGGAAACACATTGAGGCGGTTGCGGTAGCGATTGCGATAGCGGTGGCTATGAAAACCGTTCACATGTATGCGACAAGATAGATCTGCCAATGAATTTACGTAACTTTACCGTGATCGCTCGCATGTGAACATTTGTAACCGCCACCGCCACCGCAATTCGCTTTACCAAACTTATTTAACATACTTGGCGGAAGGGCCTGGCCCAGTGGCCAACCCTGCGCTCGTAGAGTCCACTCGCTTGGCTCTGTTTACGCGCACTTGGTTTCGCACTGACTGTTCTTAATCACTTGACTAACTAATTAATTATAATCATGATTCTACTACTGTCTACCTGCGGGTCGATCTTTTATACACTTCTTAAATCTACGTCACAATTGATTCCTTCGCTCTGGAGACTGGGGTTCGGTCCAAAGTTCTAAAAGGTGTCAGCATCAATTGACCCTTGCCAAATTTGTTTACTTAAAACGTTCTAATTGCCTCGATCTTAATTGGCACATGTAAACAACACACTTACATTCCGCATAGCTTGCATTTATGCGTAATGAAATGCGAGTATGTGTAACGCGGCTTTGTCCTACTAAACTTCAATGGGTGCTGATTCCGCATAATTTTGAAATGCACATAATTGCAATAATTACGAAACGAATTTAAATTTACTTATTTTCCCAGATAATGACATTATGACAATAGTTATTAGTTGGGGAATAGGGAATACTGATGAGACTTTTAGAAATGGTAGAATTTATTATGACTCAAGGTATTAACAAAATTCGGAAATCTTTCATAAAAGCATTGATCACAATCAAAGCAAAGAAAAATAAAAAATACAAGTAGTAACTTTCGACAAGGAACAATAATATAAGGAAAGATAATAAGTAAATTTTATTAAGAAAGAATTGAAAAGAAAGAAATCTATCTTTTATTATTAAAAAGTCAAAATTATTGATGGTTATTGGGTAAACTTAAAAAATACAGTAAAATAGTAAAAGAGCCAAGAAAGAGAACAAAGACAATTTACTTTATCGGAGAAAAACAAATTACATATAATAAAACACACAAAGAAAAAGTTACAAACCTGTAAGAGCTATGGTTAAGAAAGAAATTATTATTTATTATTTAATAAGTGAAAAGAGGAATATTTAGTAAAATAAAAATTAAAAATTAAACATATTTTACTATTACTTTTAATATTGATGAACAAAATTATTCAACAAAGGCACTAATGAGGACAACAAAAAATACAAAATAGTAAAGAGACAAAAAGAGAACATAAATTAATTTTCTGTTCTACTAAAAAAAAAAAATAATAATAATAGAAACGAGCAGATCTGTGTAAAGAAAAAGAAAAAATAAAAATCTGTAATAAAATATCAAAATGAATTGGCAATAAATAAAATGAAAATATTATAAGAAAAAAAATAAATCTAAAGCCTGAAGAATATTAAAATGATACAGAACGAAAAAAAAACTTTAAACGGTAAATGAAACAAGGAAAAACAAAACTTGCTGTGCTGCTAAGCAAAAAAAATGAGAATCATAGATTCCCGTTAAAGTACATACTAAAAAAAATCACCACCCATAAATACAAAAAAAAATTAAATTTGAACAAATCACAATATTTTTCTACGGCTTCCGCTGGCATCGGGTCGCTATGCTTTTTTTCTGATGACGTTTCGGCCTTCATTGTAGAAGAATATCTTCACGGCCAGTGCTACCACCGGAAGCCAAAGAAAAGAGGACAACGGCATCGTCAGCATTTAAGTTAATAAGATTTTCGTATTAAATAAAAAAAAGAAAACTAAATTTAGTAATACAGGGTGCCCCGTGAGATTAATGTCACCGCTCCAGCTACGTCATTCAAATTAAGTAATCACGGCGCATTTTTCAGGCCACAGAATTAATTAAAAATAATGCTATTCTGTTGCTAAGGGCAACCACATCTCTTTTTAAAACGAACTAGAGTGTGTTTAGCAAATTTTGTTTAAGGTGAAGTTTAAAAATTGTCCAAATTATTAAACGCCCTGTATTTTTAAGTAAAATTTGAAGGTCACTTTGAATCGCTTTTCGTAGAAACGCATTTTCCAGTCATTGTTTAAAATTACATATTTACTTTCTTAAATGTTTTGACACTCATGCCACCTCTTGATCAATGCTTAAACTTATTTATTCTTGAAAATTCGGCAATTAACAAACAATTCAACCCGCTTTTATTTCTTCTATTCCTATTACATACAACGTGTCCACAGAATATGGAATATGTTATATACTGCAAAAAATACGCGTTACATCAAAAAACCCTGAAACAGGTAAATTTTTGATTTTTCTTGCGGATCCTATGACATGATTAAAATTTTAACTTCGCTTGTCATTTGTCATTAGTGACGTCATTTTTTTAAATGGCATGACTAGGTTTCATTTATTTCAAAGAAAGCACACTACTTTACTCTTTACAATGGTATCCTACTTTTGAAGTTTACATTATTTTTTCACGTGAAATAGAAATTTTTACACCTTGTCCCAAAAGCATGGAATATAGCAGATATCTACTTTAATAAATATGCATTAATCAAAAAATGTTTCAAATAAAAGTTGTTTGACATTTAGTTTTCTATCATGAAACAGTAGCCAATCGTTATCTTTTTTACAGACAAAAGCACAACGAGTAACAAGTAAATATTTTTAATTGATAAGGTACCCCCATATTATACTCATTTGACAGAGATTTTTCGATGATATAAAACTATTATTTTATCTTTCATCAATTTTGAGAAAACAGTAAACAGTAAACAATGTAACAAATTTAAATGATTCTTCGAATAATAAATGAAATCTTCAAACGAGGGTCACAATCAATAGAAAAAATCCAACTGCCGCTCATAAACTACAAAATATGTTCGAATTGTATTCCATTTACTGTTAGACAATGATAAACTCGATTTTTAAATCCATTAATGACATTATCAGTCATTTCTGGTGTGATAGCTCTCATCTCTGTTCTTATGCTATCTTTTAAGATTTCAATGTTTTCTGGTTTATTTATGTATACTCTGTCTTTAAGATAGCTCCAAAGGGAAAAAGTCTAACGGGTTTAAATCAGGTGAATGAGCTGGACATTCTATTGCACCTCCTCTCCCTATCCATCGATTGGCAAAGGTAGCATTCAGAAAATGACGGACGTTAATACCGAAATGAGGAGGAGCCCCGTCCTGCTGCAACCAAATTCTGTTATGAGGTATATCCGGATCTGCTTCGTTTGGATATAAAATTGCTAAAGCAGGAACTAATTCATATCTTAAAAAGTCTAAATAAGTTTCTGCAGTTAGATTGTTCTCAAAAAAGAAGGGTCCCAAGATTCGATTTCGAATAATTCCTGCCCAAACATTGATTTTTTGCTGGTATTGAGTATGTCCTTCTACATACCAGCGAGGATTTTGTGAAGCCCAGTAACGTGTGTTTTGTTTGTTTAATTTTCCATTCAAACAAAACGTTGCTTCATCTGTGAAAAGAATATTTTTGTGAAAATTTCTATTTGCTTCAAGTCGATGCGTTATGTTTTCATAAAATTCAATTCGTCGTTCAAAGTCATCTTCAAATAATTCTTGAACAACGCAGGGAAGATACGCATGCCACTTTTCTTTTTTTTATGACTTTATGTACAATTGACTTCTTTAAGTTATGATTTCGAACAATTTGTCGAATAGAAATATGAGGATTCTCTACTACAGCTAACATAACGTTTTCACGATTTTCATTATTTTCAGGTAAATTTCTTACTGTTTTCGGCAAGTCTTTGACAGTACCGGTCATTTCAAACTTTTGCAAGATTTTACTAACAGTAGACTGGGTAATATGATGCTCGGGGTATACGTTATTAAATAAATTGCAAACTTCTTCCTGTCGTCTTCTTCTGTCTCCATATCCCAACACCATCAATATTTCAATTCGATGCTTTTTAGATAAATGCGCCATTTTATTACATTCGTGCTTCTTTAAATCTTCCAAATCACAAGCGTAACTTTAAGTTCAAGTACCACTCTGACATTTAGAAGAATGCAAATGTTTTGATAAATAAGAAGGTTCAGTAGTGCCTTAACATGGATAACTAGAATACTTTTGTGAAAAACTTCAAAAGTAGGATACCATTGTAAAGATTAAAGTAGTGTGCTTTCTTTGAAATAAATGAAACCTAGTCATGCCATTTAAAAAAATTGTCGATGACGTCACTAATGACAAATGACAAGCGAAATTAAAATTTTAATCATGTCATAGGATCCGCAAGAAAAATCAAAAATTTACCTGTTTCAGGGTTTTATGATGTAACGCGTAGTTTTTGCAGTATATAACATATTCCATATTCTGTGGACACGGTGTACATATTTTAAAAGGATTTTAAAACAACAATATTCGGAAGCGAAAATTCAATGCTTAAAATTATTTGCTTTCTAAAGCGTTCCCGTTTCTGTTTTTCTTGAAAATTCAACTCCCGTAATTAACAAACGATTCAACCGTCTTTTGTTTCTTTCTATTATTTTTAATGATTTTTTTTAACAAAATTCGAAGGACACTTTGATTTAGTTTTGACCGTCATAGTCCATGGTTTAAAATTATTTACTTTCTAAAATATTGCTTTTTGTTTTTTTAAATTCGGCTTTCGTAATTAAGAAACAATTCGGAGAATACAGGTGTCCCGTGACGTAATGTCACCGTTCCGTCTATTGGTTGATACGTGGATGAGGGGGTGACATTACGTGAAGTTTGAAAATTGTAAAATGGAAATAAGACATCAAACATCCTGTATTTCTGAAACGGATTGCTTTAAAACAAAGGTTTTTTTTTACTTTGTTTGAATTGCTTGTCACGTGTAGGAAGTGGTCATGGAGAACTCTGTATAAGTCAGGAACGATTACACTAGTCGACAATTTTTAATTTTTTGTTCAAAACATGTATGAAAATAACTGTTTATTTGTGTTTTGGGTTTGCTGAATTTGAAAATGGCCATAGAAATTTGCTAGAACCCTCCAATTAAATTTGTAAATTTAGTAAAGCAGAAAATTTTGCCTCTTTGCTTTAGAAATATTGAAGATAAACATAAATTATGCAGTATAAACATAATAACTTTGTTAATATAAGCACAACAAAAATGTTTTATTTTTATGGTAACATTACAAAAACTTTAACAACAAGAACTTTATTTTTTACGCTTATAAAAACTTACATACATCTTTTTTCAAAAACTAACAATAGTCTCCCTTATTGTAGGGTCCCGGCGACCTTAGTATCTAGAAATATCCTGGTGGAACCACTCACTTTGTTCGTCACTCACTGCTTCTAGCTTTTCAGGAAAAAACTACAAATGAGAATGAAAAAAATAAATGAGAATGAAGTAACATTCGACATCCTAACTTTCGATATGATTTCAATAATTTGCTTATTAAGGTGGTGTAATTGGCAGCTTTTTTGTTTCCTAAAAAGCCAAATACCATAGGCTTTCTATGCTAACAATTTATTATAATTTAATTGTTTTTCAAATACTTCATCGTGTAACAATTTCCTGATTTGAGGTCCTATAAATATCCCTTCTTTAAGTTTTGCTTTACTTAATTTTGGAAATTTGTTCTTCAAATAAAGGAAACTATCAGCATTTATATCTAAAGCCTTGACAAATTGTTTCATTAACGCCAATTTCATATGTAAAGGAGGAAGAAGTATTTTCTGAGGACCTACTAGTAGCACATTTTTTAGATTACATTGTTTTCTCTTGGTGGCCAATCTTGAATTATATAATGTCTGTCTGTCGCCTTACTATTCCATAGACATAAAAAACAACACTATTTCGTGAAGCTGCTTTGCAGACCCAGTAAAAAAGAAATTATTCTTAATCTCCAGACAATTTGCCATTGATAGACTTCATAGTTTTCACCTTCTAGTATAAGGCGTATGCTTTCATAACTTTCTTTCAAGTTTACGGTATATGCGAAAGAAATTGAAGGTTTTTGGTTACCATTATGCAATAAAACTGCTTTGAGGTCACTTTTGGATGAGTCTATGAAGAGCCTCCATTCATCTGCATGATGTTCAAATTCAAGCGCATTTGTTAAACTTGTAAGGTCTGCACACACAAAGACATCCTCTTATTTCATAAAATCACAAAAATATCTCGTGTCGTTTTCTGTACACAGAAATTCGTGTTGTTTGGTCCAGTAAATTCCATTCCTGTATTCTGAATCCTAAGAGTTCAACTTGCTGCTTTATTATCTAGCTTTAAATCATGTATAACTAAGTCGTTTAATACATTTTGTTTGATTTTGTGGGGTTCGCTAGTTTTTTCAGGAATATTATCTAAATCCATACTTGTATCAGAAAGTCCGCGCTGTTGAACTTCTCCAAAAGAAGTGCAACTATTTAGTGAAGACTCAGAAGGAGAAGGATGTAGGTACATCATCTTTTTGATATGGAACATGTCTTGTTACAGATGCTATATTGGGATACCGAATTATATTCTTGCTATTTTTTGAATATCCAACAATGTTTGTTAAACAAAAATAGCAATCGTCTTAATGATTCGTTGGTTCATGCTAAATCATTGGTCGGGAAAATGGTACATGATCCCTTTTACCTTTCTTTCATTGCATAAGAGTAAAACTGAAAGTATAAGGTGTATTCGAACAGCAACTTCACATGCTCTTGAAAGCGGTGATTAATTCGACGCGCGAATATATTATTCGATAGTTTCAATCTACTCAGAAATGCTGTACGAACAGACCTATGCTGTCTTTATGTTTATATTTAATGACCTTCGCTGATTTTTCACAGAAAACTTCCTACAAATATAACAAAAATTGTCAGCAGAATTTACACAAGAGAACCTCTTTTTTCCATAGTTACTAAACTGAACACAAAAATCACACTTTGCTAACTGTCTATACGGGGTATTTTATTTAAAGTGTGCCAAACGGAAAGAGGTCGTACAGAAAATTATTTTAAGCAAAAAAGTTCATGTAAACATATGTCCGATTCGTTATTGTTATAGATAAAAAAATAAAGATTTTTACAAATTTCTAAATAAACAAACAAACTTATAAAAAAATAAATTACAAAAACTATCAAAAAACAGTATCAATGTAAATTTTCAAATAGTTTTCCTTATGCACGAACTCCTGAAATAATAGCAAGAACTTATTCATCTTATATCCGTTCTTATGTTCGTTATGTTCGTGCACAAGGAGCGCAATTTAAATATTCACTTTGAGACTGTTTCTTCGTATTTATTATTATTTATTTATTTATAAATTTGTTAAACCAACAGAAAATCTTAATTTAAATTTAAGTTTTTGTTTAGAAATTTGTAAAACTTTCAGAAAAACTTAATTTTTTTTATTGATAACGACAACGAATCGGACATAAGTTTACAGGAACTTTTTTGCTTAGAATAATTTTATGTACGGCCTCTTTCCGCTTGGCACACTTTAATTGAAACATCCTGTATAATAGAATAGCGGTTGTTGTTAGTGCGTCCAACTGTTTTAATATAAGAATGCACGGCCTACTTAAAAATTATGTAATACATGTTAAACAAGTAGTTAATCTTTAACTATTTCCATATGTGTAGTTAATAAAATAACAAGCCATTCAAAAAAACCGTCATCAAAGCAGGCCATGAACGAGAAAGATAGACGTAGCAGTCACGTCGAAACTAAACTGTATGACAGACGTCAAAATTCGTGAACACGTTTTACGCAAACATGGAATTTACGTTTACTGAACAACAAAAACGCGTTTCAGTAGAAATTTATTTTAAAAATGGAAGTAAAATCAATGGAAATTATGTATATTTAATGAGAGATGCATTGGAGGAGTTCAGGGTGAAAAATATACCTGACATTTTAATTCCTTTGTACAATTAAGGAAAGATATACGTCTTTTTTTCCTCGGCGTGCTTTGATGAGGGTTTTTTGAATGTCTCGATATCATTTACATATACAGCATGAGTCATAATTAGGTGTAAAAATTATTATCTGAGCTTCTTTAGGCCAAAAAGAAGCAATTAACCTAATATATCTTAGTACCAAAATGCTCCCTTAAAAAGATACAGGGTATTCATGAAAACCTGTTTATTTATCATTCGGAAAGTAAACATTTGAATTTTTAAAATCTAATACCCTTTGTATTTAATACAAAGTATTTTCAAAATAATCGAATAGTCACTTTCCAAGTTATAGTCACGAATATAAATGAAAATGTTTTCTTTAACAGCCCGTACCTTTTTAAGGGAGTATTTTGGTACTAAGATGTATTAAGTTAAATTGCTTTGTTTTGGCCTAAATAAGCTTTGGTTAAAATGTTTACACCTAATTATGACTCACCCTGTTTCAAAACATGACGTGATGGCATTTTTTATGGCCAAATATGGAATTAGCTGGATAAAGTGGTACCAATAAAGCTATTTTTTATAGATGTTACAAAAATGTTGTTGGCTAGTGTTATTTATTTAAAAAAATTCTTTCACGGAAGTGACGCCAATGAATTTTAAAATATAAATAGCAAGTTTAAGGGACAGCTGTAAAAGTTAAGTTAAAATCAAATAAAAATTTTAACAATTAAATAAACAGTTTCTAAAAATAATAACAAAGAACCAGGTTTGAAAAAAAAAACAAAACCGGAATAAGACCAGTTAACATTACCTAATTAAAAAATAGTATGAATTAATGAAAATACATTATTAACTAATATTAATAATAAATTAATAATTTATTCGCAACAAAATTCAAAAAAGTATTTATATTAAGAGACTAAAAATTAAAATGAAACCCAAAACCTCAACTCACCCACACACGACCCGAACATTTTTTTTGTCTTATCGAAAACGTAACGTGAACATAAGTAACAGGATTATAATATATTGGGAAAGTATAGAATGAAAAATTATCTCGAAATTTGAAATAGTGCATCAATATTGTGTCGCAAATGAAACTGAGCGAAAAATAATTTCCCTTGGGAACTGCACCAGATTTTATAAACTTTATATTCAATTTTTTAATGGTACATTTTCCATTTCCTTAATTCTCTTAAAAATTTAATTTAGATATGTATTTAGAAGTTTTTTTTTTAAATGTATATTAGAACAAAAGCAGAATACGTATTGATACGTTTAGTTATTAATTTTTTAATTTTTTTCCATTGAAGGATTCTGACAAGGACATGCCACCAACTCTATTAATAATACAAATAGTAAACAATTCAGTGTTAGTTTACATTAACGATAAAGGATTCACTTTTGTTTAATCAAAGCGATTTCATTTTTATAATCGTATTGTAGGTACCTAGAATTGTTCAAAATTTAAGCTGAAGCTTAAACTCATGGCAACGATTATTTCAACAAACTATTGTCAAGAGTTTTGAGTTTAAGCTTTGGTTTAAAATTAAGCTGAAATTGTACAACCTTGTCTGTTATATTCGGGTATAACAAACCCGGAAATATAAAACAGAATGAAAAACATTGAATTAAAAAAAAACAATTACAAAACAACGATTAAAACGAGACTCAAAGAGAAACCAACCATCTCTTTTCAATCCTGTCCTCTGCTAATAAATTACCGCTTGAGTCCTTGATCTTTCATGCAAACAACAAAGCAACAATTAGCACAGAAAGCTCACCGCGATCAGTGACCGACGCTTCATCCTATGCACAACCCTGAGCACTTTTTTGGTATACGGGGGCCGATGAACGTGAGCTTTTCGCCGGCACGAATTTAGAACAACCCCTGTTCATTCATTTGAGGTGTAGGTGAGTAGGTGTATGTTTTATACGTACACCAAGAGAAATACTACGCGGCATCTGCGCACTGGGTTCGAATCGATTTCGGGGGCAGCGTTTCCAACCCCTAGGAGGTGACGCCGACGTTGTGTACATTGTTTTCGTGTCGGTCAAAACATTGTTGCACGTCGGTCACTGAAACACCAACGCAGATGTTGCGTCTACATGTTACTCTTCCGCTCCAACAATTATCTTCTGTACGTTAAGAGAGAAAAGCGTTTGCGAGTTTCGTGTTAATTTATGCAACGGAAAGCACGATAAATCTAATGATACTTGGCTACGTTTTGCATATTCACTCTTTGATGAATATAAAAAGTCGTTGTGAAGCATGCACGTTATTGTACCTACTATGTTGGGGAATGAATCTATAAATTATGTATATCTACAAACTTTTTATAATTTTTTTTTGTTATCCGGAACTAACACGCACTTCTTTGTGGTAAACATGATACGCCAATATAAGTGGCATTAAACAACTTAGCCCAGGTTGTTTGAGCTACCAAAACAAGGAAAAAATAATATGCAAATTTTTGCTTTATCAAAACGAAAGCCCGCCGAACATTTCTTGTGGTGTTGATACAGATCAATGTAAAGACTCTTGTACTACCGTCCTCAACGTTGAATTTTTGACTGTTTAGGAAAAGATTATTGTTGGCTTTTTTCTTTCTATCACTTCAATTAGTTTAGCGTTCTACGATTTGCTATATTGAACAAACAGCAACTGTAGAGTAGAAACTGTTTTAAATCTCGAGCCTGATTCTACTTTTACAAAGATTTCTTTCTTCGGGAATGCTCTAGAACCTGCAAAGAACTTTCTGGTACCTTTCAAACGCGTTAAATGATGTGATTTGTTGAGCTGTATATGACATACAGATCCTAAAAACTTTACAATCCGTTATTCTCGTATTCTAATGGCTTTGCGTAATTATCAGCCATATACATACATACATACAATACATATTTTCATGTGTTTAAGAGAACATTTAAAACTTGTAATTAGTAAATAAAAAATTAAGGAAAATAAATTCTACTAACGTTAATATTCTTTTACAGGTGACCGGTGACCTACTTACGTAATTAAAATTGTAGAAGTAGAAAACATTAAAAACCCAGCAATAACAAACGAAGTCATCTCGTATGAAAAAATTCAGAATAAAAAAAAAATCTAGGTACTGGGGGGGTATTACTTTTCATCGCCACATTTAACAGAAATTTGGTCTTTTATCTTTATAATGATGACATTTCGATGATGCAGTGTGTCACCCTTATGACCCGATCTCGATTTCAAAGGCCACCCACGGTTCTCCCGCGAAATTAATAACTTGCAGTAGGGGGCTCGTCGCTGAGGAAACCCCCCTTTATTAACACGGAATTTTCTTTAGAAGTTCCGTAGATAGTAATCATGTCTTTGTATTTTTACTTGTCATAAGGGCCTATTCTGTATCGAAGACGGTAAATTTAAAGGGTTGTTAAATTAGTTACCGTAGTAACAACCAATCACAAGATTTTATTTCGAATTTTAACGTACCCTTAAATTTTAACAGCCTGTTAATAAGTTACAGAATAGCTCCATCAGTCAGTTCCAATCAACCTGAGATACATGAATAATTAAGTAATGTATAAATAAAGAAGTTTGGCGATTGCTTCTAGTCAGTAGTGAACAAGTGAATTCATTTATAATCGTTTTGTCTTTCGATAACTTTGTTATCATCGAGTTCTGAAGATTCTTTTACTGGCAACAAACCAGAGCACGCGAAAGAAGCAGTCGAGGCCGCGCAAAACTAATATGTCATCAAAAAAATTCATGTGCGTACAACCTTCAATCTAATGATTTATTCATTTTACTGATGTCTTCAAAGAAATGACCTTCATAAGCCGTCGATAAAATAACATTTTCACGAAAATATGTATAACGTGTTCAAGTGTGTACACGGCTTTAGATGTTTATTTCCTTTCTTATACCTATGTACTATGGTGGTCACTTAAAACGATACCCCTGCATGCAAACTTCGCCCTTAGAAATATGGGCATCTGATTAACTATGTATTTAATTATTAACATTATTGATTCACGAACTTAAATATACACTATACACCGTGATTCAAAAGTACCGCACCATCACTTAGGTGGTTTTTAGACCCACTTATTTGTTCTCAAAAGTGTAAACAAAAATTTTCTAGATGATTTTTTTACGAAGATATAGGGTTTCAAAGTTATGAAACTGATGTTGATTTTATAGTAATTAGATAATGTAACTTTATGTTTTTATTAATGAAAGGTGTAGATAAAGGCCTGTAAAATTATCCTTGCTTATAAAACATAATTTTTATTAAGTAATAAAGCAGGAAAAGTCTTTGGAAATGTTAACATTATTTTAGAAGTAAAGCCGGCAACGGTGCACCGAAAATTCGGTTTTACTATGGTTACCTGGTGTGACCTGACAAATAAAATTTATCAATGATGTTAACATTTTGAAAGTCAAATTTTTTGATCGATTTGAAGAATTTATTCAAATTCAAAATGTTGACTTTAAATGAATACTCTGGTATGTATTTTCTTCTGGGAGAGAGTGGAGGAAACTTTCGACGCGCTGCAGCAGCTTATGCTGAACGATACGGTGAACGTAGACATCCAGACAAAAATGTTTTTCAACCGCTTGATCAGCGTGTGAGGGAAACAGGTCGATTGGATGTAATCCATGAAGTAATAGGTAGGCCACGCTCTGCCAGAACTCCCCAAGTCGAGGAAGCAAGTCGTTGAAGACAATCCTAACGTCAGCATTCGAGATATTGGACGAAATTTAAACGAAAATTACAGTGTTGTTCAGCGTGTATTAAAAACAGAAGGTTACCATTCTTTCCACTATACAAAAGTGCAAGCTCTGTGTGAAGCTGATTTTCCCCTTCGTATTAACTTTTGCCATTGGATGCTGGATCAAATCAATTTGAATCCAAATTTTCAAAATCTGATTTTGTGGACAGATGAATGTACCTTCACTCGTGACGGGGTGTTTAACATGCACAATCATCATTATTGGGCAATAGAAAACCCTCATGTAATACATCGACGAGCATTTCAACAACGTTTTTCCGTCAATGTCCGGGCTGGCATTATCAACGACACATTGATGGGCCCGTACTTTTTACTAAATCGCCTCAATGGGCATAATTTTTTTAATTTCTTGAGAGGCGATTTTCAAGAACCGCTAGAAAATATTCCCTTGGCGGTTTTAGTCAAGCCAATATGGTTGCAATTAGACGGTGCACCTGCGCATTTTACTAGACCTGTAAGGCAGTGGTTAAATGTAAACTATCCAGGAAGATGGATCGGACGCGGAGGTAATATCGCTTGGCCTCCGCGGTCTTGCGATACTACTTTTTTTATGGGGACATATTAAACAAATTGTTTATCGCACTGTCCCCAACACTGAGCAAGAACTTCGTCAGAGAATTCTAGATGCTTCACATACAATAACGCCTCAAATCTAAAGAAATATTCAAGAGAGCATCAAAAAATGAATTGAGGCAAATGGTCAAAATTTCGAACATTTATTGTAGCTATTTAATTTAGAATTTAGATTGTTTTTGTTTGATCTTCAGTTAGTTTTACATAATATTTAAATAATTTATTAAAACGTTACATTTTGAAGTGAACCTTATTGTCCTTGCTCTTGCAGTCTGCATGTTTGCTTCTTTTAATTTCTGATTTTTCTAAATTCTAAGTTTACCGTGTTTTTTCTTTTTGAAAGCACGCCTCAACCAACTCTTTCATTATTTTTTTTACTTAAGAACTTTAGAATAGCTGAAGAAAGTAGGATATTAAGAAGCACAGTTAAGAATTGACATTTATTATTATGTCAAATTTTATTTCCAAAGGTTTTGACAAACCAGCCCATATGCAGTTGTCAATAAAAAAGAGGGTACCTATGATCTATGATTTCAAATTTGTAAGTGCACTTACAAGGTGCAGCGTTGCCTATTTGCGTTATTTTTAAACATTCATATCTTAAAAACTATTCATGGCAAAAAAATTCTAAAAACATATTTGTGCTCCTGTTAATGGTCTGTATTTACACCAAAGCGATGGTGCGACCCTTTTGAATCACGCTGTATATTAAAAGTAATAAGTTTATTCTTGAAATTAATTCATACAAATATAATTACAACTTTTAAGACAGATAATATTCAATTATTAGATTAACCGTAATATGCATATGTATGTACTGGTTGATTTACAATCTATCCTCTGCCTTAAACAGATTTTCCAACGAAATATAAAAAAGGGAAGAAATTGAAAATGTCTGTAAGAAATAATAAAAAAATTGTCTATCATAGAGTGCACTGTGCAGAAAATACAAAAAAGAAAACGAATATTCCTGCATTTTATGTAATGTAATACAAGTGTCCATAAAATAATCAATCAGTGCCATAATATCTATAGAAAACTTTTTTAGAGAAAAGCATTTTAGGAGGAAAGTCCCTAACAAATTTAATGTGTGCCTCTACTAGATGGTATAATAAATTAAGAAATTGAGTAAAAATAACTAAATTACTGACTGATTTTTTTTTAAATTCTGAGTACTTTTTACTAAAAGAAAATTTTCTTTTTCAGTTTGTGTTTTGCCGTACATTAACGGCTTCATCGATATTTATGCGTAAATAATAAATATTCACAAATAAAGTAAATAATTTATAGGCAACATGTTGCTAGGAACATTTAACTTAGAAAAAGTAAATACGGTTTAAATATACCGAGTGTCCCGGCCCATCAGAGCTACAGGAAATTAACATGGAATTTCAAATATATCGATCTTTATGTTCCCAAGACAAAATACGATAAAAATTCACCTTGCGTCTGCTAGTCCTTGGTCGAATATAACTTAGTTCTTGAAATTACGAAGAACGATGCTACAAGTAGTTTTAAAAAATTGAAAATTATCGCCTAGTAGTTCTGTTATCTGTATTTTCTAAAATTCTGGAATATGCTTTTTTAAAGCGCCTTTGGAATTTCATCTCTCGCTTTAAAATTATTTCTCAATTTCATCATAGTTTTGTAGCCGATAGGTCTACTACCTCAGCAATTCAAGCCTTTTACGAAAATATCTTAAAGTGTATCGACGCGGGCGAGAGTCCTATCGGGATATCTTCTGTGATTTCAGTATCTTACGATGTCTTAAAACAGAAACTTTCTTCCATGGGAATTAGAGGAGTGACCTTGAGTTTGATATCATCTTACCTCTTCAGCCCTCAATATGTCAGGCTTAGACATATCCACAATAATCTTCAGTCCGAGACCGTTTCTAAACATAGAAATGTATCCTTGGGTGTCCCCCAAGATTCAGTCCAGGAACTCCCCTGTTCCTATATGTATATTAACGATATCACAAACATTGATGACTCTGTTCATTTTACTTTATATGCTGATGATACGTCCGTATTACCATCTGGTAATTCGCTTCCACATACCGCTACGTACCTACCAAATGCAATTCGTTTTTAGATCATGTTCATATTTGGTTTTTAAACAATAATCTACTTTTGAATTCCAGAAAGACAAAGTTTATTACCTTTCACAACCGTCAACGTAAGGTATCCAATGTAACTTTAAGGTTTAATAACAGACTTGCAAGTGCTGCCAAGTGACAGTGAAGCGAATTTTCCGAGTTTGATTCTGGATGAACATGTGGACTGGAAAAAACACTGTCAGCTACTAATCTCGAAATTAAATTCATTAATTTTTTTACTTCGCAATTTGAAATTATTTTTAAGCAAAGAACAACTTAAGAGTATTTATTTTGCTCAAGTCGATAGTCGTCTAAGATATGGCATACGCTTTTGGGGCGGATCGGTCTCCATCAATGAAGTTTTTATCACTCAAAAGAAAATACCCAGAATCATGGTGGGTGCTTCTTCTACTTCGTCGTGTCAAGAAATTTTTAATGATCTTCAAGTTATGGCCAACACTATATTTTTGAATTATGTATAATATGTAGTTACTATCGCGGCCTTATAATTTCGCACGATTTAGTTTTCTGCTGTAAATATGGCTTTCTTTGACGGCTTGTCAAAAATAATAATTTTAAGTGTCAGATTTCAAATGTAATGCTCAAGTTGTAGCATCACAATGCTTTCTGAAGGAAAGAAGGGTTTTGCAATGGCAAAATTAGAAAATGGTTGGCCGCCACTCTTATTCTGTCATTTCATTTTACTTTATTATCTTGCTGTTCTTAAAGTATAACCAAGCAATCTGACTTTTGGTTAAATGTCTTTAGTGTCAAAATTGAGGAAAGAGCCTGTTCTATCGTTTCTGGAAACATCAATTAAATGTTCACCTCTTTGCGATGATACTACCAAAAAAATAAGGTAACCCTTCAACCTTTGGTGAGGTCCAAGAAGAGCTAGCTGAACGAACCTTTCGACGAATTTTATAAAGTCGGACACTATACGAATTCGACCGACAAATTTCTAGTGCACATTCTCCTAATCTGAAGCATAAAATGTTAGATAACATTGGTGTTTATAGGAAGAATAAAGTCTGTACAAGGCAAAACATTTTCAATAAACTATCATGAATTTTCCATTAATCATTTTATGAAATATTAAAAAAATCATATAAACTTCACCTCTAGTGCTGCAATATTAGTAATAATTTTTTTGTCAATTGTAGCTGTTGTATTTGTTAATAAATACTGGGTTCTTACTTATGCACAGATATATTTAAGTGTAACTACAACAAGGGAAATGCATTACATAAGTACAAAAGAACGATTAACAAGATGGTTATCCCCGACCAACTGTTCGCTGACGCCCCGGTACCAACTGTCTCCCCTGTCTTTTAGAGGGCGCACTGTACACATCGTCTTGTGGCGCGTTCGCATAACATATATTAAGAGCTTTTCACAACAGTAGCCTGTTTCCTTTGAAAAAATTAGAGCTTCTTAGATGCCAGTGAACTTTACTTCGAAATTTAATGACTTCAATGCCAGATTAGGAAACAAAAACAAAATAATAAGTCGTAACTTCGAAATGAAAGAAGATAGATTAAAGCATATTAACAATTTAGGTACGCCTTTAAGCAAAAAATATACCTTAGAAGTTTGATGGTCGAATTCGTATACACCCTGTATAGTGGTTCAATATAAGGTAATGGTGTGTATTTTTTGTTTGAAGTTTATTTTATATTATTGTAGATTTTTGAATTTTGTAGATATTTAACACGATTTTTAATTATTGATTCGATAAGATTTACTGGATAAGAATTCTGAACAAAAATCTCCTTTAAATTGTCATAAATATGTAACCATTTTTAATTATATTTTGTTAAGAGAGAGAAAAAGAGGTTAGGAGCACTGTTATTGTTTTGGCGGTGAAGTATGTAAGCCAGTGAATAAAGAAATAATAATTTCCGTTTATTAACACATCAATTAGTGCTCTTATTTTACGGCCATCCTCACAATTGAAAAGTTTATCTGAAAGTAAAACAGCTCGATCTGTTAAGGAAATAATTGTTGCAATTTTTGGATGTGTACGAGTGAAAATTAATATATCTAACTGACCACGTAGATTTATGAGCCCAATTCGTTATTAATTTGTCATTATGTCTGATAATATTTACATCAAGGAAACATGTTAATTTCTTTTTCTACAGTAAATTGTAAATTGTAGTGTAATCTATTATGGAAAGAGTTAAATCTACTTAAAATAAAATTTACTTTATCTGAAGGCAAAATCAATAAAATATCATCTACGTAACGAAAATATAAAGTTAAATTGAAAGGTAACGAGTTAATGACACTTTTTTCTAGTTCCTGCATGACAATTTCAGCTAAACCAGGCGATAAAGGAGAACCCTTTGCTGTACTTAATTTTCGAAAACCTTTTTCTTTAATTCTTCATAATTTTAAACATTAAGATGTATTCGATCGAGGACTAGCAGACGTAATGCAAATTTTTATCGTATTTTGTCTTGGGAATATAAAAAGCAACAATGTTTTAAATCTCATGTTAGCGACAGTTACATTTAAAATAAAAGAAGAAGAAGAAGAAGAGATCGGTGTATGAATACGGGCGGTAGTAGTCAAGTTACGTCGGTGAGCGTAACGGATGGACTTTAAGGTTATATTTGGCGTAATAGGCGTATTTGTTATTGTAAACATTGGCGTTACTTATTAAATATACAATTAACTCTTGTGGTGTATTGTTAATTAACCTGACAACCGAGGAGAGTTAATACCCATGTTAATTTCCTATAGCTCAGAAGAATTGGGACACACGGTAGGTATACTGTGTGCCTAATTTAAAATTTTATAACCTTCGAAAATACTTCTTATATCGAGCAGACATAAAATCAGTTGTTAATTTATTAAACCTGAGTAATACATATACATATTTAAAAATTATATTATTATAACTCAGAAAGTTACTAAAGCTGAGTTCGTTTATTCACATGGTGCAGGGATGGAGTAAAATTACAGTGAGAGCGAAGAAGTGTTAATAAGGGTGTGATAACTAAAAATCGGCACAAACTTTATTATTTGTTTACTAAATTATGAAATACAGAATTATAATATCAGAGATGAAACTAAGTTATATTACATTTAAAAAACACAATCAGGCCCAAAGTCAGCTGCTTTTCTTACTTTAGTTTTTGTGGAAGCCATTAAATTGGAAAATACTGATTTTGGCGTTTGGCGAAGTTTAGTTTTAATTCGTTTAATTAATTCGTTTCCTGAATTTGCAGTCCAACCTCCTGCGTATGTTTTTTGTTTTAAATAATGCCAGAATCTTTCAATAGGACGTAGTTGGGGAACGTTTGGTACATTATCTTCGCGAGAAATGTAAGGAATCTGGTACCTGTCTACATAACATACTTTTTGTCACTGCAGCATAATGCGAGCTGGCCGTGTCTGGCCAAAATATATATTTGCCATCAGAATGCATTTTTTTCAAAAAAAGGTACCAAACGTTTCTTCACACACTCATTACTGTAAGTTTCGCCGCTTATAGAATTTCCAGAAGGATCAATATACGGTACTGATCTTCCATTCTCCGATATGGCAAGCCAAACCAAAACCTTTTTTGGAAATTTAGTGTGCCGTTTCAAACGCACTGTTTCTTGTACAGGAACATTTTCCTTATTATAATAATGTCTATTTCCAGCACAATCACTTTCATCTACTGTAAAATAGGACTCATCATCCATTACGATTGCGATTACCATTGGTTGGTTTTAAAACACCTTCCCGTAGTCTCCGTAATTTCATCTTTTGCGTCTCTAATTGTTTTTCAGAGGGGCAGAAATTCTTTTTTTAACTTTTATATTTCTTTCTTGTAGTATTTTGTGCACATATGGCTGAGATATCTTATATTTTCTTGCAATTTTTCTTTGAGTTTGCCCGAGAACACCTACGATGTCGTTTTCCAAAGCATCTCGTTTCTTTTTGGGCATTTTTCGGGCTTTTCGACCTGCTCCTTTCTTGCGGCTAAGTTGTTCACTCTTTTATACTCTTCTAATAATATTATAAATAGTTCTCCGCGCAATTCCCATCTTAACAAAATGATTCACCGTGTAACTTTTGGTTTTATTTCTATTAGACATGTAAAATTCGCCAATAACATTTCTTTTACTATTTTCGTCTAACCTGTTCATTGTACGAAGAACTAGGAGTCGTGCGATAATAAATATTTCTGTTTGACGTCTTGGTGAACAATTGGTGAACAAATAAGTAGCGACAATTCAATATAACCTACTAGATTCAACTAATTAACTTTGTGCCCATTTTTAGTTATCACACCCATACAAGTATGAGTGCGAAAAGAGTGAATAGAGTGAACGGAATTGAATAAACGACTGCAGCTTAAATACAATGCAAAATTCCATTTAAATATTCTTGAACACGCGGTGTATTTTTAGCACATAATTTCTTAACAACATCTGCGATAAACGTCCCAAATGCAGGGTTATTTTCGGTCGCAGATACAGGCCCTAGTTGCCCAATTGTATATTTGATATGAGCAAATTGAAGCCATCCTCTCTATCAATTGCTACAGGAACCACGAAATTGCCGAGTCATATCATTATGGGTGAGCATCGTAGTACACACTTACAACATGTATAGGTATTCGTTTTACTGATGACTTCAAAGAAAATGAAGCAGCGTCGAACACCACTTCATATGCCGCCAATAAAATTTACACGAAAATATAACGAAGCCTCCTTTCGTGTTCAAGTGTATACGCAGCTTTAGATATCTATTTACTATCTTACATGTGCAATGCGTGAGCAAACAAAAGAAAAACTGCTTAAGATTATTATTTCATTCTGAACAAATTAAGGAAAAATAATCTGCTCCTTAAGCTGTACTTAGTATGAAAGAATAACTCAAAATGAAGCCGATGATACACTCAATCCAAATTATTTAACAGTAATTTTTTTTTTACTTTATACAAAAACTATTTCCTGAGATTTGGTAACTATTATTATGTAATTTAAATTTCCAGCTGCAGAAAGACGAACCTGACAAGCAGGTGCTTACCAGCGTCTCGCACCTATTAACCTCGTTTAACCAGATTTGGTTTAAACGAAAAAAACAAAACATTTTCGCGGTAAAAACTGTTGTGTATCACGCATTAATCCCTGGAGAATTCAAACTTGCAATGTATGTGAATGTTGAGATACATACATACATTACATGCTCACCAGTTACACCCCGCATTTCATTATCATTTCGAAAAGAGTTATAAATAAACATGAAGTATATAATTAAATTTAAAAAAATAAGTTTATTGAAAGAATATGTGGAAAAAGAAATTACGGGTTGACTTAATGACATGGATCAGAGTTGAAAGAACGGACGTAATTAATATTCACCCTGTCATGTCGTCATTTGATGCAGAGACCGCAGAAAAAGAAAATGGAAGCAAAAAGAAATTTGCTTAATAATAATAGGTCCTCGAATAAATTAAAAACTGCCCGCGAAATTTTAGAGAGCTCTGCAAACGCCGTTGTCTGTTAATGGATTAAGTTTTAATTGAATGAGATTTATACTCGTGGTATTTTCTAGCTAAAGTAAAATTACTATTATTTCAGCCACCTGTACACTGAAACGATGTTTAATTTAAACTCATTTTTCACGACGCGACGCTTAAAAAATAACAGTTCTTTCGAAAAATATTTTAATTTAAAATGATTTTAAATTATGTCAAAAAAATATAAAGCCGCTCTCTTTATGTCTCCAGAGTCAGTTAAGGATTGAAAGGCTTCTTGGACACTCAATCCTGTCAAATTTCTTTTTTTCTCACAAATTTGCAACCTACTTTAATTTTTTGTTTGCTTTCTTTCACAATCTATTATCGAGCAGCTTGCGAAGTATGTATTTAATTATTTTTTTTTAAATGTGATATCTACACCTGTATGTGTTGCAACATAAATTCAAAACTTCTTTAATTAATCGCAAAACGTAAGACGAACGATTGCGGTAACATTATTTTTATTTCTTGACATAATTTAAGCATAGTACAGAGCAGGGATGCAAATGTTGAGGGGCGAATGGATCCGAAAATGTGCAAGTCCAGGATTCGTTATTTCTGAATTGTGTTTATTGTGATAAACTGTCCTTTTTAATTTTTAATTGAATAAAGAGAAATGTGAGATTATTAGGGTTTTCGATTCACTGTTCTAGAGCATTCTCATCTTGCTTTAACATCATACCTACAGTGCTAGTCTGGGTGGTTATTCTCGAACTGGGGAGAAGCGATCGCTCCCGAAAATGACGTCAAAATGACGCAATTTCCAAAAGATTTGTATAGTTTTATACGAGAGCCTACGTCATTTTGACGTCATTTTCGGGAGCGATCGCTTCTCCCCAGTTCGAGAATAACCACCCTGAAGTTCTTTCCCCCTGTTAATTTTGGAACCAAATAAGATAGAAAGTTCAGAGAGAAACTAAATCAATATACATACATAAAAAATACTAATTTTTGAGATATAACTATTTTAGAATATCCGCTAGGTGGCGCTGTGCGAACTTCAAAATTAAAGTCCCTAGATAGCTAAAGTACCGCTATTCATTAAAGGCTGTTTTACATTGACAATTTATTCATGAACTTCTTCATGAATTTCTTCGTGAATTTATTCATGAACGCATTTCGTATTACATTGGTGAAGAAATTAATGAATTTCTTTGATTCTAATGGCCGTCTATAGGTATTACACTGAGAAAAATGAAATAGTTAAGTCAACAACTTTTTGAATGTCAACTTTTTGTGCGTGGACTTAAATAACATTTACTTGTTTCAACAGCAATATTCTTAACTAAACATCTCAGAAATTGTTGAAATAACACTAAGGAAATGTTAAAGTATTAAATTTGACTGAGCGATGTAAATGTTTTGAAATGAAAATGCTTACAATGTTAAATGAAAAAGTTGAAATTTTAAAATGATCGTAAAGTGCTGTTACCTTTAAGTGTCTGTTTTGATTTTTTATTTAACGGAATAAATGTTAAGGGCCGGTACTTTAATACTTTTTTAAACGAACGGTTAGTTAACCATGTTGTTTAATTAATCGCGACTACTAAACAGTGATTAAACTGTAATGGGTATTTTATCGTTATTTCTATCGTCCGATTAGTTAATCAAAGATTTTTTATGTTGGCATTACTTATTATTTAACTTCACGTAGTAATTGTATATTAATACAAAAGTTGTATTAAAACCGAATGGATTGAATCTTTTTGCGCAGAATTTTATTCTTGTATGATCGCAATTTCAATAGAATGTGTCACATAGTATTCTTTATACTTATTTTACAATTATTTATATCATTTTCTTAGTCCAAGAATGTTATAGCGTAATTTGTGCTTAATAATAAACAAACATTGACACGTGCGTAATTAGTGAGAAAATACTGTCTTCTTGTCAACTGTTGACGTGTTGACACCAGCACGATGTCTGAAAAGAGAAAACGCAGTACAAATTTTTCGAATACTGAAATATCGAAATGAATGCAGTATATAATACCTGAATTAAAAATTATTGAAAACAAACAAACTGATGGGACAACATTAAAAGATAAACAAAGAGCATGGGAAAGAGTTGCAGTGGTATTCAATAGTGATAATGGGGAAGTATATCGGGACATAAATTCAATAAAAATGAAGTATGAAAATATAAAAAGAACTTTAAAAAAGAAAATTTCTGCAGCAAAACAACACTGTAGGGGTACAGGTGGTGGACCAGCTCACGATGCAAAGCTTCTGTGGTATGAAGAACAATTATTTGTAACGATGCAATTAGGAATAGAAGGGCTGCCATCAGTGGGTGATAGTGATGCCAGTGTTTCTGAGTATACATTAGGTAAAAATATGTATTTATTTATATATCTTTTTATGTATTTTTAAAAAAATTTTATGTTGTTTTTGTTGAAGATATACACCAGGAAGATGTAGATCAAGAAAACCTACCTCTGCCCACATCTATATCAGATATACCAATTGTAGCAAGAATCGATTCTATATCAGATATTCCAATTGTAACAGAGGTAAGTATCTTACTATTTACAGCAAATTTGTATGTTATCAATGTATATGATTCAGGATGGACAACTCATTACAATGGAAATAAGTGAAGAAGTGTTTCCGCAAACTTCTTCAAGAGAGCCACAGGTAAGAATTTGTGATGTTTAACTTGTATTTTGTATCTTTAACTTTATCTTATAATAATTTCTAGTCAGCAAAACGGTGGAACTTATCAAAAAAAAGAAAAACTATAACTACTACTGAAAAGAAAAACAATATTGAAGCCTTTCAAAAGCTAGCCGAAAACAAAAATGAGTTAACAACTTTACAAAGAGAATGTTACAATATAGAAAAACAATGTAAAGAAGAAGAAAAATCTGTAGCACAAGAATTAAATGCATTACGAAAGAAAGTTTTAGAACTTGAAGCAGAAATTAAAAAAGAAGAATTGGATGAATTGGTTGAGGAAAGAAAAAGAAAAAATAAAATGTATGTCCTTGTTGAACAAGAACAAAAGTTAAAAATTGAAATTTTGAAATGTGATTTAAATATGAAACTTAAGGAAAGTTTGCATTGTTAGTCGAACTTTTTATATTATTAAATTTCTGATACTGTGAATTGATGTAAATAAAATTTAGAAATTGTACAATATTTTATTTTATACATAAAACAGGAGGATTACACAAAATATACTTATAGATAGTAATTATTGAAGTAAACTTTCAAAATAATTTATGAACCTTCTCTGGGCATTGTTTCTTATTTGATTACCTCTATTGGCATTCTCAATAAATTCGTCCTGTGCAACTGCTTCTGCAGGTAAATTATTCTCAGCTTCTACAGGTAAATTATTGTCAGGTGAATTTACAGCCAAATTGTGCAATATTGCAGTCGCAATAATAATTTTTTGTGCCAAAGGTATTTTGCATCTTATTCCTAAACTTAAAATTGGAAACCGTCTTTTCCATATCCCAAACGTTCTTTCTATTATAGTTCTTGTTGATACATGGCATCTATTATATAATTCTTCTGCTCTTGTCTGAGGATTTCCTATAGGCGTCATTAGGTAACCTGTTAGAGGATATCCACTGTCACCTAATAGTACAAGATCATCAAAGTCTTGGTTTTCAAATTTTTGCCGTACAGCTGAATTGGTAAAGATATGGCTGTCATGGCATGATCCGGGCCATCTTGCAACAATATCGGTAATTCTGTTGTTCGCGTCACAGATTGCCTGCACGTTAATCGAAAAATAACTTTTCCTATTTCTAAAAATTTCTGCGTTATTTCCACCTATTAAAATAAGAATTGTTTTTCCTTAAACATTTTTTGAGAAATTTTGAATAACTTGTAATAAGTTACATAGAAAAGATACATATATTAACTGTAACTTAGTTCAAAAGAAGTGTTACATACCGGGAGACATAATTTTTATGTGTGTACAATCTAGAGCCCCTAGAACTCTAGGAAAACGGGCAATACCAAAAAATCGTTGCTGGACGTTTATTTTTTCATTATTATTTTCTGGAAATTTTATGTATGTTTGTCTAAGCGATACTAATGCAGTTGTAACTTTGTTTATAATTCTTCCTGCTGTTGTTTTATAGATACCAGAAAAATCTCCCATTGTAATATAAAAATTTCCGGTTGCATAAAATCGCAATGCGATTAATAACTGATCTAATGGGTTAACTTCATGGTAGCTGAAATAAAGCAATATTAAATTTTTATATTTTTACCCATATACAATAAAATTACCGCACGTTTTGACTTCTTAATTCGTTTTCTATTTCTGGCAAAAGAATATTACGCACAGTATTTTTACTTAATCGAAATCTATCAAAAAATTGATTTTCACTCCATTTATTAAAGTGATCTGTCCTCTCATATATTGTGTATGTTCTTACACCGCGTACAAATTCTATAATTTCTTCATTGTTATCTTCAAACAGCTCTTCTAACTCCGGAAAATTCATTTTGTGGGCTTTTGTCAAATATTTTTCTGACGTTATATTTCACAATTAATAGTTAATCACGATTTCCACAGCCGATTAAACTTAATTATCGATGTATAAGCTTTTAACCAATGGTTAGCTTTAATCACGTCTCAAAGTACTGGTATCCTTGATTAAGCAACTAACCTTCCGTCAAATTTACTTAACCATGTCACAAAGTACCGGCCCTTAATGAGAAGTATTCAGAAAATTTTAATAAGGTTAAAGAATTAAAGGAACAAATGGATAAACAATCTACTAAATTAAATTTTATTCATTATATGGAGAAAGATAATATGGAGAATATGTACCACTTCTTTCAAGTACACATTAGGTCTGTTCGTACAGCATTTCTGACTAGTTTGAAACTGTCAAATACATTCGGCGCATGCTTCTGACAGTTTTGGACTAGTCAGAAGCTACTGCACGAACAAACCTAATATTTCAAACCGAACACTATATTCATTCTTTGAGACCGCTGATTCAGAACCCATTGACCGTAATGTAATTTAATTTAAGTTTGCTAATGAGGTGCATGTACCTTTTTTTTTGTTGTACTTAACTATGGTCAATAAATTATTATTATTATTAAATAGCAGTGTTGCACCATGTTAATGTTACAGATGAAAGATTGTATTGGTTAGAAGTCACATTGCAACATTACATTGATGATATCCAAAAAAGTTCAGCAAATGCAGGTATTCAAGGACTGTCTACAAAAACGGCCCTTGGTTTACAATTTACAACCTCTGTATTAAATTTCTTTTGCAACAAATCAGATTTTATTATGTATTGACATATTATTCATAGTTCAGATGCAGTGGAATCCATATATTCTCATGTTCGTCTTAGAAGTGGATCAAATGACATGACTCAAGTCAGAGCAGCAGAATATGCACTTCAGCAAACTTAACGTTGCGGATTCGTCAAAGCTTTGACATCACTGCTAATATTGCTGATTATATAGATTACACGAGTCAGGCAAATTTCAAACCAGTACCTATAGAAGAACAAAAAGTTAAGGAAAAGTTATCTCACATTTTAAAACTTCAAGTTCGAAACGTAAAAATATTACCTGATGACAGTATTTACTTCGCTTCTGTGGCATTCTTAGTTGGTTACATAATTAAAAATAGAGACGACAAATTTCACTGCAATACTTGCTTAGAACCTCTTCTTTCTTATCTGATTCCTTGATGAAACTTATTATGATTCAGGACAGAGGAAGTTTAAACTATCCTAGTAATAAATTTGTCGGAATTATTAAGCAATTAACAGATAATATTCCTGAAATGTTACCTCTCTTGGAAAATATAAAAACCTATGCACAACTATTTGAAATTCTATGTCCACAAAAGACAAATATGCAACAGTAGAGAAACCTGTTCTCGATAATACTAGTAGAGAGAAAACAGATTTTTTGAAGAAACATGTTCGAATTTAAACTTATAAGCAGAAAAATTCTGAAACTGTTACATTTGACAGCTCACTGAACTAACAATTTTCGCCAGAGAAGTCACTAGTCACCGTATGAATCTAGAGTATGAATCTAAGGTACTATATACCACGTACTACATCAACATGATGAGCTTCAATTTACTCAAGACCTCTCTCTCATTAGTTCCTTTTCATTACATATTTCATATAAAGAATATAGATGATAAAATATCATTCTTAAATGAACAAATTATCGTTGACTGTCATGCTCCATTCGTAACTAACAGAATTACCAAAGCTCCGTCACCGTTTGCTGACTGATAATATAAAAATTATGATGCATTTAAGAGATGACACGTACAAAAAATTAAAAAAACTAAAAGCATAGAACAGTGGAATTATTACAAGAGTTTAAGGAATTTGACAACAAATGCCGTACGTAAAGAGAAAAAGGCTTTTTATGAATATAAATTTAAAAGTAGTAACTCGAAAGAATTGTGGAAATCATTAAAATATATTAATATAACGCGCAGACCTGCCCCTTGCATACCAACCGACTTACAGAACCCCGATAAATTTAATGAACACTTTATAAATTCGATTCCTGATGACCGCATTGATAATCATGATATTATACAATACTATCTTAATCATATGAAGTTTAATACAGACACTAAATTTACATTCTCTTTGGTAGATACCTACATATAATGTTCATAAGATAATTTCAGAAATCAAAACATTGGCTACTGGTTCTGATGGCATTAACGCAAGAATGTTAAAATTATGTTGCCCTCTGATTATTCCTTATGTTACCCATATCATCAACTCTTGTTTGTTAGAAAATTATTTTCCATGTATATGGAAACAAGCTATAGTTATACCTGTTGCCAAAATCTCACAGCCATCTAACATGAATCCTTTTCGTCCCATCAGTATTTTACCTACATTGTCAAAAGTTCTAGAAAAAATAGTAGACACGCAGTTACGAAAATATTGCAATGAATATAACATCTTTCCCGTATGTCAGTCTGGATTCAGGCCCTCTCATAGCTGTTCTACAGCATTACTGGATGTAAGCGATAACATCATCTGTGGTGCTGATAAGGGTTTAGATAGTGTTGTTTCGGATTATAGTAAAGCGTTCGACACCTTGAATCATGAAGTTTTATTGGCAATTTTACATTTCATTGGGCTCAGTGGCGAAGTGATTTCATTTTTTGAAAGCTATCTAACTGATCGGATGCAAAAAACTCTTGTCAATAACAATGAATCAACTTTATTAAGAAAATCTCGAGGTGTCCCGCAAGGCTCTATTATGGGACCCCTGCTTTATGCACTATATACATGTAATTTTGAAAAATATATTACGAACTGTATGTACCATAGGTACGCGGATGATATTCAACTTCTATATTCTTTTAATCGAAATGATTGTGCATCTGCCACAAATATTATTAATGAAGATCTTAAAAATCTGATAAATGCATCTAGAAAACATAGCCTTCATATAAATGCTAACAAAACTGTTGTTATTTTATTTAGTAAGTCATTACTTCCGGAAGATATGCCTTTATGTATTGATGATATTCCACTAAATTTTGTTAATGAAGCTAGAAACTTAGGCTTAATAATAGACAACAAATTAAGATTTAAAAGCCATATCTCCAAATGTATTCGTAATGCTTATTACAATCTAAAATTAATATTTAGCAACAGGCATAATCTAACCCGAAGTTAAAAACTATATTATGTGATTCCCTAGTTCTCTCTCATTTTAATCATTGTGACGTAGTTTATGGTTCATGTATAGACTCGGTTTCTCGCAAAAGGATTCAATTAGTTCAAAATTCTTGTTTACGGCTCATCCATGGAATCAGAAAACATCAGAGAATATCTTATAAACTGGTTGAAACGGGTTGGTTGCATATGCACAGCAGAACTTTACACTCTGCTTGTCTGTTTCATAAGGTGATCATAAGTAAAAGTCCGATTTATTTATTTAAAAAAATTTCTTTTAGAACTGACGTGCATCATATAAAAATAAGAAACAGGGGGTTGTTGACGCCACCAATTCATAAAACGAGCCTATTTGAACGGTCATTCTCATACAATATAGCAAAAACCTATAACAATATCCCGGCACGTTTTAAATATATGTCAAATTCCAGCTTCAGAAAACATAAAGAGCGTCTAAATAAAAACCTGGTCAAGTGGGTTGTGATCGAGAATTTATCCATTGCATTTACATAGCAGAATGACTAAATGTAGCCTACTTGACCAGGTTTTTATTTAGACACGAGTTATGTGTTTGCATTTGCGTAAGTAATAAGTTAAGATATTGATGTATAATCCAAGATTGTACTTAAATGACTCTTATCGCTTGCCCAAATTAAATTAAATTAAAATCAGTTTTGTCTATTGTTATGGGGTTGGGTGTAAGAGCAGATTTGTTCTAACTATTGTACATATTCTGAACTCCGCCCCTAGATTTCTCTCTTGGATTCTAATATCCATCTTGTCGTTATTTTCATTATTATTTTATTTTATTGTTATTGTATTGTATTAGATTATGTACAACATGAGGAGAATAGAGAGGAATAAAGTCATTATTATTATTATTACATACTTCGTATAGAGGTAACGCATTTAGTGATTTTTTATATCTATCCTTGTCGCAAATTATTTTCATCTAGGGATAAAAAAACAGTTGGAAATATTATTTGAAGTGACACTTCTCAAAGTTACTGAGTGATTAAGAAAATTGAATTTAAAATATCGCATCCTAAACTTTTATGGCATGACATTTAATAATTCCACCTTTCTCGTGAAAGAAAAATTCTGCACTTCTTAAAATAACAACTTTTTGATTGGTAAATAACTTAACAGATTTAACTAGACATAACCTAATACATTTTTAAATTGAAACCAGTGACGTTGCGGTAAACAGAATTCCCTAAAACTGTTGTCTTCCTTACTGCACTTGCGACAATTGTATTTGTTACCTTTGTTTCTCAATCCTCTCACGAGAGGAATGGGATTGCGTTACCTGTACGGAGTGTTGATTTAGTACCTAAATGAATCTGTAAATTTCCTGGAACAATTTCAACAATGAAAAACCGCCAATTGAAACGGCCATATAAGCGTTAGCTTATTAATGGAGTCGGCCATGGTCCAGAGATATAATTACATTGGAAGTTGCACTAGATGGCGCTGTGCGCGCTATGAATTTCGAAATTGGAAATAGCAGGGTGGTTTTAAGTGACTTATTAACTAACGTATGGTCCCAAAGTTTTCGGAAAAAAATTAGATGCTGATAACTTTCTCAAAACATTTCTATTTTTTAAACTAAATGTTACAACAATTAACAATAAATACAGCAATAAACACTTAATATTTAAATTGTTGATAGTGGACCATTATCTTCCATAGTCGTCACGTTTCTTCTGACTTGTCCCATCATTCTCTGGACAACAGCAGGATCGATTTCTCGAAATTTTTGAAAAACGTGACGTCGTAATTGGTCTTCATTTACAGCTTCTCATCCCTTGTACACTTTTCTGGTGACCAAAAATCCTTTATTGGCCGAGCCTGAGGTACATTGGGAGGATTGTCTAATTTAGGAACAAAGCCTATGTTGTTTGGCTTATACCAGTCTCTAGTTACTCTTGCATAATGGCATGAAGCTAGATCAGGCCAAAACATTATATCATCATTGGCATGATGCGTATTTAAAAACTGAAGCAATTTAAAGAGGCATCTTTGAATACAAAGCTGTGCAGTTAAGACTTCTCCTCGAACCTGAAGATAAATCCGGCCTCAGAAATGGCACACCACATTAAACTTTTGAACTTTAATTACATTGTCTGGTGTGTTTTCTATGTCGTCGATATAAAAACCATCGTTTCTTTCTATCTCTGAATAAGACAGAGCGAAATATTTCTCATCAACCATTATAATCAGTTTATTAACAAAATGGATGAGTCTTAACGCACGACAATATCTAGAAATTCTTCTAACTGGACCAGGGTATATTTTGGTGCCTTTCTTCTTTTTCGAAACACCACGTCATTTCGGGAAATTGTTCTAAAAACAGTAGTCTTTAAACACTGAATCTTCGAGATAATTTTCGATGTGAAACTCCAACTTTGTCTTTAACGGCTTCAATCAGTCTTTGCTCCCTCATGTGGCTCAAAACTTTTGGCTCACCACTTTTGGGCAAATTAACGCAAGGTACACCCTTTCACGTTCTTTTATGGTCTGATAATTTGTTGATAGAGAAATATTAATATGTCACTTAAACTATCCTACTATTTAAAATTTCGAAATTCGAAGCGCGCACGGCGCCACCTAATGTAATTATAACGAGTGTCTAAATAAAAATCTGGTCAAGTAGGTTGTGGTCGAAAATTTATCCACTGCATGTATGTCGCTTCTAAGTTCAACGGCTAACCTTTCAAGTGTAACGTCAAAATTGATACTGAATTATCATTTCCTTGTTAAAAGTGATTTTGCCGTAAAAGACGTGAAAACGTGAAATTTAAAAACGTTTATTATAAAATATGCTGAATATGGCCACCCCCTTCTTGGTAACATTTAATAATTCTGTTTTTAATTCCATTAACAACATTTTGCATTAAATCCGGAGAGTTGTTGATTTCTTGACACTTATCAAATATACGTTCTCTAAGATCGTTCACTTTGTCGAAATAATGCCACACTTCGATTTAGACACTCTAGAAATTGTTTATAATCAATAACAATTTCTGGGAATTGGACAAGGAATTCCTCCAAACAGTCTTGAATTGAATAGGACCAGACACCGTTAATTTTGCGACCGTTTCGAAAGTAACTTTCAAGCATAAATGTCTTTTCTTCAATTGAAAAGGGCATTTTTTAGTAGTTTGTGAAGAGAAAAACTATTTTTAATGCTAAAACACTTTGACGTTACACTTGAAAGCTTAGCCGTTGAACTTAGAAACGACATGCATGCAACGAAAAAATTTTTGACCACAACCTACTTGACCAGATTTTTATTTAGACACTCGTTATCTCTTGCCTTAGTACTTTTTATGTACTTTGATTTGGTTTTTGTTCAAACTTCCTATCTTATTTTGTTTCAAAGTTAACACGGAGGAGAGACGACTTTAGACAAACACAAGATTTTTGTCATTGTCTCAAAAAGAAACACAGGACAGTTAAAAACTGACTACGTCATTGGGTGTGAATTAAAATTAAACACCATAAAGGAGCGCAATGATGTACTTTTAAGCTAAGACATGTCATCCAGATCTCATGGCAAGAGTTGATAAAAAAATTTTAAAATCACTCGGAACTCTCTATCTTATTTGGTACCAAAATTAACTGGGGAAGGAACTTTAGACTAGCGCTGTATAATAACGGGAGATGTACTCCGAGAGTGCTCTAGTTCTAGAGCAGTGAATCGAAAACACTACAAATGACAGGCAGGTGTTACTGTCTCCAAAACAGATTGTAATTAACTTAATTCAGATGTGAGTAAAACAATTAATCACAAGCCTAGGAAAAAAATTCTTTAATAATATTTTTTTAATCGATATTTATTTTAATGTACTGATTTACTGAGATGCGGGCGTTAATATTTTTCCGAAGAAAGACGACTAAATTAAGTTTGTAAACATAGTAAGAATTTGTAAGCGTTTTACAGTTGCAGATTACGACGTTAATTATAGGAAGAAATGAAAATATAATTTATTCCATCGGCGCAAAGCACCAGGTGTTGCTGAAGCAAACCACTGCTGGAATCTGAGCCGCAGCTGCCGCAACATATGCGCCCAATCACGACGAAGGAAACCAGCACCTGACGTGAAACGAGAAGTCTCTACCAATGTGAATCGTTTTCTCCGCGAGGCCTTTTAAAATTATCAATTTTATCGAAAAAGGGCATAAATGAAAATATCCGGCGAATAATTGCAGGACAGAAATTAGAGCGAACGAATTGTTTATGTGCGCCAAACCGGCAAGTCAGGTTAAAAATTGAATTCCGACGTGCGTGTCCAATCGGCTCGGCGCGGCAATTAATATGCAAAATTAAAACATCCTGCTAGAAAATATGTGCACAGTTATTTTTAATGTAGATATGCTAATTGACTTGCTGGTTAATTAAAATTTAATTGCAGGACACGTTCACGTACGTATCTTTGTTATTGTTTAACATGCTCTTCTTGTATCCGACAACTTTTGATCAGGTACTACAAAATTCGAATTCGTTTAGAACGCCCTAATTTAAATTTCCTAACGAGATTAAATGATTGGGTGCGTACCTGCATTTGATTCGATTGATTCGTTCCGAGAATTAGTGGGGCCTATGTATGTAAACACATTACAGTCATCAACACTGAGGAGAACCGCACATCACAGTCCTGGACGGGCAGGAAGGTGTTTGTGTGTGCGTTTAAAAGGATCATTGATTTTTGTAGCAGCCGATTTAGAACCGAAGCCGCTCGGAAGTTTCCGATACGATTTTTGAAACCCCCACGTTTTGTATCTCTCTTAGGGCTAAACATTCCTTATTTATTTACCTGAAGGGACTAAATTATCAGGACGACTGTAAACTAAATTTAATTGGAATTATAAACTTAAAAGTTTCATGAAATTTAACCGTACAGGAAATAAATTGGCCACGGAGTTCAAAGGAGATCAAATTTTTAAATGCACTTCAGCAAAAGCACACAGAAAAAATCTTGAGATAATAACACTACTTAACAGCCAGTTTGTGACTGCGAAATTATTGATATTTATCTATTAATATGGAACACGAATATAGTATAAAAAACTTTACATCACGTAAGATTTCTGTGATATGTAATTTAATTTGATTGTTTTATCAGGGAAACTCTGGGAAACGGTAATTTTAATGAACTCTTTGAAATAGCTAAGTTTGTTTTCTATTAGTAAGTGCGAGAAGCCACTAGAAAATGAATCCTATCTAGCTATAAAATTAAAGACATAGAAGCACCAAATTTCGTCAATCGTCACAATTATTAAGAAATTTTATTTTTTCACGTCACGTTGCGATACACTTATCTTTAGTTGATTCAAAAACTGTTCTACTGCCTCCGTTACATATTAAACTAGGATTAATAAAAAAAATTGTTAAGGCATTCAATAAAGAAGGTGCTTTTAAGCAGCTAAAGGAAGCTTTCCCAAAATTAAGTGACGCCAAGCTGAAGGAAGATACAAACATTTGTTGGCTCTCAGAATAGGAAAATTCTCAAGGATAATGATTTTATCACAAACTCTTTTAAACGGACACTAAATGGCGCATAAACACTTAACGTTTCGCAGTCGTTCGACAGCTTCGTCAGAAGTGAAAAATATTTTTCAGTGTTTATGCGTCATTTAGTGTCCGTTTAAAAGAGTTTGTGATACAATTTTCATCGGACAAGAACCAGCTTTAATTATGGATAATGATTTTGAAGGAAAACTAAATTATGTTGAACTGAGGTCGTGGAAAGCATTCAGAAGAGTTGACACATAATTTTTAGGTAATGAGAAGGCAGAAAGATATGGAATCCTGCTTGAAGAATTCCTTGAGAGCTACCACAAAATGTGCTGCAAAAGTCTTTGAAAATTCACTTTCTGAACTCTCATGTGATTTTTCCCGGAAAATTTAGGCGCAGTCGACAATGAGCTAGGGGAACGCTTCCACCGGGATATTTTGATAATGGAACAGCGTTATCGAGGAAGATGGAATCACGTAATGATGGTAGATTACTGTTAGCTTTTTTATGAGGAAGAGTTATCCAGACTACAAACGAAAATCCTCATAAGCACAAACTAAATCTTCTACAAATTTATGTTAATTGCTTTTTTAATACTTTCTTTATCTATTCAAGTACTACTTTTATATGTTTTACGTCTACCGATTAAAGGATTTTTTTTACTTTCCGGACACACGTCGTAACTCGAAATTTACACGTGACAGACTCTTTTTACTTTCAAATTCAAGTTTAGCGTATTTCGAATATTAAAAATCACCTATTACAACACCAGTCACCAAAAATGTATTATTATTAATTTTGCGATGCGCTTTTGTTTTTTGTGAGAGCTCTAAAAGATATTACATACAAAATCTCACAACTATTGTATTTAAATTTTTTCTCTATCTCTTAACATAATACTTCTAGGTAAGTTGAAAAGTACTTAAAAAACGACAATCAAGTTTTCAATAAATTGATGAATAACAAAAACTAGTAAACCAATTACACCATATTTATATATGTTTGTTATCAGGGTGACACAAGAATAAAAATTGGTAAAAATATATAGGATGTTCCATTTAAAAAAAATATATTTTTTTGTCCAGCCAGTATATATATAAAACGCTACCGCAAAACTGATAGTATAACTGAAATCTACATAAAAATCAATATAAGGCCAATTTTTAAATTTTTTGAATCGGTTAATAATTAAAAAAATAAAGAGGGGTTAACATTAATAAAACTAACCCTGTACATATCGATTGAAGCTTGAAGAAATGAGGAGTCAGGGGAGGAGGTTAAATTAATTGTCAAGTCTTCATTCTTTTAAAAGAAGATAACAAAAAGGATGAATGTATAATATAAAACAAAAGACACAAAATGCAAACGAAAACATACCTACTCGCTAAACAGCAAAGTTTATCATAATTTCGACTTTTTTTTATTGTTTTAGTGACGAAAATGATCGTTAACTCGATTGTCTTTTGTTTTTGTTTTTCCTTTTTAGAACAATTGAATATTAATTAATTCATTCATAACTTGCTTAAATTAATTTATTTAATAATAAAATGTTTACATTACAGTATATTACAATAAAAGCTATTGAAGAAAATAATTATTTTTTCCTACACTATTAAAAAAGTTCAATTTTACCGCCTCATCAGAGAGGAGAAAGCAAACGTTTCCACGGCTAGCCCGGCAAAACATAAATGCCTAGCCGAGAAAATAATTGACGAAGTTTTACCACTAGGTGGCGCAACAATAAGTTCTGGAATGCATTCTCATCGACATCAAAAAATTAACAAACGTAAGTTTTTTTTATTTAATTCCACTTGTATTTGGTTTTAAAAAGAATTAAAATTATCAAGAAAAAAAATCAACTCGGCAGCTGTGGGATTCGAACCCATGTCTCGGAAGAGACTTGTGTACAGTACAGAGACAGCGCTTTGACTGCTCGGCCACACTATCACATATAACACTGTGTTTTAAAACATCTATAATAATTTTTATAGTAACTCAATTTTAATATTTTTACTTCAAGCAAAAGAACGTTTATGTGATATTATCAAAATTAATTATAATGTTGTGTAGGAAAAAAAATAATGTTTAAACCATGGCGGTAAAGTAGTTTTCGAGGTCTCCAGAAGTGGCCAAGCTCGGCTGCGCCTCGCCTGTCCATATCTTCTCTCGACCTGGAAAACAAGCACTTTACCGCCTCGGTCTACAATATACTATTTTTTGTTTCAACAATTGAAGAGTAGGTACACTGACGCAAAAATGTTATTTTTCCACGTTTTTCGAACTAGAACTCTAAAAAAAAAGCATCCTCTGCACCGCTGTTTGGGATCTCGTCAGCAGAAGCGTAGCTCGAGAACTCAAACCAATCAAACCAATTTGTCCTAGTTAAGTCAAAAATCGGTCGCAGGATGTCGCTGCCTAAACTTTTTTTCTGTTACACAGTCGCTTTCAGAGTAGAAAGAAAAAAAATCTGATTCTGATTCTTTCGTTAAATTTTATTGACTGAAATTGCCACAATTTCGATTGTTTTCTTTTGTTTATTTTGTCCTGAGATCCTTTAGGAAATCGATTGTCTTTTGTTTGTTCTATTTTTGGAATCTCCTGCCTTTTTTGTTATGATTTTATTGAGGTTATATTTGTTTCAAAATAAATAAATAAAGTTTAAATTCAGAATTATCAGTGACATTTTGTTTATGTATTAAATGTCAAAAATATTAAAGTCGGGTTTACAAATGACGTTCTGGATTTTATTGTCCACTACTGTACATATTTATTTTCGAAATTTAAAAATTGAGAATTTTAATTTTTTTTACTTCAATTTTTGATTTTTGTTTTCAATTTATTTTTTTTCCTTTTTCTTTTACTTTTTCATTTGCGTTTGATCTTTTACTTGATTTTTTTTATTCTAATTTTCTCTTTATAATAATAATAATAATACTTCTGTACCTATTGCCGAATGTCTTAACTTAGTCAATATGATTAAAGCTTGTTCTTGTCCGATGAAAATTGTATCACAAACTCTTTTAAACGGACACTAAATGGCGCATAAACTTAACGTTTCGCAGTCGTTCGACGAAGCTGTCGAACGACTGCGAAACGTTAAGTGTTTATGCGCCATTTAGTGTCCGTTTAAAAGAGTTTGTGATACAATTAGTCAATATGCTATTAGTTGACAGTAATCTGTATGATGATGAAATAGAATGCTTCATTGAATTATTGAATTTGGTGCTTAAATATAATTTCTTTCAGTTTAATAACAAATTTTATACTCAAAAGGATGGACTTACTATGGGATGTAATCTTTCTCCTCTTCTTGCGAATATTTCTATGAATCATCTCGAAACAGAATTTTTAAATCAGGAAAAGTTTTATCTAATAATATTAAATTTTACGCTAGATATGCCGATGATATCCTGATCGTTTAGCAGGGTGATGTTGCTTCTGCTTCCCTACTTTTAAATCATTTTAACACTCTACACCAAAACATTAAATTTACTTTAGAAGTAAACTAGCATTAACTTTCTTGACATTACTATCACCAGATTTTTACAATAATCCTCTTTTAAAATATTTAGGAAACCTGCCAAAACTGATGCTGTTATTAATTTTAATTCTAATCACTACACAACACAAACTTTCGGCTTTTGTAGCTTTTGTCCATAGAGCTTTTTCTGTACCGATGATTTCGTACGAATTGTACGTATGAATTGTACGAACAGTTTCGTTATTTGTGTAATAATTCATTGTGACCCTCCGCATACTCCGACATCTGTTAAGACACTGAACGTGCGTTATTTGCTTGTCATAAAACAATAAACCGTCTGGGAATTTGGGAATAACGCCCGGATGGCGTTTCGCACGTGAGTGTAACAGCAGATAAGAAAATCAGTGGTTTCGAAACAATTTTTATCGATTTTTGTTTGAATTTTTCCTGGAAAACGAAAGCCGCAGCACCCTCGAATGTAAAGGCTTTTTACTGTACGGAGTGTTCTCAACACGTGGTTTGAAGGTGTCCAATCAATTAGCTAACACCCTGTATATTACTTATCTTTTAAAGCTACCATGACACTAACACTACTATGTAAGCTAGGAGATTGCTACCATATCCTGCAATGCATTGACATATTTTTTTTTTTAACTGAGCATAGGAAGATTTATGTATGTTCAGAGTTCACGGTATGTATGTAACGTAGATTGTTCTTGTTTTATACCATTTCTACTTATATATACACACACTTGACGTATCACATCTAATTGTACAATTAGCAAGTGAATAAAAATATTTGATTTGATTTGTAATTCACCATTTTCAAACGCTGCTAAGTTATGAAATAAGAAAATATTGTATTGCTTTATATCAGTGTTAGAAATTGAAAGTCACTTGTTTTTCTCTCGTCTGTCTTTTCATTTTTTATTCCCTTGCTCTTTGTTTCCGATTTGTTTCTTTTTTCAGTTGTTCTACTCATTATTCACTTTCATTTGTTTTATTTTCTATTTTAAATTTTGTTTGCCTTTTGCTTCTCATTTTTTCATTTCAGTTTTGGTGTTTGTTTTTCTCTTGCTTTTTTTCAAGAGTTTTTCATTTGACTTTAATCTTTCATTTGATTTTTTCATTGTTATTCACGTGTCTTTATTTTCATTTAATATTGCTTTTCGTTTATAATTTGTTTATTTCTTTCTAATTTTTCCTTTACTTTTAATTTTTCGTTTCCGTGTTGTCTTTCATTTGATTTTATTTTCATTTAAATGTTTTCCTTGTTTTTCACTTATTACGTTTCATTCCTTGATTACTTTGTGTTTTGGTTTGCGATTTATTTTCTTCAATTTTGTTTTTCCTTTTGCTTTTACTTTTTTTATGAAAATCCACAATATAAAATGCATCCTACTTTCTACCGGTCATTGCATAAATACAGGCGTAAATAACAGAGGCCATTTTTAACATCTTTTGAGGTGTTTGAGGTTTCGAAACACAGTGAATTTTTGAAATAGTTTGCTTTATTTTGTTCGAATTGATTGTTACGTGGCAAAAGATGATATTATAGGTGAAGTTTAAAAATTGTAAAAAAATGGAAACATTAAATACTCTGTATTTCTGAAATGGATTACTTTAGAACGAAACTTTCTTAGAATTTTTTACTTACTTCGAATTGTATTGAATTTATCTAAAACATTATTCAGTCTAAATTACGACTCGACTAAATTGAATTCCATCAAAGTTTAAATTATGTTTCTAGTATTTCAGGCGGTATCCAGCTGTAAAAATTAACGAAATCACCGAATCGGAACCGTTCCTCGCCCTCTTCTACACATTCCACAAAAAAAAAGCTATGGTCACCGTATGACGGCCGAAGAGCACAGACAAACCAACAACAATGTAACATAAGTCTCTGGCAATTTAGAATTTATTAATAGGACTGCGTTAGTCCGAGACGGGACGCAACAACTGTTACCGGTGACCGGAAATCGTTTAAGATTCCGGCTTCCGGTAACAACATTCTGTGCGTACATCATCAATGCCTTCGGGAAAGGACATCGCATCTCTAAATTATTCTTTCGTAAGGCACTGTCAAGATTATAAATTGCGATTTAAAAGTTCAAAACAATTAATTTTTTTTTGTTTGCCGTATTATGGCCTCATGAGTAAAAAATGTTTGGAAACTCGTAGAAAACTAAAAAGATCAAGTAGTTAAAAAACAGCTCTAAATTAATCAGTTAGCCGAGACACTGTGACGTTGACAACATTTAGGCAACGTTTGCAAATTTTGACACAAGCACCTCCCAAAATTTTCAGTGAAACAAACAATGGCAAAAAGATTCTCAATTTTAAAGAAGTCCAACGGCAACGAAGTACACCCCCTCATGCCCACCGCAGACGGCGAAGATCAACTGAATGAAAAGGACAACACGAAGCACACGTGGAAAATATTTAAGGTGCTCAGCAAAACGTGGAAGTCAGGAAAAGGTCGTTCACTATCAACAATTTCTCTAACGTGAAGACTCAACAAATTTATTTGCAGGCAAACACGCCAACAACGACACGACTGGCAAAAGCGCAGAAGCAGAAAACGTAAGTTATATCAATTTTTAGTCTCTTGAAACTGTTGTATCGTTGTCTTAGGAAAGTAGCTCCAGCTCTAGCTCTGGGCAAGTTAAAAACGAAATCGAAATTCATCCCTTTGCTGACAGGTAATTTTTCATTTTAATTTAACCCCCCATCGTTTTTTAATTTAATCCACAAGCAGTTCGAGTGAATTTAATTTAAACGCAAAGAGCACGAAGAACCCTACCGAAAACGACGAGCCCTCAACGTTTGGACGCAACTTACTAAACAAAATGAGCCTGCAAAAACTCATGGTATTTACAATAAGCGCCTATTCATAAATAAATAAGTTTTGATATTAAAATTGTAGGGACTCTTCGCCAGCGCTAATAGAAAAAGACAGGAGCTACTAAAACACAGATCCAACAAGAACGAGGCCCACTTGGCTAAGGCGAAGACATTCATCGTCGGGCAGGGTCCCTTCAAGCAAGAAGAAAATAAAATTGATTCTTCGTCATTTCTCGCTGAAGAAGAAGAGCAGGACATCTATGATATAAAGTATGAAGACAGCGCGCCCCCATCTTCTCGATTATCAAGATCCACCATGTCCATCACCAACATTTCGATGAAGGCGAAGATATCCGTCGAGTGTGAACGTGAACAATTCAGTTCAACTTCCACACCTGTTAATTCCCCTCAAGATCAAGTACAGACAGTTTCGGAACATTCGGAACAAACTGAAGATGCGGATGAAGAAGGTGCCGCCCAAAGTGACACGCTAGATCTGCTACAATCAGTATGCGATAGGCTCGTCTCGCACGATTTTAACACCCCCGTTAACCTGAGTAGCTTAAATATCAACGCCAACGAAAAGGTCGTCGAAAACAAATCAGGGTCCGTTTTAAATGTGGACCTGGAAAGTGATTCTGCCGAAGAAGAAGAAGAGGAAGAAGATTCTGAATGTGAGTCGTCCAACTCAAAAAACAGCGCGGCGGATTCAAAGGAGATTGCTGAAGATACTATCAACCCAGAAGATTTTTTAGAATCACCAAAAAACGAACTCGGCATTCAGGTGATGGAAGAAAAAGCGGAAAAAGGGAATGACGTAATTGGTGATACGAAGACGCAAATAAAACTTAACACAATCCAAAACTTGTACACGACTTCTTTTAATACAAAAAATTTAGAGACTTTGCCTGTGATTAACGAAAGATCGCAGAGTGAAATTAGGGGTAGCTCTCATGATGTGAGTGTTAAAGAAGAAAGCACGGAAAATCAGAAGACCTACTCTATCGTTGAGGACGACATAAAGTGTATGATCAAGGAATTATTGAACGAATCGAAAACAATCAAAGAAACGATAGTGTCCAGTGGAATTACTGAAGAAGCCGAACCGCCCTTTACGTACGCGATTACCCAAAACCTCTCGGTTCATGAAATATGCAAAAGTATCTGTGAGGAATTGGTTAACACGGCAACGACGACCACGTACAACAAGATTTTCAATATTCCCAACAAGAAAAACATATTCACTTCGAAGGAAGAAAAAAGCACTGCGGTGTCTGATGTTGCATACATAATGAACATCTTACTAGAACGTGTTTTGGGTAAGTGCCCCAATGAAAAATTTGATGGTGAACCAAATCCCAATAAACATTACGTCTCAGTAAATTATTGCTTGGTAAACGACAGACCGCTGTGCAACTCCCAAATTTACACGGCCGCAACTAAATTTTGGCAAACGAACAAAAATCACAGCCCCAAACGCGTGTGTACTCCAAGATTACCTTTGGTCACCATCAGGAATTTATCCTCGGCGCCTAGGATAAGCGTTTTTAATACAGATGAAAAACTGGTGAATAGAGTGAGGAAATCAGCTGCGCTCTTGCTCGCGCTCTATGAAGAAATGCGCGATTATTCCTACCAAAACACGTCGAAACTCTTCAACGACCTCTACGAGACGATCAACCTTCTAGATTTATCAAAGTACGTGGTAGAACATCCCAAACCTAATCGCTTAACTGAAAAAAATTCCGCGTGTCAATCGAGTCCCAGTAGTGAACCGGCGGCAATAAATTCAGTTACTGAGAAAAAGGAAGTGCACGAAAGCAAACCGGAAGAACCGGAATCAAGTTGCTCTAAATCGACTTCCAAAACTTCCTACGACATAAGGCCGGCCCAATCGGATAGCTCTTTGTGTTCGTCGGAAATCAACGATGACGAGGAGACTTCCAGCATTCTACCCAATTTGAAGTACACGTACATTTCTGACGAGGAAATCAATTCGGCGGAAGAAATTAAGGAAATCGAAACTAACGCCGTCGAGAACAGCATGAGGAACTCTAATCTGAGGATAACGGAAGAGGAATTTTCGTTGGAGTTGAATGCGACCAATGATGATGCAACTAATTCACAAGTTCACAAGGAAGACAGACTTCAAAATGGTGACAAGGAATGTGGCAAATTATAAATAAAATAAAAACATTTTTAATGCTGTTGGATTTAAGTAAGAAAAATAAAAATCTAGTAATTGCATATATTTTTCGCTTATTTAAAATATGTATGTCCAGCAGTTTACTTTACGAAAATTTATGGCAAATTTCACAAATGTTACTTAAATTTAATCATCCGTTAAAAGTAAACGTTTCCATGGTTACACGTGTTAAAGGTATTCTTAATCGATGATTAAAGCTAAGTGACGTTTGTGAAATCCAGCGTTAAAACATAAATTAAATTGAAATATGAATTCTATTTTGGCAAAACATTGAAAGGACTTCAAAACCTGGTTTTAAAATAAATTTCCTCCGGCGATAAACGGACGGAAGGAAAACGTTTAGTCAAAACATCGAAAAACTAAATACTTTACGCGATAAAGAATTCTTGAAATTAAATAAAAATTACAAATCCCTTTTGGTAAAGCATTAAGAGGATTTCTAATCCTGGTTTTAAAATAAACTTTCTCAAGCGATAGGCGAACGCGAGGAAATCGTTTAGTCAAAACTTCCACGTGATAAAGAATTCTTGCAAGTGAGAAATAAGACGGCCAGAGAGAATACCTAGTTACTAACCTGAAGAGTAGGCGATTTAAGAAACTCTGGTGATCGAAATATAACGGGACCAAATAGAGGACGCCACTTCCCGGAAGAAACAACTCTCCCATTCTCCCGAGAAGTGGCGTCCTCAACAAAAAAAGAGAGAGATTTTTTGTTGTAAACAATGGGGTGTCGCGGGCGAAAAGAAACTTCAAAAAAGACCCATTTTCTTGAGCAGGTGTGTTTCGTTTTTCCGACCCTATAAATTTATTCGAAAGTCCAACGAGATCGTTCTTTTTTGCTGTTATGTGCTGTTGTTTACACCAAGGGATCATCGAGTGTAAATCGGAAAGGTTTTTGACTGACTGACTTTTGACATTCGAGAAACTATTTTCAAAGGACAATGACGTACCAAGCTTCACGTCCTTTTTACGATTTAAGCTCTTCAAGTTCTAAAATACTATAAGTCATAACTCAGGACGTTACATTTGAAGCCAACATGACCATGCAAGCGTTGAGTTTAAAGATGGAACAAACTTGCACAAAGCTTTTCAACTGCAAATTAATACACGATTTGTGTTACTCAGGCAAATACGAACATAGGAACCTCAAGCGCTCCTTCGGCTTCTTCTACGGGGTCCTACTCGGCCTGGGCTTTTACGAACTGATCCTGGTCGATTTGAATTTCACGGAAAACGCAGCGCTTTTAGTGGGCGGCATCGTCTGCCTCATGCTCGGCTTTGGCATCGCGTTCTCCTCCCAAATAAGATGCATTTCACTACTGGCGATTCCCTCTTTCGGCGGGAGAGCAGGAAGAGGTGTCCTGAAGGCGCTCGTGCTGGCCTACATCATTTCCGGACCCATCGAAAATCTCACGACGAACGGCAAGGAAGTGGTGCGCGTCTTTGGTTGCACGACGTCCTTGACTTTCAATCTGACGAAGACTCGTTTCGAGCTGATGTTCAAACCCTTCACTCAAGCTTTATTTGGCATGAAGGCCGACGTGCATGAAATCAAGGACACGATCAGATCCGTGCGGGACGTTTCCGCCCCGATAACCGGCGAGTTAGAAGACGAATCCGAAATGCGGAAGCTCAAAGAGGAAAACGATTACATCGACGATAAAAGTGACGACACGAAGAGGTCGAAGGAAATCGACGAAAAGTACAGGACGAAAGGAGAGCAGGTGGAGGCAGAGAAATACGAAAAGCAGTACTTAAAGAAGATCGAGATGCGCTGTGAGGACCAGTTTTCGAGGGCGACCAAGAAATGCAGGGATATGTTCCAGAAAGGCTACGACACGTGTTACAACACCGTCACTTGGATAGCCGCTTGGTTGCTGTGTTGGCCCATGAAGCTGGATTTCGTTTGCAACATCGCGCAAGCACTAGGGGGCACCAGCAGATGCGACCCATCCAAAGACATAGACCCGGGATTTGGGGAAGGATACAGATATCTTAAGCATTCCCGAGCGACGATCGCCCAAAACTTCAAGGACGTCAAGCTCCAGTATAAGATTGGAAAAATTAAGCAGCTCGCCGATATAAAGCAAGCCACCGAGACGGCCAAGGAAGTCATGCATACAGTTGTGAGGAAGAAATCTATTTTAAGTCAGATCCTCGTCATACTCAAACGAATCCTCGCGTTCGTCTTCCTCCGAATCATTATAGAATCGCAAAAGTATCACGACCGTTATCTCAGGGACGTCGAGTTTGATAACATTTACACCACGAGGTACTTCCGAAAGATTGACGCACGTCGGAACGCCGGCGAAAAGCACACGCTTCTACCCCTAAAGAAAATCGAGCGGGCTAAGTTGGTGGACCCGTGGTCTTTGACGCCGTTGAAGAGTGAAAGGGAAAGGATTTTAACGCAGACGTTCAAGCTACTTTTGGAAATGATCACGGCGACTACTTTTATTTTATTGGACCGATTATTCTATGAAGCTTTGGACTTGGTTAAACGACATGCCCACATCGATTACTACCAAACTGGCCACCATGATATGTTGCTTGAGGTTAAAGGCACGGGGATGATTGCTGCGTTGCTGAGGTCCATCGTTAAGGGTTTTAACGTCAAGAAGAGGATCAGGACCATACGCAGTAATGCCGCCTGCCTTCCACAACCAACTCTTTTATCTAAATACTACATATATAAGATTTACGGAACGTATTTTGCAGTTTGGGTGCTCCTTTGCGTGCAGGCTTATACCCAGCGATTGAGGAGGGTGATATGTGCGTTCTTTTATCGCAAGCGAGAGAAAAAGAGGGTGCTTTTTCTTTATAATGAAACGCTGAAGAGGAGGGTTGGTTTTATGAGGTGAGTGAGGAACCATTATTGTATACAATGCAATTCATTCCACGATTTTAGGTACATGAAGAAGAAGGTGCAGAAAGCCGTCCGGAAGCAAACCCTGGAGAACAACCTCAACCTTTGCGCGGTATTAAGGATTCGTTTCCCAAAAGCCTGCTCGTGTTTAAGCATGTTTGCCATGGCGAGAAGAAAATGTATCATCTGCGGTGAGCCAGAACCGAGGAAACCCAGCAACATCCCAGGCGATTTTGAAAAATGTTCGACCCCCAACTGCTACTTTGTGCACTGCGTCGAGTGCTGGAACGACGTTGGGAGAATTTGCTTGGCATGCAGCGGTACTTCCCCCGAAACCAGCGAAATCGAAGACAGCGATGAAGACCATTACGATTTTGACTGAACTTCTTAGCCATTGCAGTAAATTTATATGCAGTTTAGGCGACCCCAATTCGTTTGAAGATATTTTTAGCGATTTTGTTGTAAACTAATAATATTATCGGAGCAATATTTATTTGATTTATCTCGTCCTATAATAGTTATTTATTTTAAGCAAGCGAAAAGTGCGATCGCGCTCCTCGCAAGAACAAACAATGAAATGTTTAAACGGGATTATCGCGCATATTAAGATAACGAGCGCTATTCTTGACCTGTAAACTCAAATCGCTGGCATTCGACTTGGTTTTGTTGTTATATTGTTGAATCAGAGTGAAGCCCGAAGGCGGTGGTAATTGAGTTCGCGTGCAGATGCGTTCCGTGCGTGCCTTACAACAACATGATTGGATTGGCGATACACAATCGCAGCTTGAGTGATGATTCTGATGAAAATAATTTGTCACTGGTTCACTTTTTTTACAATAGAACAGGTATAGTTTTTTCTTTAAATTTCTTATTTTTGCTTCGGCGACTCGTTTGTGTTTATATACGCGTCAAATTAATAAGGAATTTTTATTTTGAATTAGATTTAAAATGTTGCAAGCAACGCCTAATCCTAATCAAGAAATGGGTTTAACAGGGTTATCACCAAAGAATGTAACGAATTAAAAAAGTAAAAGTAACCGCTGCTCCGTTCAAAAATTCTTGAATAAATTTAGCAAAAGCATTGAGAATCGTTTTTGAGGCGGTCTCAATTTGTAATTTATATTTATATACAGGGTATCTCACGACATAATGGCCACAGCTTAAGGGTGTGGTCCTTAAGTCACTTTAAGTCGAAAATGTCTAATGACCCGAAAGCTAGAGTTGATTTGCAACGAATTTTCTCACCGTGACAACTCCCCCTTTTTAATCAGTCAGCCCACGTTAATGTTTCCCCTTGAGATGATTAGTTTCAAAACTCAATATTAACACCTCAGGTTCAACACGGTGCAGACGTGCGGCGGGCGATTCGAGTTTTGCATTCACAAATTAATTTTTTGGAAATTTGTGAATAATAACGGCGTTTGCGGGAGTTTAGTGCACCTGTCCAAACATTGACGCAAACAAAAATTCTTGAGAATCGTTTAATCGCAAGAAATCGACATTTTGTAAATCTTTAAGCACATTTCGTAAGTTAAAGTCGATAGAGCGTTGCCAATGCGACCTCGGATAATATACGCCCACCCAAAAATAATGTAAACAAATATTACAGTGACTTGCTTTATCAAAGGCTTTGTCGTCATGATAATGAGACCGACCTTTGCAATAAAATTGCGCATCTTGCAGCATCAAATAATTGTCGAGGTAACTCAACAAAGGAGTAACATAAAGTTTGTTTATTTTGAATGGAACAAAGGTGACTAAGAGTGCTTGAGTCAGGCAATGCTGCAGTGACTCATCGAAAAATGTGAATCAAGTTACAACTTGAGCCCCCACGCAGAGTTTTGTCCGTATTCGGAATTTCCGGTATGAAACATAAAAGACGGCTGGTTATCTTGAAAGACGTTCTCATCACACAGCCAGAAGTCATATGGCCGTGCACAACAAGAGTCCGAAGGCGCATCTCCAAACCAGAGCGATAGGCATGAGTTAGTTCAAATCGCTGCGCACTTGGTGAACTAAACATTCGGGTTATTTTCTGTGTAATAATTCACCTCGAGATGTAATATCGTTTGTAAATTTTACTTGTTCTTGTTTGCGCGCATAATCGAGCTAAAAGTTCATTTTACTTACATTATTGTTTCTCTTACATGGGTTTAATAAACTATCAAATAACTCTGATAATAGCCCTGCATGAAATCGTGCATTTCATAATCATTAAGCTCATTACATAAATTAAACTCGATATAATATCGCCTATGCGAGCGCGGGAAATATGTTCACCTAAAAATTATGTAAACAAACGCCTTGATTGGTCAAAAGCTCCGCCAATATGAGTCATGGTGGAAATGAGACTGCGTATTGCAGTCGCTGAGTTGACTCATCAAAAAACCGTATTGTGTAAACATAACTAAAAGCGAACGATCCAGGGATTGGAATTTAATTTAATTTCGGGTTTAAGAATTTATAAAAGGCCATGGCGTAGGACGACAGCAAGTGCCCGTCTTGTTGAGTGTAACTCCACAAGCCAGAGGGCGTAAACGACATTTACAGAATGTCTTAGTGTGTATTGGTCTCCAAAAATCCGTCCGATGGTTTAGGGTGAGAATTTATTAATTGATTTTACCATTTTGGCTAGTTTTTAAAAACTAACATCTGCTTATTTAATTATGAAATGCTGTTTTTCTCGTTATAAAAATAATTTTGAATTTGTTTTATATTATCTCGCATATCATTTTGAAGTAATCTGTAAATGCATTTAAATTTTTATATTTTTAAGTAAAAAGTAATATTTTTTAAAAATTTAATTATAATAACGTGATAAACGTACTAAGGAATGATTAATTTAGTATTATATTTATTTAGTATTATATTTGAACAAGAACCAACTTTAAATTTAAATTTAAGTTACAGTTTAAACCCATAACAACGATTATTTCAACAATTGTTGTTAAGGGTTTGGCTTAAAGTTAAGCTGGAATTGGACCTTAGAATTTTTTGGAAAATCAAACCCCGATGAACAAGAGATGGTTGAAAAAAGACTTGCAAATAATTGCGAAAAATGCATATACAAGATAAAGAAATATGTATACAAAATAAAATAGTTTTTTTTTTTAGTTTTGAAAAATCAAAAATAAAAAAATTTTTCACATTTGATTCCGACTTTTGGCGGTCACTGTATAAAATCTATAAAAAAATATACATATTTTATTCGTATCATATTATCAGTTACACTGGAAGTATTTATTTAAGACATACCGGGTGTCTCAAGCCATGTATTAACAATTTTTCGACATGCTATTGAGCACCGTAGGACTTCTAGTTCCACCGGAAGTGATGTCAACTTTCTTATTTTAAACGGAACGCCCTATATTTTTTACATTTTTGGAATCTGCAGATCATTGTGAGTCCTAATAGGTATACATATGCCTACAATTTTATAATTTTGATTTTCATAACAACAAAAAAGAAACTTGTTTGAATTGGTTTCCGGTTGGAACCGCGTCACGTTGACTTCTTCTACTACCGACGTTTCGTTCTCCATTACAGAAGAACTTCCTTAGGACTGCTGCTGCTGGTGGTATTGCTGCTGCTTCTGTCTTAACAGCCCTGAGAAAGTTCTTCTACAATGAAGAGCGAAACGTCGGCGGTAGATAGGAGATAGATAGAGAGATAGATAGGAGATAGGAGCTGCACTCTGATACGCACTATGTTGGTTTCCTTTTGACTGGAGCTTTTAACACCGGTGCTCTACGTTTACCTCTTCCTTCCCCCTCAAGCACCTACTTTTTGGCTGGTGTAAGAAACTCTAATGTCAAATTTGCGCGGTAAAATTTAAAATTACGACTACATGTCAATCAGCAGAAAATAAATTAATAGCGTTTTCGATTGACCGCACTAGTGCAGTGCGCACTCAGAATATCTTCATCTCGTGTTATTACATGAGGTTAAAAGAAGATGCAAATACACTGAGTGCAACCGGTGCAAGTGAATCAAAAACGCTATAAGATTCTAAGTACTTAAGACGTATTATAAGTTATGGCTAATGAACAAACTGAAAATATTACCGTCCATTTAACTAAATTATATAGGATTTACAATCAAATGTACACATTTTAGGTTAGGTACTGTCCATCTCATTCTGTACGCCCCTGTTTGCGTTCCTTTTACTTATAATCTGTTTTTTTTATTTACCATCAAGTAGGTTGTGATTTTATTTTACTAGGTTGGCTATTATAGTAAAATTAGACAAATTAATTCCATGTCATTATAACATGTGCCAAAATGTGACCCTTCAAATCAGATAGATCAACTAAACAGATTCGAAATAGATTTGAAAAGTAATACAGCCAAAATTAAAAGTGAAGAGAAACGTTTTACAATTTATATATGTGAATTTGGAAGTGAATACACCTCGTGATGAAAAGAAATTATCACAAGATTTATTAATTCGGGATAACCTTAAAATCTAAACCAAAATGACTTTCATTGTCAAAATTTAGTTACTTGCATTAAATACCATTTTTTCCCTAAACTTTCACGACATACTTCGATGATAAATAAATAAAAAGCAGATAATACCTGCGTGATTTGACAATGAACTGCTCCAAACTTATAGCGTTTTCGATTCACCTTCACCGGTTGCACTCAGTGTACTTGTATCTCCTTTAACTTCATGCAATGACATGAGTGCTGACACATATGACATACTCTGAGTGCGCACCAGTGCGATCATTCGAAAACGCTATTAGAGCACCAGAACATCTCACTCTCAAAAGGGAAACAGCAAATGTGACGCGGTTCCAACTGGAAGCCAATTCAAACATGGACGACGGCCGCGGAAGCCTTCTAGTTAAATTAAAAAAGAAACGTTTTTGTCTTTCAAACTAAAAAGCTGCGATTCGTGTACTTTCATTTTAATGCGATCAATAAATTTGAAAAAATCAAATTGATTGATTTTCACAACATTTGAAATTTTCATGTGAAAAAGTCTGTAAAAGTTGGTCATTCTTTGGCCTGTAAAACCTAAATTTTTCTATAACTTTATTTTTTCTTAAAACATTTTGTTCCTTTTTTTTAAAAAGTAATGACAATATTCCTAAAAAAATTAACAATTTGTACTTGTTTATTTATTACTATTAATTAAGAACAGAACAGTTAGTATGATAACGGATTAAGTCATTTGATTGTCATGAAATGAATTCGATAATAAATAATCAAATGGAACCGAACATCGAAGAAATGAACAAACAAAAGAAGATCGACGATTCTCCAATCAAGAGACTATCAAGAAATCAGAACTTTAGAGACTTAAAAGCATCAATGAAGTATTAAAAAATAATTTGAAAAAAGAAATACCTAATTTTTTTGTACACATTTTAACTCTCCTGATAAATAATTAAGCAGTATTTGAAGCGTTCAGAATTTTAACTATAAGCTCTTTAACAATAAGCTCTTCAACAATAAGCTTAAACAAGACTTTTCAGTGTCCTCGAAGGAAGTGGTCAAAGAGGGTTTAGGTCAGGTGACCTCTTCCTCACTTTCAATCTTAGTAAGTAAATACTATTCGAGTACATTCACTTATAAGCTTTTAAAAAAATGCGTTTTGGACATTTGTTTATGAAACATATTTGACTTAAAATGGCCTCAGCAACACGTAGGCTTGCCACCTTTGAGAAATGCCAACCCCTGCCTGATTACCGAACCACTGTTGCCAATTCACTGATTTGGCGATTTTCTGTTGAAATTCAAGACAAATATTAGTAAGTTCAGACAATCTAAAATTTTGTGATTTTGTGACCTGTTTAGTGACAAAGGAACTGCGCGTGCTTGTGGTAGGTTAGTTTTTCATTTTTGAGCAATACCGTTCAGATTTGGAGAATCAATCTCTTTTATAATGAGGATCTTACAGTTTCAATTGAAGACGTAGGTTTTGAGACACCCTGTATAATAATGTGGCACGGCTGATTCTTCCTTATAAGGAGGCGCAAAATTTGATATTGGGGAACCCTAGCCACACGCTCAAGCTACGTCTGTGATGTCAAGGGACATAAAATAACTATAATTAAAAAAAAAAATTAATCAAATTCACAAGGAAATGTGACATTAGAATCTATGAATTCTACGTGTCTAACAATTACACAGCTCTTTGTAACGAGTGTTCAATTAAAAAAACGGTCTAGATAGCTGTGAAATTATTTTGAACGTATAGCGTAGGGTTCTTCATACGACTGGTGTCACCTGCATTTCTAACCTCACTTTAACTCAAAGAAAACATTTCAAAAATAAACATTTATTACTGTAACTTATAAAACTTTTCAAGGTTCTATGCTTAATTGTGTTCATCAGGTTTTTTTAAGACAGGAGAAGATTCCTTCAGTTCTTGAATTTTATTAGCAATCTTAGGTCATTTAAATCAGCAACTGATGTGGTAAATATGGAGTTCTTCATGTAAGGCCACAAGAAAAATCACAAACGGTTACCTAAATCACAGGACCTCGGAGGTCAAGGAATTACGGTGTTCCGACTAATAATTCTGGCCAAAAACTTCTTGAAAGCATCTTGCCACAGAATATGTCCAATTTCCATCAATTTTTGCACAGAAATTTACAAAATACTTGCCAAAATATTCCAAAAAAACTTTGAACAGCTTTCGAGTTTTGTTGACACAAGGTTAACCGCCGTCAACTTGTCAAAGTAGAAATATAAATGAAGTTAATTATTAGCGTTTTCGATTGACCGCACGAGTGCGCACTCAGAATATCTTCATCTCGTGTTATTACATGCGGTTAAAAGAAGATGCAAATACACTGAGTGCAACCGGTGCAAGTGAATCGAAAACGCTACATGACATACGTTCCTGACAACAAAAGCGTTTCACAGCCTTCTTGACCGTTTTTTTTTTATTGAACGCTCGTTATTTTCTAGTACAAAACCATGTTTTTATTTTTTACAAAATTAAAGTCCAGTTTACAGAAAATTTAATTGCAATCAAATTTTAATGACGTTGTTAATTTGACAGTTCGCAATGTAATTCTTATTGCAACTTAATCGTGATTAGTTTAATTCGAAAATTTAATTGCAATCAAATTTTAATGACGTTGTTAATTTGACAGTTCGCAATGTAATTCTTATTGCAACTTAATAGTAATTAGTTTAATTCGAAATTAAATATTTGATTTGCTTTCTGTAAACCCACCCTAAGTGTGGGTAATTATTTTACTAATTCAATTAATTTTTTTTTTAGTGTACAAGGTGAAAAGTCAAGCATGGGAAGGCTCGCCGCTCCTACCAGTGATAGCAACCTTAATTTTAGCCATAACCGTATTTCTGCTGATCCTGTTTCGTCAAAGTCCTGGCCTGGTTGCCGGAACTGTTGCGGGCTGTCTGATTGTAGTATCTGTCTATTTATTTTTAAATACGATCAGTGATAATCTTAAGTATGAATAAATTGTTCTCGCTTTAACTTAAATAAATCATTTATTTATAAAACGAAAGGGTTTTATTGATCTTGATGACTACTACAACCGTGGTCTGTCTATCTTCTCCATGGCATTTGGTGAAACTGCGTCATTATTTTTCTTCTTCTAAAAGAAACTGCGTTCTGACAAATTATTCATTCTATAGCTAGTTTTACACGGTTATAGATTTACATGTAATTATATGTGTATTTCTACATGTTTTTTTACATGTAATTTGTTGTGTTTTACACAGTAAAATCGGCGTTCAATACCTACTTAAACAAATAAATTAATATTTTTAAGCTGGTAGACAGAAATGTAAGTTGGTAAAACCTTGAAAATTAAAAGTAAATAATTTGTGACCACTAACACCAACAGCAAATACAAAATCCCTAGAAAAACCACAAAATACACGTATATGACCTTCAAAATTAGAATAAGTTCAATTGTCATTATATTTATTTACATGTAAGGTTACATGTAAAAATTTCTGTATTACATGGAGAAATATGCAAATTTGATGTATACACGTAGAATTACATGTAAATATATAACCGTGTAAAACTAGCTTATCAGAAGAATTGTGATGCAGATCTACCGACAGTTATGGAGAAGACATTTGACAGGTGTTCCGACAGAAATTACTTTTTTTTATTTATTGGAAAGACAAATAATTTTTGAGCCTAATTCATTGGAACTATAAACTTTCGTCGTCTGTTTGGCCTTCTTAAATGAAGTTAAATGTAGTGAGAGAAAATTTTGATCATCAAAATTGAAATAAAAAACGTAATACATTTATTATTCGTACGTAATTATATCGATAATAATACAGTTTAAGGCATAGTAAGTGCATCTCTTGGAAAATTATTAACACCAACCACTACCTGGGCAGTCTCGTAGACGACGTTTAAAAGTCTATGACGGTTCTAAGCCACTGTCTTATGAAGAAGTAACATTTGGTACCAAACGCGTATGTATGGTTGCCTATCGTCGCGTCGCTTGATGTGGAAGGCGCGCTAACATATGGCGATCTTATGGAATTGAGGTCGTAGTAAAGACGGACGATGTGACGACGAGGGAAGGAGGAGGGGTGCTGTTTCTGGAAACATCTGTTTAATAAAAACTGCCCCTATTTGATAGAAATTGACACCTGTGCCGCCATTGGCTACACCGCGTCGCCCACGTCAATGTTTCTCGGGCATCGAGTGCCTGTCAGAGCGACGATAGGCAATCAAACATACACATTTGGTTCATAAAAGTGGCTTAGTATCATCATAGTATATCTACTTTTAAATATTTATAACTTATATTTGTACTAAGTGTAGTTTAAACAAGGACTAGTTGTAAATGTATTTGTTGAGATTATTCCAACTGTACGAGTAATCAATTTTCAGGTGTCCATAATTACTCAGGCCGAAATTATTCGGGGCGGCGTTCGTTTTGATGTCGTCGTATATCGGCGACGAAGCAACTTCTCCCTTTGCGCCGACTTCGTCCAGTCTGGAGTAAATCTGGTGGTGAGGATATTCGCTCTCGTAACTAAAATTAAAGAAACCAAATGAGTTTGCCAGAGAAGTCGAGGGCAAATGCAAATACTAACCCGTGATCACCGCATGTGTAACTGTAACTTCGTGTCCTGGAATTTTTCTGCATGGGCACGGCGTTTTTTCTCTTGGGTGTCCTCGTTTCGCAGGCGTACGTCATCGAGTTATCCTGCGCGGCCGTTTCATAAGGATTTTCTTCTGTAAACAGTAATTAAAGATGTTCGTAAACCCAATCGAAATTTTATCATTTTTTTTATTTGAATTTATCAACCAAATCCAAATAATTTAATTTATTTGCCATGTACTGTAGTATACAACATTGCGTTTTGAACAGTATATTAACATGCTTTAGTGGTGTGAATGATTAAAAAAAAAACTTTTGCTTGATAACCGTTTTCTGTGAAGGTGGCGGGGCTGCTTAAATATGTGGGATTTGTTTGCTCGAATTCCATCATTGTGCAGTGACAATGACCGCTCTTGTAGAAAAGAAAGACGTAGATGCATTTCGCAAGCAACAAACAGGTCTTTATTAAAATAATAATTTTTACGAGACGAAAAAAAAACATGCACTCCATTAATGTTTTTAGTATGCATCGTAGTTCAGGTATACTCCGTTTTGTTAGTTTAAATTTGCACTTTAGCTACTTTTACTATATTCGAGTTAACAAACCTTTAAATTAAAAAAATATATTTCGTAGGTAATTATTTTCTCTACAAGAATACAGGACACGAGCCGAGGTAACTTCACAATGATTTTATCTACGACATTGTTGAAGTTTACATCACACGCTGCGTTAACAACAATACTTGCGAAAAAAAGTGTAGATTGCAAAATATAAATGTACGAGTGTAATAAAAATTAATCAACTTTTTAAGAAAAAAATTATATTTACTGTTCTTTAAAATAACTTAGCATTGTATGATAATAGTACTTCGACATACCATCACAAATCACACCTGACGTGAAACGAATTTTCATTTTATTAGCTTATAGAAAATCAAACCGTTGCTTTTAATTAAATAAATAATGTGTTTCATTGCAAGTGGTACCTAATTAAAAAGTGAGGAATTTTCATCGTAATTTCAATTTATTAATCGTCACAGAACATTAACGATTCAGAAGTTTTAATTTCTCTTTCTGGGAAGAAATCGCTCAGATACAAGGAATCGCATTCCAACAAAGAAATTTGCATTATTCTTTTCATCGATTGTGTTACACATTTGAAAAAGCCGCAGCTTTGCAACATTCTTTCTTTATTTAAAGACATGATGTTACGTGGAACAATAGAAAAATCGTGTATAGCAAAATGTCAAAAGTTGTAGGAAGTGGTTAAGTATCTCTATCTCTCTACACGCAGTGAAAGTTTGCCAAACACTGGAATTTATGACATCTTGGAGCCTTGAGCTATTTTTTTTAACTGGAAATAAACCACACTTCAGAAACAATGCAACTGTCGACTGGCAGTTTGAAGAATTTATAAAAAAATCTTTATTTATTAAATTACGATAAAATGACAACAGCAATTTTAATTAAGAATTTTATTCTCTATTTAAAGTAAGTATATTTTTGCCTGAAAGAGTAAAAGATATGCAAAATAAGTGGAATGTACTAGAATTAATTAACGAAGGCAAAAGAAGAAAACATGCACATGAAATAGAAAGACACAAACTAGAATAAAGTACCAGGGAAAAATGTACTGGAAAAGAAAGAGGAAAAGCACAGAAAGATTGGTACAGCGAGAAATGGAAAGAGCTTGTTATAAAGAAGAAGAAAGGAAGACTTAAATGGATTGGGACAAAAAAAATTAAGATAGGGAAGAATATGAAAAAAAATAGGGAAACAATGTAAAAAAGAAATAAGAAAACGTAAGAGAAAATGGATAGAGAAAAAAATAAGAGACATTAAAAAGGAGAGAAAAAAGAACACTAACCTTTTTCTATCAGAAAATTAACGAACAAAAAAATGTATAAATATAAAATGGCTGGTGCAAAGAATGACGAAGGACAAGTGATAGAAAATGTGGTAGAGTATAAGGAGGTGTGGATGAACTACTTTAAAAAGTGACTAAATGATAATCAAATATTGGACGATTTAATGACGGAGGAAGAGAAGGAGGAAGCTACAGTAGAGGAACCAACAGAGACAGAAATGAGAGAAATAATAGGAGGTTTGGAAAGCGGGAAATCACCAGGAAAAGATGGAATAAATAATGAACTAATAAATTACTGGGTGAAATATTGCAACAGAACATATATAAACTAATTTTAAAAATCTGGAAAGAGGAGGAAATGCCAAAGGAATGGGAGTCTGGGCAAATAGTAACAATACACAAAAAAGGAGACCAACAAGACTGCTCAAATTACAGAGGAATCACCTTATTATCAACAACGGATGCTATTCTTAATTTAAAGCAGATAATGGAAAAAGCACATGAACACAAAATGGAACTAGAGCTCTTTTTCATCAATTTTAAGCAAGCTTTCGACACGGTAAACCGGAAGTCTCTCATACTGGCAATGAAAGTATTTAGGATACCGGCAAAAATAAGAAGACTAACGGTAATGAGGTAATGACAATGAAATCAACCAAAGAAATACTGGTCAAAATGCTAGACATAATAACGGAAGGAGGGAAGAAACTCGGGTTAAAGATAAATGAAAACAAAACAAAAAGAATGAAATTCGGAGAGAAAGTGGAAGGAAACAATAACATTAAAGTGGCGGAACATACATTTCAGCAGGTTGATGGACTTGGGTATCATGATTGGTACTGATGGATGCAGAGAGATTGAAATTAAAGAAAACACTATGGCAACAAGCAGAGTTTTCTATGCTAACAAGAAGTTCCTGACAAACAAAAGTCTATCAAGAAGGACAAAGATAACCATCTATGTATAAGACTATAATAAGACCAGTAATGTTATATACAGTCGAAAAAATGAGCAAAACAAAGAAATATGAGGAAGAAATAAGAATAGTCGAAAGGAAAGGAAAATATTAAGAACAACCAGTAGAACCAAGTAGAACCAGTGACAGTGTCGGAGAATTAGGTAAGAAGAGGAATGAACCATGACTTTTACGATAAGATAGATGAAGACATAATAACAAAGATTAAGAGGCAGAGATTACAGTAGCTTGGATATGACTGGAGAGCAAGATCAGAAGAAACAACTAAACGAATGCTGACATGAGAACCTACGGGAAGAAGAGAAGAGGGAGAAGTAGAGGAGGATCTGAGAAGGGCATGAGTTAGCAAATAGCGGCAATGGGGGCGGACAAATGGGGTCCGATCCACTCTGCAAAAAGACGAAAGGGAGCTTAATATAACAATGGAAGAACTGGAAAAAAGTCTGAGGAAACTCAAAATAGGCAAGGCGCCGGGGCACGATGAAGTAACAGCGGAAATGTTAAAATACATGGGGGAAAGTGGGTATTTCTGCAACTTCTGGAAGAAATAACAAGAGATAATGAAATCCCGGAGGAATGGGAACTTGCGGTGATACTATTGATCCACAAAAAGGGTGATTGCTAAGACGTGCAATAACTACAGAGGTATCTCGTTACAAAGTACACCAAGGAAAACGTACGAAAGCATACTGACTGAAAAGCCGAAAAGCACGAGTGAAGTTTCAAAGCGAGCAGAGGTGTATACGTCTTAAAAGAATTAGTAGAAAGAACAATAGACGTGGGAGAAGAACTAAACACGTGCTTCATAGATCTCAAGAAGGCGTTCGACTCGGTGAACAGAGAAAAAGCATGTAAACAGAAAGCTCATCGACAATATCAGAAGCTTATACAAATGTACGAAGAACTACGTGAGAATCAACAACACTACGAGTAGAACAGAAACCTTTATTACCAAAACTGGAGTCATGCATGGAGGTACACTGAGCCCGTATCTGTTCATCCTAATTATGGATGATATAGCAAAAATCTGCAGACACAAAACAAGAACAACTTACTGAGGATAGTACAACCTTGAAAACATGAGTTACTTTTCGCAGATTTCATATTGATGACAAAGAACAAGCAAGACTTAGAGTGGAACGTGAGAATATGGAACGAAGAGCTAAAGAAAAAAAAGAACTGTACTTACATCAACCTTGAAAAAACAAAAACGATGGGAATTGCGCAAAACAAGACACAAATAAAGTTAAGTTTAGAAAATAGGATGATTGAGCAAGTTACCAAATTCGAATACATAGGAGTCACCTTGTCGGAAGACGGAAAAATCGAAGAGGAAGTGGAGGAGCGAATGAAAGCTACAATTAAATTATACTACCATTAGAGTAAAAACACATCCAAGAGAAAAGAGCTATCAATAAACACCAAAGTTAGAATACATAATGCGTTATACATGCCCACACTAACATATGTATCGGAACTATGAGTATTGTTGAAGGAACAGGCAAGAGAAATGAGGAACCTGAGAAAAATTGCGGGTGTATAAGACTTTGCTCGACTTTGAAACGAAGAAATCAGAGAAAGATTAGGAGCAAAAACCGATGATCCAAAGAATAAAGGAAAATGTATTGCGGTGGTATGGACACCTAATGAGGATGAGCCCAGAAAGGTTAACAAGGAAAAAGTGGAAGATGGGAAGACCGAAGAAAAAGGGAAGAGGTAGGCCGCGCAGAAAGTGGAATGACGAAGTGGGAAAGTATTTGAAGGAGATGAAGATGGACTGGAACGAGGCGGCAGTATAAGTAAGAGACAGAAAGACCCGGAGAAGGTGCATAACTGGGAGGAGAGAAGTAGAATCAGTATAAATAGCAGAAACCTCGACACTGGCACTGTCGGTAGAAAAGGCAATGGATTAAGTACCTAGGTAAGTAAGAAATAGCTTCAGGGCGAGGCCATAAAGTTATAGACGATTCAGTTTATAATATTGAGAATGGAAAATTCCGTGAAATAAAGACGCTCTGCAGGTTCAGCGACTCGAGTGCAGATACCACAATAGTTTAGATCAAAATAAACAAAAAGTTTTGGTAAATTGGTTTTCTAGGATCAAAATAAATTTCAAAAATTCACGCCAGTTTTATAAAAATAAATCTTGAATTGAAATCTCGAGTTACCTGCACTTGGACTATAGTTTTTTGTCTTTATTAGTACTTTAAGTTAAGTTTAAGGAAATTCAGGGTCAATATTACCCTAATAACAGACATGTGTTCGATTACGAACGCGTGTTGAGAGCTGTCGAAGTTTTCATAAGAATTTACTTTGCTGTAGCCTACGTCTGTTAATTATTTTGTGTACATGTGCAAATTACTGAAATGAAATTATAAATACTGGGTGTTCTGCTGTTTACGTTACAAGGTACTATAATTCGCACTGGTTGAACAATACAGTTAATTAAACACCAAAAGAATCAAGAACATGATTAAATTGATTGTAAGGAAGCTCAGATGAAAATAACATAAAATTTTCAGATTTTTTCCTTCTCTCGTTCTCATTATGCATTTCCTGTGCAAATGCAAAAATTGCCACATCGTCCTTGCGCCGACAAATTACGACTATTATAAAGCAGTTAAGGAGACGATTGCAAAAGTCTTAAGGCGGCGAAGATACGTCGTTTTCAGGGCTAAATTATGCATACATTATGCATCGGTGCGGCTGACTAAGAAACGACGAATACATTATTTTTTTTAATGCGTAGCGCGACTCGGTCTGAATCGTAATTGAGGTGTCCATTTTTGTATTTGAATATATTTCGCGTGATCGCCGGACAAACCGCTTTTATTACAATAGAAAATGACCACACTGGAATTTCTTCCACGACAAAATATGTATGTGAGCATATATACGTTTGAATTTTAAGCGAGCGCTTTTGAAACCGACTTTTGCGTTACATAAGAATGTGTCAGAGAGAATTCCTAGCGATATTTCATCTGTAACGAAAAAAATAGAAAGCGAATTTAATATAAACATAAATATGAATTTCGCATAAACGAGAAATCAATACAATTTTTTTATTTTTTTAAATTTATTTATCTATTTGACAAAACCCAAAAAAAATGTTCGTATCTGCAAAATTTGTTTCTAATCAATCAATCAATCAATCAAATCTTTAATTGTAATAAAGATTACAATAAACGTCAATTAATTCACTATAGTATATGTATACAGAAAAGTAATATTACAATAATAGTAGTCGTCATCACAGTGTAACATATAAGTGTATATAACAATGGACAATATGGTATAACAAGAATAACATACAATCATTGGCGAAAATTATATAAAGTGTGTACTTTTAGTAGCTGACAAAAATTCATCTACAGAGTAGAATGAGTTTTTTAATAAAAAATCTTTAATGTATATATTAAATTGCTTACTATTTTTTGTTTTATATGTAGTGGCAATGTATTATACAGTTTCGGTCCCCAATAATCGATACTTTGCTGAGTGCGTATCAGTCGATGAAGTGAAGTCTGAAGTGCTATTCGTTGTCTTGTGTTGTACAAATGATTTTCTCCGTTTGTTGTAAATTTATGACGTCTGGAGTGAACATATTTTAGACATGTAAGTATGTATATCCCTGGAATGGTAAGTATTTTTTCAATTTTAAATGCTTCTCTGCAGCTTAGTCCACATAAGGCCCTAATCGCTTTCTTTTGCAGCAGAAAAACTCTGGTCGCTTGGCTGGATATACCCCAAAAGATGATGCCATAGGTGGCCCTGCTTTTAGACGACGTATGCTGTACACGAAAGACGTTAATGATTTACACAGTTGTTGTATATGTTGTGTCCAATTCAATTAAATGTCTATCAATAAGCCGAGGAATTTTACGCACTGATTTTCTGTTGTTGGTTGTTTTACACTAAATTTTATTTGTTGTGTTTTTCCTTTATTTAATAATAGTGAGTTACTAGTCATCCACACAATTGCATTTTCCAAAGTACAACGCATATTTTCTTCTAATTTGTCCTCACTTCCACTTTTGTTTGGGAACGTGGTGTCATCCGCGAATAAGCAAACACTATCTGCGTTTACGCTTTTTACAAGATCGTTTATATATATTAAAAATAGTACAGGCCCCAGGATGGATCCTTGCGGGACGCCATGAAGTATCCTGTCGGTGGAAGATTTTTCGTTGTTCCATTCAACTATTTGAGCACGACCCTGGAGATACGATGTCAAAATTTGTAGTGATACTCCCCTAATTCCGTAGTAGTGAAGTTTATTTATCAGTGTCTGGTGGTTCACCGTGTCAAATGCTTTTGACAGTCACAACAAGCAACTTGCACTTCTTTACGTGTATCTAATGCCTCTATTATTTCGGAGAGTATGTCGATCATTGCTGTTACGGTCGACCTGTTCTTCCGGTATCCATGTTGGTTCGTACTTAACAAATTGTTGATTTCCATGAATTCAATAAGTCTGCTTTTTATTACTGTTTCATAGACTTTTGACACATCTGGCAGCACTGAAATTGGTCTGTAACTATTGCATTCATTATCTGGACCTTTTTTATATACATCAGGCACTACTCTAGCGACTTTCCATTTATTGGGAAAAACTCCTTCGGCGATACATTTGTTTAATACTAATGTTAGTGGTTTGGATATTTCATCCGTTATTTGCTTTAGAATATTGACGGAGAAACCATATGTGTCAACGGAAGATTTGTTTTTAAGATTTTGAATTATAGTTTTTGTTTCACTTTCCTTTACTGGATAAAAGTATAGAGAATGCGAGATGGTTATGTTATTTTTGTTCAAATAAAGTTGGGGATCATTCTTTTCTTGAGTGGCAAAATCGGTCTCTTTTATAGTAGTTATGCCTATTTCGTGAAAAAATTTACTCAGCTGTTAAATCACCATTTTGAGTTTTTTTGTTCTTTCTCCCATTCTCCCAATTGATCACATCCCACATTTTCTTTTGAACATTTTCGGCTTGCATGATACGATTTTCATAATACATTCGTTTCTCCCGTTCCAATAATTCATAAAATTGGATTTTGGACCGTTTGTACTGATCGTAATCTTCTTGTTTTTTTGTACAAGTTGCTCTTACTCCGAGGGCATGTAGAATGTTATTCATAAGACGTAGATCTTCTGTTATGTAGTTAACAACATGTTTGTTCTTATTCGAATGAATTATTTTCTCTTTCAGGGGAAACGCTTGGTTAAATAGAATTATGAGACTATCATGAAAGTATTGAGATGATTGAATTGCATTTTTTTGTTTTAAAGGTTACCAGTTATGCAACTGCAACAGTTGTTTGAAGTAAGAAATGTTGTTGCTATTTGTTTCTCGTACGGTAATGGTTTCTTTGGGATCTGATACAGTTTCTTGTTTGTGTATCAATATTTGTGCACAATGATCGGACATATGTAGATTAATAGTTTCTGCTTCACATTCTTCTGGCCGGTATATTAGTAAAAATGTTGTCTATACAACTAGAACTATTTATTGTAATCCTTGAAGGGTCTCCAAATACTTTTTGTAGACCATAAGTCTCAAATAAATCCTGCATTTGATCCTTATGCCTTGATTCTTGCAAAAAAATTTATATTAAAGTCGCCTGCAATAAATATTCTTCCATGTCATTTATAATTTGTAAAGCTGTGTTCATTGTATTTAAAAATATTTCGAAATTTCCTGTTGGGGATCTGTACACCACTAATATTATAGTTTTTAATTTATACAAATCGGTTGCAGCCATTTCAATGTGAAACTCCAGTGACAAATTGTTTATCTGTTGCATAGATTTAGCTTTCATCAATGTAACTACGTAAAACACGCATTAATCATTTTAACACGCGAAATTAACAAATAAAAATCACGTAGTGTGTTATTTACTTACAAAGTATGGAATATCATGGTGTACATAATTATTATCGATTATCTAATGAAACAGATGGACGAAGATTTCGTTATCAAATTGCGTTGCAGGCGACACTGACCCTGTGAACGTGACATTTGCGGAATTTATCGTTTTACGATATGTTTATAAAAACTTCAGACGCATTGACGAACGAGCAGAGGTTTTCAAACAAAAGGCGATGCGCTCTTGTGGTAGGTCAGTTTTTAATTTTGAACAAAGCACAATTAATTCCTTACGCGATGAAGAACTTACAGTATTAATAAGTGAAACTTATTTGATTACACCCTGTAGAGAAAATAAATTTTAAAAAGAAAATTGCTTTAATCAAAATCGATGACAAAATTTAATGATGGGTCGAAAGTTGTTTAATGAAGCTTTTATAATACATAATAAAATAACAACATAAAGTTGAACCATTTTTTGCAGACAACGTTGGTGACTCACCTTCACTTTTTATTTTCAATGCAATTTTAATTTTGATTTCCTTTGGCCCAAATCTAGGGTATTCGCATTCGTTCTGTCAGCATGTAGAGATTCGGTGCGTTCTCTAATTGGAAAGGCAAACTTTTGCAACGTCATCCAATACTCGTCGTCTATATTTACATAAGACTTATTTACATAAGAGTTGCATAAAACGAAAAAGTCGATCAGAAAATACCAAGCGAGCATCTGCTATTTTTAGAACAGGTTTAATTACGTAAAAGATTAAACTTTTATTAATTACACCTATTTAATGAATCGATAATTATGAAGTATCATTACTCGTAATAACCATGAACAACTGCAAAACAGATTCTTTTTAGTAGAAGACATTCTATGAGTTTGTGCATGATATAAATATGACAAATAGGAATGGCGTAAAGCAGAGAAAAAGAAGAATTATTAAAACACAAATTAATCTAATTAGGACGTTTTGTTATTTATTGATTCATCGAAGTTGATTTTATAATTAAAAATCCCTTCCTTCTTTTGGACTTCATTTAACATTTGCTGTCGAGTTGATGAAACCCTTTGATTTCTACTTTTATTTTTGAAATTCTTTGACATTCCACAGAATTTTTAATACAAAACAATTTTCCGGTTATTCCAATAAACCAAACGGCTACCTACACGCTTAAATACAAAATACAACAAACAACCTAGACCCACTTGGTTTTACGTTTTATTGCGGTTTTATTATTCTATTAATCTTGGTTCCAAATTTCTTAATTAATGTTTAAAATTGAATCTAGTAGTAATTAAGAAATTGGGGACGAGACATTGTAACTACTTCTTTAACGGACACTTTGATTAACAATAGGTAAATAGTTTACCTACTTAGAAACTTATCTGATGAGCTTTTAAACCGAATCGAATCAAAAGTGAATTGTGTTTGAAAAATGGAACAGTAAAAAACGTTTACTTCATTAAATTAGAAAAATAATTGAAATTAACTCTCAATAGGCGATGCAAGGTCGTTAAAGCTCGCACGACATACAAAGACATGTTTACGCGACATCTTCAAGAAAGTTCTATGTAGGAACAGGTTTTAGAGAGCTTATCAAACACATGGCGTTAATTAACATCTGTTACACTCATCGCGAGCATTCGCGTTAGCACGAGATAATTGTGACATTGACACTGATTTACTGATCTTCATTTAACCAACAGATTAAACAATGATTATATTGTTGCAATCCTGACCCGTTCTATTTTGCAGAGAAATCGCTAATTTGTTGTAAAAGCATAATTCCTTCCATTCTATTCCTAGTGGCCGTTAAATCTGATACTACTGGCCGGGTTATTCATTAATCCCCGAGTGAAAACGAGTTTTGAAAAATGAGATTAATTCCAGGCATCGTTTCACTTTCGACTTCTACACCCAACGAGTGGGTTTAAAATATGAACGTGTTGTTATGTAAGAGCGATGTATTCGGTGCAATGGTTTATGTAACGAAAGGAATAGATCGGTATGCAATTTACAATAAAACTGCCTCCAATGAGCGTGGCCGCTTGGTGCGTTTGTTTTAGTACTTATTTATTTCTTCACATGGAATACTTTTCCGCATTTCTATAACCGTTCGAATCTATAACGGGAAGGCAATTGCATGTTCTGTCGATGTAAAAGAAAAAAAAAACGTACATATATGAGACCCGGCTGTACTTTCGTTATTTCTTGTAGTCTGCGAAAGTTGCGATGTGAAAACACTGCACTATTCAGCGTTTTGAAATTATGAAATTTTACGCTGCTCAAACTCGATCTCATCGATTTATTAAAATCGAAACTGCCTCTAATTAACAGAGCGGCAAAGACTTTCAAGTGAAAATCTAAAACGAGGACGCATAATAAAAACAAATCAATCTATAGGTACCTATGTTACGTAGCCAAGAAGAATTCCCATTCGTTCTGGTTTTCGCGACGACCATCGATTTCTCACTGGACAAATACATTTCGAAATAAAACTTAATAATTAAGACAATATATTTTACAAAGCGGTCGCGCGAAAGTCGCACGTGTGTTGTTGGCACAGCTGTAATTTCGCGCATGCAAATATGGAAAGTATACACTCTTTCACCTTATACAGATACAATTAAACCTGCAGGTAACGTCCGTTATTAATCGTCGGCGCGTCTTGCATTTCTTCGGCCGATAAAACGCGGAACGATTTTTTCCTTCGGTTTTGTCAAGCTAGAAAGCATGACGGGATCTTTCGATTTCGTCACGGGTGTCGAACGCTCACAATAAACTCTTGTTTAATAATAAACGGCAATTTTAAGCTGAAAAGTGACTTAAAAACTGCGAAGTTTTACAATAATTGCCACATCTCTTCGACAGTCGCGTTTCTCGCCGATCTCGCGCGGAAGACTTTAATGATGCGTTACGGCACAAACCGGCGGGCGATAAAGTAATAATTTTATTCATTGCATGAGTCGTCAAGCTCTTTTTTTATAAATTACATCAAAAATGACATAAATACAGCATAATGTAAAATAATGCAAAATGTAGGTAAATGCATTTATTTTTTGTTGGATGGTTTTAAAGGAGGCATGAAATACGTAGGTATCACATCGCATCGGTTCGATAATATTAACTCTAAAACAGTTTTAAATTGCTTACTGTCTGCGCAGATAGACAAATACATAAATATTTTGATTTATTGTTGACTATTGAACAAAGACACTTTTGCATTAGCGATTGACTTAAATCGAAGATTAATATCCGCACTCTATCTGAGCGTAGGAGTCGATTTTTTTTAAAATAATTTTAATGATCCGTCTACGTTATCGGTTTTGCATTTACATAAAGTAAACCTGGAGATTTAAACCTGACGTTTAATAATAAGAAGTCGGTAGGTGGGCTGTGCTTTTACGGTCCCGTTCTTCTTACGCATCACTATTTCGCGTTCGTATCTCTTTCGGTGCGAGGAATAATCACACACAGAGAGTGGCATTAGCATATTTCCATTTGCGGCTCTATTTGAATAATCTAATCGTTTCTGTTGAGCTTATTTCGACGCACGTGCATTCGCAAGAAGAGCTTTAAATTCCATGTATGTATATTCTGGTAAGTGGTAACTTATTGTAACATACTGTGTAAGTCTCTATAATTCGCGAGAATGTATGACAGGACAGGATTTAGCGTACTAAGGCTTCCATTCTATAGCTCTTAAGAAATTTTAAATTTTAATCGTCCTTTAGTTTTAGATAGAAAACACGTCGTGTTTTAGTAGTTAGTTTTTGTAGTTAGCTCACATTTTCTTTTTTTTAATTTCACAATTTTATTTTTGAAAATTTTCATTAGACTTTTCAAATCTAAATTGAGGAATATCAAAAGCAAATGATGATGTGACACAAAAGGAAAAGGAGAAACAAAATCAACCGAGAACATTTGCTAAAAAGGAAAGGGAAAAGGGAACGAAGTTAAAACTGGCTATGGCAAGATAATTATAAATGGAGAAGAATGGAGATGGAATAACATAACAGAGAGTATTGAAAAGCAAACACCAAAAAACTAACAAAGTACGAACAGGACGGAAAAATGGGGCCGGACTTGGGTAAGTTAAGAGACATCAGAAATGGCACTTATACAAACAGTAAAAGCAAATGCAATAAAGAAAAGGGAGATATGATGACGAAGTGGATAATAGCAACATGGAATATAATAACCATCAATAACAAAGAAGAAGAATTATACAATGAATTTGAGAAAGCACAGGTCGACATTTTACCTCCATCTGAAACAAAAATGAAAGGTAAAGGAGCACAAGTAATAAATGATGGACATTTGTTATTGTACAGTGGAGTAAACCAAAATGTAATAGCTCAAAGTGGAGTTGGATGTTTAATCCATAAAGACTTTATTCAATACGTAACTAAATGGAAATTGATAAATGGTAGAATGATGACACTGGAATTAGAATTGCCAGATAAGAAGCAGACAAAAATTATAGTGGTGTATGGATCAAATAGTGATGACAAAGTAAAGGAGAAAAATGAATTCTAGGAAAACTTAGCACAAGAAACGGAGTTGGCAAGCGAAATGCGTTAAGAACAAGTGGCGAACAAACTAAAAATAACAATGGACAAAGACTAATTGACTTCTGCATTGAAAATGAACTTGTAATTACAAACACATTCTTTGATCACAAGGACGTACACAAGTTCACTAGAGTCAGAGAAAGTAGGGACGAGAAATGAATTATAGACTATGTTATCGTCGACAGAAAGCACAAGAAAGAAGTACAGGATACCGGGGTATACAGGGGCTCGGAGATAGGAAGCGACCATTATCTGTTCAAAGCGAAAATCAGAATGCGTATAGAAACAAGCAACAAACCAAAAAAACAAGAAAAAGCAAGAAAGAAAATATTTCAGTGAAGGCTTACAAACTGAGAGATAAAGAAATAGCTAAAATGTTTAGCGCACAAGTAGATTCTAAAGTTAATGAACTAAAATTCGAAATGGACGTAGAAACATTATGGGAAATATTTAAAGATACACTAACTCAAACAGCAGTTGAAACCTGTGGAGTGTTCAAAAAAAAGTAAATAAGAAAAAGCAAACAGCGTGGCGGACAAACAATATATAAGAAGAAGTTAAGATAAAGAAGAATTTGTGGAAGAAATACTTAAATAACAAGACAGTAGGATGCTACCATAAATATAAAGCGCAGAGAAATAAAGTGAAACTATTAGTCCTAGAAGAAAATAAAAACATGGGACCAATTCGGCAACAAATTAGAACAAGACGCGAAATCCAATCGGAAATTATTCTGTAAAATACTGAGAAATTTGAGAAAGGAAAAGTGAGACACAAGAAATTTCGTAAAAGACAAAAATGGGAAAGTTTTAAAAGAAGGAAATGAGATAATGGATAGATGGAGCAAGTATTTTCAAGACCTATAAAAATGTCATAAGATGTCATAAAAATGACAGGATCAACTGAAATAATTAATTATCATAATTATTATAACGGTTTAGTTAAAACTATTTTCAAATGAAATCACCAGAATTGTCACTAAACCGTTCATGAAATTACCAAATTTTCGACACGTCTGAACTGGTCTGAACTCACTAGAGAAATTGTCTGAAATTTCAATAGAAAGTCACTAACAGTAGTGACAAAATCACCAAATTGGCAACATTGGTAGTTAATGCAAACGAACTTACTAAACTTCTTTAAGACATGTACCGGAAAAAATTCGACCATTAATAAACAGCTATGAAAAAAAAATACAAGTGTCAAATTTTACATATTTAGAGATACGCGAATGACAATTAGATAAAGTTCTGTCAATACATTTTGTGTTTTCATTTAGATACGATAATACCAAAATGCAATCAAATCAAGAAGAGAGACGAAGATTAATAATTTCCAAATTTACTGAAAGTCCGAGTATGTCACAAAAACAGATGTCAAAATTACTGACTATTCCGAAAATAACGATTCAAAATGTTCAGCAAATTTAAAAAGAGATCTAGTGTACAGAGAAAAGCTGGGTCAGGAAGAAAAAGGGGTCGTGTGATAAAAAAGCAGAAAGCAAAGTTAAAAGGATTTCTCAAAGAAATCCTAATATATCAATGAGGGATGTGGCTAATAAAACAAATGTTTCGAAATCTACGGTACAAAGAATGAAGAAAAGATTAAATTTAAACAGTTTGTTACGTTTCAAATTTCCCGCCAAAGAAAACGCCGAATGTAGACGTTATCTGGCCCGCTTTCGATAGTTGGCGAGCCTGTACTCCTTCTTTGCTTTTTCGACGTCTATTGGTGGATGACGTACCACGTGACTGTCTTCGGTTTCGTATCCTAGCAATCTTCGCCTGCGACAATTTCGCCTCGTTGAGGTCCTTTCTCGTTCGAAGTGTGTTACAAGTCAGACGTTTTTACATGCATAATAAAATAATCGGAGTTCTTGCTCTTTGGGAGGAGTAACTCATTTGCGGCTGTGCCGGAAGATTTCGTGACACCATCGAACACATTTGGGGATAATTTTAACTCCAATTCCAAGCCTGGGAACTTATTAGCCCCCAGGTAATGTAAAAGTGCAATGGCGTGTATCAAAATGGCTGCTAACGAAACCTTTTCCCTTTACATTCAGGTTTTTCTGTTTGGGCGCAGTTTTCTGGCACAGGCTTTTAGTCCAGGCTTCTAGGCCTAGTTCTCCGGTGGCTCTCCCGCCCTGTGAATGTACCTGACCAGCCATCTTGACGATCCCAGCTGATACAGTTTGATCCGGATTGTCGACGCTACCCGCGGACGACAGAGGGCGTCGTAACTACCCACCGGCCACCGCGCTTCGGTTGGTAACGTTGACTCTGACGCATGACTGGACGCGCTGTCAAAAGGTTAGGTATTCCAACTTTAATTTAATCTGACGTTTTGCGAATCGATCGGTTTATATTTTATTCATTTCTCGTGAACAGTTAAATCGCGAGGAAGAATTTCAAACTACGTGTTGCGCTACGTTTGCCGTAGTTAATTTTAGCATAAATTAAGAAGCCACTTGAAATTGTGTAAAGTGCTGTATGTTCTGATTTGTTTAATAAAACCTCAGTTGTGTTAACTTTAACGTCGAGTTTGATTTCTGCGTTCACGCACACCAGTGAGTAAAGTCTCGCCTCTGTTTTGCTGTTGATTTATTTCTGCCCGATTTGGTCGATTGAAGACGATTGCTGGGAATATAGTCTTCTGGCGCCCTTTAATAATTTTACCAACTTAATCAACCCGCCCCATTCTTCACTGTTGCTAGTCCGGGCAACAGCTGATACGTTTCGTCAGCAGAAGCTTGTCATCTGTCAGTGGTAAGTAAGAGGCAAGTAGTTTAAATATAAATTTGGTGACAAGTTTTAAAATTCAAAATGCACCAGATTGATCTGAAGAAAAGGAAATTATCTGTAAATCGCGAGCTCGAAAACTTTACGAACAACATTTATCGAAATTTGAGTATTGCGTCATGGTTGACGAAACTTATTGTAAGGGAGATTTTAAGCAACTACTTGGTCAAGAATTTTACGTTGCCGAGCATCGAGAAGAGGTCCCTGCACAGTTTAAGAGCTGTTGTGTGACCAAATTTCCAACCAAGTACCTAATTTGGCAAGCGCAAGCTATATGCTCATGCGGATTAAAGAGTGACAGTTTTGTGACTAGTGGCAACATAAAGTATTTTTCATAAGATAAGAGCTCTGCGTCATTAATCGCCGAAGTTACATCCGACAAATATTTCAGTATTATTTCTTTGTCAACAGTGATTAAGGATGGAATAATGCTTTTTATGTCTGGTTATGCAATGCCAGACGCGTTTTATTTATGACGCAGAGCTCTTCTCTTATGAAAATTACTTTAAATAGCAATATTTATGTCGAAGAATGTTTAAGAAAAAGATTACTTCCATTAATTAAAAAGCATGATATGTCAGTATCGTTCTGGCCTGATTTAGGTGCCTGCCACTACAACAAAACGGCTTTAGATTTTTATGCACGGAACAATGTCAATATTATGCCGAAAAATGCAAATCCACCGAATTGCCCAGAATTAAGGCTAACTAACGTTACTGGGCCCAAGTGAAAAGAAAACTAAAGAAAACGAAGAAAACTTCCATTGACATAAAAAATTTCGAAAAAAAATACAAAACAAAGTGAAGTAAAAGCGTTAATGTTACATCTAAAATCGAAAGTTGTTAATTTTTATAGAAAATAAGTTTTTCGATTCCATTTGTTGTATAGTTTACAGAAAAATGTTTATACTTTACTAAAATAAATAATTAATTTAAAATGAAAATTTGTTCGGCGGTCAAATCATAAGCTCATAAATCTCTTCCGCGATTTAAACGTAATTAAATATTATCAACTAAGAATAGTAAAAGACGCCAAAAATTCTGAAACATATTTTATATTAGTGGCTTTTTGAAGTATTTTATGAAACAAAATATTTACATACAGGATGAATGACAAGTGTTCCGACAAAAAAAACGCATAAGAGAATCGATATCACAGATTACGGGAAAAATGTTTCAACAAAATGTTCAACATTTATAATTAATAAAAAAATTACTCCAAAATCAAGCTGCTGCACTCGCTTAGACACAATGCGACCTTGACACATCTCAATTCGTTTTATGACAGCTGGTAATGGAAGTCTGAGATGTTTCTCTTACGCAACGTAATTATTAATAATTTATAAAATAACTGGAACTGCGTATGAAATAAGGGTAACAAATTCGCAAATACATAATTGCATAAATAATTTTTTGTAAATTCTTGTGGATTATTTACAAGAGCGGAAAGTATCAATCGCTTCTTCACAAAAAAAGATCGCAAGGATTTAAATTTGGTAATCACGTCCGAGGGTGCACGATGTGCGCAAGTGCGCTATGTACTCTGTTTATGTGTGTTAGACAAAGCTAACGCTCAGCGAGTTTGTCCAGCTCTGCCAATTTCACTTGCAGTAGCTGACGCGGTCGGAAATATAATTGTCTTAAACGTCGCTACAATTTGTGATCAAATTGCGTACGTGAATGCACATCACAGATTACGAGAAAATTTAAATTGCTGGGGTTGTTTGGAAAATTTGAAACGATTTATTAGACTTAAAGTTCATCGCCGACAAGCTTTTTTTTATTAGGCTATAAAAACTTTATTATGTACAGCTGTTTCAAACGTCGTTGGTGATATGCGTTTTTAATCAAACTACTTTCGTGAATGAATGTAACAGATTACGGGATCATATTATTAAAAAATATGAAACAGTTTATAATTAATTAATAATTTAATTCAAAGTGAAAAGGATGCGTACGGTGGAACGAGGAACGATTTATAACCAGCACATCAAAAACACGGGATATGGAGTTGCAAGCGCGTCTTGAATAATTTAAACTTTTAATAGATTTGTGTTAATAATATTTCGTCACACACAAAACGAAGTTATAAATTAACAGAGATTACGAAGGTATTTACTGGTTCAAATGTTTTAAATTTTGTTTGTCAAAAAACGTTTATTAAAGTACGGGTTTCTTGTGGAAATAAACTTTATTTACAATACTATTTAAATTAAAATGAAAGAAAAATATTAAGGATTCTTAACACGGAGATTTAAATTGTTGTTGGTTTTAGTGATTTATTTGTTTACCTGTCGAAGCAGGTGTTAAAAGTGATCCTTTGATCATTGATAATTTGCTTCGGGCATTTATTAAGTAAATATTTTGTAGTTCGTTTTTCATGGAGCGGTGTCGGGCGTTGACCTAAAAACGAAGTAGACGTAAAATTCCACTTAAAGATCAGGTAGGCTGTGCCTACCATAAAGCGTTTGACGAGGGCATTTTTTCGTTGATCTGCTCATCCATTTTTAACGCATCGTCGTTTTGGGGCTAATTTTTGATTAATTATTATTTCTCGAAATCTAAAGTAGAAAGAATTTTTTTAACATTCTTCCCATACTCATCGTTTATCGTCGGAACAATTGTCAGTCACCCTGTATGTCTCTTGGAGTCACCGTAAAGTTAGATAAGACATAACATAACACAACAAAACACATTTCGATTTATTTGTGAAGAAAATTGTGTGCGAGTAAATAAGTCGGCTGTTTAGTAAATTAATCATTGAAAGTGTAAATAAGAAGCAAGGTCTAATTCGTTATTTATCGGTTATTTTTATTGTTTATTCTACCAGCCATCAATGTCACTTCCTTTACAGTTCAAAGAGCTCTTTTTCTCTGTGTTTAAGAAAAATAGAACTTAAAAAAACTGTTTAAATAATTTAATGGTACAACAAAGTTCTTTCTTAGATGTTAACAAAAAATGTATGTGATTTTCCTGAAGTTAGAAATTCTTCATACCTACTTGAAAACCTCCAGCATCGAATTAAAATTCAGTTAATTTTTGAATATTTGTTTTTTTTTTAATATTAATATTTATTATTAATTCGAAAGTGTAAAATTTTCTTTCAGTGTTAAATTAAACAGTGCCTCGAGCTATGATTTGCGTGACATGTAATCATCTTTGGTTTCAGATCTAGGCTCTGAAAAACTTCACAAGCTTCTAATTGCTTTCAGATCATTATCTATCGATCCACTTATTGCAAACAACTTTCGCGGTAACACGATAATCATGATTTTCAACCGTCACTTCCTGTAACATTAATAAATAATGTTTTTTTGAGAAATAAGACACGCTCTCCGGTTTTACGACCGGGGCACAAAATATGAAAAATATTTCTCGATCGCCGTTGCCGTTTCGCGTTGCGTCACGCCGCCGGCCACTCGTCGTATCGAAAGTGCAAATAAATCAAAAAAATAACAAACCACAAACAGAAGAAAAGTTCAGAAGATACCAGTGCTCTGACATTTCTCGGAAGAGAAAAATTCCGTGCACGACGTTCAGTAACCTTCGCCGCAAACTTTTTGCAGTTACGTAACGTATCGCATCTCTTTGTTCACTTCGGAGGAAAAAAAAACGAAAACGTTCAGCAGGAGCGTCGTATAAGGCCTGGCTGCCTTAAGCGTTGCACTTAAATGCCCAGTTTAAGAAGACTTGTTCCGACGGTTTTCGATTTCTTTAGTGATTTCATTGAAAAAGAACTACCATAATTAAAATTTGATAGTAAATAATGTATCCTACATCTATAGCTAGCAAATTCTCATAAATTACACCACAACATAACGATTGCCGAACTTTTCAAAGCACTTAAAATTAACGATTAACTCCCGGATATGGAAGTTGCTATACTAACAAAAATTAATTCATATTTCATTATGTGGCAAGCTTTCTTAAATACATAATACAGGATTTAATTGTGTAAGAACTTACCGAATTCTTTTCGGTACCTCCTGTCTCTATTGTGTGCCTCGCACTGTCTTTTGTTATCCTTGCCGAACCTTCCGCTCATCCTGCCAATTTCGTCGATCGACGCATAATTCGGAACGGAAGGGTCGTATTTCTGAGCCCTCCGCGAGTTTCCCGGAACATAAGAAAATGTCGAGCTCGACTCCAGTAGAGCCTCCGGGCTGCTGCACTCCGAAGACAACTCGAGCGAATCGAGATGCTCACGTATGTACGCATAATTTTCCAAGTCCCAAGGATCGATGTAGCTTTTCGAAAAGTGATGGGACTCTTCACTCCCCAACTCTATCGGACTCCAATACAGGTCGTCCGCGGGCATCGTGACGATTCGATCCTTGAGAGAAAACGCAACGTTAAAAAATTGCAGAAAGGAAGATGCATAAGGCATCGGATTCAATTAAGAATGTTTGGTAACGCGGTCAAGCAGTTTATGGTGTGTGCTTTAGTTGGATTGGTTTCTCAACGTGTCTTCGATTTGTTGTTTCAACTGAAATAGCACGTTTTACCGTTGCGAAATAATTATTTATGAGAAGTAAAAGAACGAATGCGATTAGATGACATTTTAACGGTGGTTTTCCGATTAAACCTGCGGGCTATTCTTGAATAGAGCGACAACAAAATACTAACGTAAGAAGAGAACAAGGAAAAATGTTTAATTAATGTTGATCGAACTTTACATAAAAATATTTAAAAAAGAAACGAAAGAAACAAAGTAGTAAACACCATCGGGTGTTACGTTTACAACTCATTTAGAATGCATAAAAATATATACATGTACAGTAGCGGACAACCCAGGCAAGAATTTGACATTTTGTGCGCCTCCTGTATAAAGGCAAGTAAACTTTGATTATCAGTTTACTCCCATGTGAACACAATTGTTATCTATGGGAGTAAACTAATAGTCAAAATTAACTTGCCTTTATAACTCGTGTCTAAATAAAAACCTGGTCAAGTAGGCTACATTTAGTAATTCTGCTATGTAAATGCAATGGATAAATTCTCGATCACAACCCACTTGACCAGGTTTTTATTTAGACGCTCGTTACAAGAGGGCCTTAGAGCGAATTGTAACAACATCGTTCAACTTTGAACTTGGTTCAATTACTATGGCAACAATTGTCTTTACAATTATTATTGCTATGGGAAAAAAAACAAAGTTCAAAATTAGATGACGTTGGTACAACTCGGCCTTAGACAAATTTCTTTGAATATAAAACTATCAGGCACGAGTCTTTACTGTAAATGCTAGATTGAAATCTGCGACGGAAGTGGCTGTTTTGAACCTCCACGTATGATTCATTATTTGTTGACGTTTTGAATGGTGGTTGTGCTTATAATTATTTACTGGTCGTTCTTCCGTAATCACCAAGAATAAAGAATTGGGAATTACGTTTCAAGATAAGTACATATTTTCATTCGTTTAATTTGTCTGAATGTTATGGTATTTAAAAGTATTTGTAAACAAAGAATGAGTTTATGATTCAAGTGAAAATCATGGGCGTAACGTATTCGATAGCAATTCGTTTTTATCAGTAGATCACTTAGAAGTGATTTGGATCAGTTTCGCTTATGGTGAATTCAACCGAATCGAACGCGTAAATTCTTTATTTTCTTACGGATTAACTGAATTTATATTCATATGAATATCCTTTTGCAACAGTGCGCCACTGTTTCCCGGAAACAACTCTCCACCATTTGCAACCTCCATTCCAGACACATATTCATTTAATATCCCGTGAATTTAGTTTAACAAAAAACATTGCTGTTACGTACGAATCTGAGAATTCATAGCAACATTTACAATTTGCAAATTAAACTGTCCTTTTTAAAATAGAACATAAGATGACAGCTGTCATGAATCTGTTCTGTTATTAGTGATTTCGATATACTTCTTGTACAGTTGCGGACAGAAAATTTCGGATGTCACTGTCACTCATCTGACGTATATATACATATAGGAATTCCTTAACTTTTACGTCAGTGGAATGACAGTGACATCCGAAATTTTCTGTCCGCAACTGTACTACAAAATAATAGCGACTCTTTCAGTTACATTAGATAAGTTTATTCTTGCTTAAAGTAAGTAAACTTAAAACATAAGGAAAACAGAAATTCTTTAATTCAAAACAAACACCACAAGAAGTTTTCAAAAATTTCTTCAATTACTTTCATGCAATGTCCTAAACGATTATGAAAGTTGTTAAACCCTTCAGTATTGGGGATAAAATTCGTCACTGCTTCCCCTTAAACGGCGAGGAGGTTTGGAAGTAACAAAGCGATGGAACCCTTCACACAGACTCAAATACACTCTCGCTCCTGAGGTCCTGACAAGTCTGTGACTTAGGACCCCGCTGGGCAACCACCATAGATTTAAAACAAAATTGCATTAGTTACTTGTCCAGTGGTAATTCTTCACTTCTTTCACTGACTTTTTTCACCTGACAGATGTTCCAAATTAAAATGGACAAATTTGATATGACATGAGAAACCCTAACGACGACGATCATACAACGATATTTTTAAAAATTGGAATTAGTCTCCATAGTAATATGAACAGCAATGTTTCTTATTAAAATAAAATCACGGTATACTCCTTCTTTTACTTTTATATTCAAAGGACAAATCAGGCTTTTATTGAGGTTATGTTTCTGTCAAGAAATATTTGAAATGTCAAACTTAATAAACAGATATTTCCCAGCAACTTCAACCTTTGCTTAGCAAAGTCATTACTCTTATTTATTGAGCGGAACTTTATGCTGAATTTTGTCGAAATAAAACTCAAAATACAAAATAACCAAACGATGTTGTTTTACTAGCGCCATCTAGTGGATTGTCACTGCAGTTTTAGAGAGTTCACTAAAGGAAAAAGATAAAGAGTACTTTTTGACTCTTATTCAATGCCTTCTATTGATACTTAGACAAATCAGGAGCTGCAATAAATTGAACTTAAAGAAAAAAATATTCGTTGCGTTTTCTGCTGTATTAAAAAAGTATCTATGAATTTTTGTATTTCTCGTTTCAGTAAAGAGAAAACTGATAAAACTAAAAGAGATACAAGTTCCTTAAGTATTAATAAGAATCTGGCGCCATCTAGTATTAACTAATCCAACTATTTTCTCTGCAATTCAAAGATACGTTAAAAACAAAAAAAGAAGTCTTGTCATTTAAAGTTTTTCTTAAGAAATGTGCGCTTCAGATAATGTATTTATCAAAATAGAGAATGAACAAACGGTATTCTTTTACTAGTGCCATCTAGGATTGTCGCTGCAGTTTTACAGCGTTAAAAAAGTTCGCTTTTTTACTTTCTCATTTCATTAAAGAGAAACTGGTAAAAATGTTCCTCAAATTTTAAAATGAACCATCTAGTGACTCAGAGGAGAACTAAATTCACCATAGTTCCAGTTTCTTTTTTTTAAGCAAGCACAGCAGGCATACTTAGCTAACTTACAATTCCTTTTTTGTTTTATTTTATGACAAGTATTCGACGCCTTCTATTGATACTTAGATAAATCAGGAGCTGCAAATTTCATTTAAAGAAAAATCTTCGTTGCATTTCCTACTATCACATTTTTTTATTGCTCATTTCAGTAAAGAGAAACTGGTAACAATTGAAAGAGCTCTAAGTTCCTTAAATATTAATATGAATTTGGTGCCATCTAGCATCAACTAATCGAACTATTTTCTCTGCGATTCAAAGAGACTGTGAAAAAAAAATTTATGGTTTTTTTCTCAAAAAATGTGCGCTTTAGATAATGTTGTATTTTGTCGAAATACAGAATAAACAAACGTTTGTTTTACTAGCGCCATCTAGTGAATTGTCACTGCAGTTTTAGCATTCAAAAGAAGGAAAAGATAAAGACGGCACCAGCAGGCACCACCTAGTGTCTTAGAGCAAAACCAAAATCACTACAGTTCCAGTTTCTTTTCAAACAGGCATAATAGGCGTATGTACTTATTTAAATTACAATTTCTTTTTTCCAAATATTCGATGCCTTCTATTGATACTTAGATAAATCAAGAGCAACAAATTTAATATAAAGAAAATATCTTCGTTGCGTTTCTTGTTATGTTAAAAAAGTACGCAACTTTTAGTTTCTCTTTCATGATAACTCATATTATTAGCTCTTGCCTTTTGGAACATTACTTTCCTGATTCTTGGAAACTTTCGCTTGTCCGTCCCATTGCTATGGTTTACCATCCGACTGAATTGGATCAATTTAGACCTATTATCATCTTACCGGTTTTATCAAAAATATTAGAGAAAGTCGTTGACTTGCAATTGCGTCCGTACTTAAACAGGTTGAATTTACTGCCTCTTTGCCAATCTGCACTACCGCCTCCGATAATATCTTTGCTGCGGCAGACAAAGGGCAGAATAGCATTTTGATACTTTTTGACTATAGCAAAGCATTTGATACTATGCATCATCCGGTGCTGCTCGCAATTCTTCATTTCATTGGCTTGTCAGACCCAGTAATTTCATTCTTTTCTTCCTATTTATTTAATCGTTCACAAATAGTGACCATTGGTAGCAATTCATCCACAAAAATAGTATTAGAGCAAGAAGTCCTGCAAGGCTCCATCCTGGGTCCGTTGTTATATGCCATCTATATCTGCAATTTTGACGATTATATGAGGAACTGCAAGCATCATAATATGTATGCTGATGACACTCAGCTTCTATGCTCTTTCTCTAGTAATGAAGCCTCCGCAGTTTCTCAAATTATCAATCGTGATCTAGCTGATTTAGTTAAAGTAGGTAATAAACATTCTCTTAAAATTTATTGTGTTATCTCATTTCAATTTCTGTGACGCTGTTTACGGTCCATGTCACGATGTTGCCACTCGGAACAGAATACTATTTAGTTCAAAACTCGTGTCTTCGACTTATCTACGGTATTAGAATATATAACAGAATATCTCATACCATGATAGAGGCTGGATGATTGAATATGACAAACAGAAGATGTTTACACTCCGCCTGTACATTTCATAAGATAATTTCAACTAAAACACCAAGATATCTGTATAATAAAATGTCCTTTAAGAAGGATGTTCAACATTTAAATATTAGATATAAGGGCCTTAACTCTCCCATTACATCATACTAGTTTTTTTGAAAGATCTTGCTCCTACAATATTACAAAAGTCTATAACAGCATCCTACGTAGTTACAAATTGTTACCTATTCATAGTTTTAAAATGAAAATGCGAGCATTCTTGTTTAATTGACGTTGTTATAGTTAGTTATGTTGTAGTTGCTTGCTGATTTTGTTTATTTACAAGAAGTATACAAATTGTTTTGTTGTTGATGATTCTTCTTTAAAGTTTTACATTTATTTAACGTCCTGTGCCTTTTTATGCATTTAACATCACATGCGCTTTTAACCATGCACATACATATTTATCTTATTCTTATTCTTGAGAGATAGGTTGAGTTGAAAAACAGATGGGTATTCTTGCCTAATCTGTGAACTCCGCCTTGCTTCCCTGCATTTCATCTAGTATCAACTAATCGAATTATTTTCTTTGTGAGTCAGAGACATTGAAAAGAAAAAAAATCTGTCATTTATAATTTTTTTCTCAAAAAATGTGCCCTTCAGATAATGTTGATAATGTTGTATTTTGTCAAAATATATAATAAGCGCCATCTAGTAAATATTACTGCAGTTTTATAGTGTTCACAAAAAGAAAAATACAAAGTGTTATCACACACACTGCAGACACCATGTAGTGACCTAGAGCAAAACCAAGTTCACCACAGTTCGAGTTTTTTTTTTCAAGCAAGCAGAGTAGGCATTTTTTCCTTGTTTTATGACAAGTATTCGACGCCTTCTTTTGATACTTAGATAAATCAGGAGCTGCATAATATTTAATTGAAAGAAAAAAATCTTCGTTGCGTTTCCTGCTATGATAAAAAAGTGCGCATTTTTAATTTCTCATTTCATTAAAGAGAAACTTCCCTCAAATTTTAAAACGAACCTGGTGCCATCTAGTATCCAATAATGGAACTATTTTCCCTACGATTCAAAAGAGACGTTAAAAAGAAGGCTGGCATTGGTTTTTGATTTTTTTTCTCTCAAGAAATGTGCACTTCGGACAATGTATTTTGTTAATAATACAGAATGAACAAAAACTAAATACGAATTATTAACGGTAATACATATTTCTATTAAACGTCAGAATTACTAGTGACAGTTTATACAGCCTGAATAAAAAGTAAGGAACATCGAAGGTGTTACAGAAAAGTACAGTTTTACAGAAAAAAGTTTTAAATAAAAGCTAAATGGCTTATTGTTAACCACAAACTGGCGGTCTTCTTTTTTTCTGGAACGTCCACAATCTTAGCCTGTGACATCAACGATAATTTTTTTAAATTGCAACCTGTATTTTTCTTTGATGGAACTGGTAGAGTATTTTTTCCTCTTTACGGTTCTATAAAATTATCATAGGGTTGTATAAGAAAAATTTCGAGATTAATAATTTATTATCTGAGACTGCTATGTTTTAATAATTTGTTTAATTTGTTAATTTCTTGCTATAAAAGTGTGAGCGTTTAAAACTCCAAATAGTAAGCATAGAAAATAAAAGTGATTTCTTGAAAATTTTTTAATGAAACCCTATAATGTCCGAAAAGAGAAAGTCACAGTTCGAAATTATGATATCATAGAAAAAAAATGAAAAACGCAAGTTTATGGCAAATAATTACATACTTTTTTTTTAAACTTATAATAACGACGCCTACCTTCGATGACCCTTCCTTAATATTCACAGGCAGGCTTGGATAATAAAGTTGATTTTTTTCGAATTTTTCTTATAGAACCTTATGATATTTTTATACGATCGTAAAAAGAAAAAAATACTCTACCAGTTCCGTCAAAGAAAAATATAGGTTGCAATTTAAAAATAAATTATCGTTGACGTCACAGGCCGAGATGGGGATGTCACAAAAAAAAAATAAGAACACCAGTTTGTGGCAAACAATTTGCCATTTAACTTTTATTTAAAACTTTCTTCTGTAAAACTTATAATAACAGCTCTACCTACGATGTTCCTTACTTTTATTCATGCTGTATATGAATGCTTCATGCAAAAAGAGTCCATTTAGCTTTTCTGATTTATATTGTTGAAACTATGAAATCTAGAACTAAAAGCAATGGCGTTTTTGATACACGCTATCTTGACGAACACTCAGAAAAAAATCATTAAAAAATCTCACCAAGGGATAGAATGTTTTTTTTGAATTTTCTGAAAATGTTATAAATGGCTAAGGATTCTTTTTGCATGAACTAAACGTCAAAAATATTAAAGTAAAGTTTACATTGCGCAAAAGAGTGTCCGTTAATAAATATTAAATACCCCTTGCAACTTTTGACAAAAAAACTATGTTTTCTATAGGTTTAGCCACAACTAATTTTAAGTAAACTTTATAATACTTAAATTTTAACTGGCTTACCTTCCGAATAAAAAATTAAATCGAATCTCTAATAACCCCCGTACACGTAAATCAACAAACGCTCAATTAACAGCGACACGCGCAAGTTGTTCCGAACGGGTTTCGTTCCTTCGTCGTACTGACTTATCGCCGCACTTTCCACCGCCGAGCGAAAATATCACCGCCGCGGCTTTTTCCCGTCCAATTCCGAAGAGTACCTTCACTTTCGTCGGGGGCCCAAGTGATGTCCGCCGGCGGCGGCTGCGACGGAACTTCTTCTGCAACCGGAGAAAGTGTGATCTTCAGACCCGCCTTTCCCTCAGCATGCAGTCGCCTAATAGAGCAGAGCTACCTTGAAATTTTCACCGAGAGATTCCACTTTGATAACTAACAACATTAATAAAAGTATATAAACTTGAAGTTGCTGCTGCACCATGTGAGTAATAACGTTAAGAAGTATGCCATCCCAAAAGTAACACTTCAAAAATTTGTTACACGTGCCTAATTACAGCAAACCACTCTTATTTGGACGATATAACACAATTGGTTATGATTTACGATAGAAAACTAAGTTTCTAACATTAAAAGAATAGATACAGGTGTTCCTCAGGACACGGTTTTAGACCCACTCCTTTTTTACTGATAAGCAGTAATAATTAGTTTTTGTTGTTTGTATTTATTAAATTATTAATGAACAGCCTAGGTACATGCAATAATTAAAAAAGGGAAACTAAATACTATGTGCGTGCAAATGTGTACAGGTGATAGTCCCAGGATGTCGCTCGTAACGAAGCATGGCTAATTGAAATAACAGTCGCGACTTTATCCTCGACTCTTATTATAATTTTCTTATTTTTTTTTTTTTAAATTAACATAATTATAATAATTCATCATTGCAAAACCGTCACTCTTAACGACAATAACACGAGCGAAAATAAATTCGAATCGTTAGCAACACAATGCAACAATCATTTAGACAGGAAGGCGCATTAAATTAACGCGTCCTTGGCATCTGAACGTTCTCACAATTTGTACGTCTAATTTCGATTATAATAGTAAACACAGAGGCGTGTATTTTCGAATGTATACCTCACGACTTCAATGGATTTCGTTAGCCTCCGTCTGTAAATCTGGCTCGAAGGACCGTAAATTATTTAACACGCAGCAATGCGTGTGCTGTTGCACATCCTTCGAAGCAATCGGAAACAAGTGCTGAATGCTAATTTGTCATACGTAATGATTATTTATAACGGACTGAAACAATAAATATTGTTTTTTTTTATAGGCGATTGATTTGTCTTGTATTTATTTGTTTTACTGTTGGACAGGAAGTGTGGAAATATTATCGAAGGATCAACTACTTACTTATACACGACCAGTATAATAAATGTAATTAAAAAATATAGAAACTTTCAAAACAAATTTTTTTTTAAACAAGGCAGATCAAACATTATGTTTAGATTACATCAGTTTTTCTTTTTTTAGTATAACGGAAGGAAGTAATAATAAGCAAAAAAATTATATGAAAGTTATTTTTATGATTTCTTTTGCTTTCAACAACAAATTTATTTATTCTTTGTTAATTACTATCACTTTCACTGCAGAGAAATTCATAAAATTATGAATTCGTGCAATTATCTTATTTGATTGTTTACGTCTTAATTGACTGTTCAATTTTGATATTTTAAAAACCATTGCCATTTCCATTTGTAATAATTTCTGTATTTAAAAATTGAAAATACTCCTGACAGTTACAGCACGTCGATTGATATTTTTGAGATATTATACAGCGTGTAATCGAATAAGTTTCACATATTAATACTGTAAGTTCTTCATCACATAAGGAATTGATTCTGCAAATATCAATGTTCTTGCTCTAAAATAAAAAACTGACCTACCACAAGAGCGCATCGCCTTTTGTTTGAAAACCTCTGCTCGTTCGTCAGTGCGCCTGCGATTTTTATAGACGCATCGTAAAATGGTAAATTCCGCAAATGTCACGGTCACTGGGTTAGTGTCACCCGCAATACAATTTGAAACGAAATATTCGAACATCTGTTTCATTAAATAATCCACAATAATTACATCCTCATATTTCACACTTTGTAAACAAATAACACACTATGTGATATAATTTGTTAATTTCTTATGTTATAAAATAATGAATGTAAGTTATAAGTACATTGATAAGAAACAAATTGGTGACAGGGAGTTTTGCGGATGCGAACATTTTTTTCGGTTCCGTCAAATAAATAAATGCATTGACTGCACTAAATACAAATGTTTAGTTTAACGCTTTCCCTAAGTTTTGAGAACATTCTTAAATCAATTACTGCAATAATAATGAAGTAATTAGGTGCGATTTTATCGCTCGAGTTTAACAGTGCGATCATTTATTGTTTAATTCACGTATAAATTACTATTTGCTATTTTCAAATTATAAAGGACGTCTAATAATTAAAAAGGCAAATTTCAACGCAACACTTGCAACTATCGTAATCAGCTGACACTGTGAACAGGCGTACACACAGTACCTCCGCGATCTTTCGGAATTTTTTTTGCTTAGTCCGAACGTAATAAAGAATCATAAATTAAGGTATGATAAGTTCGGCGCTTTTTGTTCCAATAATACTTTTAGAATGTGAGCTTTATTGAATTAATTGTTACCAATTTTTTGTTACTTATTGTTAGTAATATTGTTATTAATTAAGGAAATAAAATTATTATGTAAACAGCGTTTGCTGTGTATTGAACCGCGCCTAGTGGTTATCAAATTTATTTGTATTAATTATATTGTTCAACACATATTTATTTACATTTGAAAATAAAGATTATTATTATTATTATTATTATTATTATTATTATTATTTTGTGAAAAATCTGCATATCTATTACTTAAATATTAATTTAAAAATCAGCTGGGAATCATTTATTGCGTATAATAATAAATTTCGCTCAGCCGTTCGGGCCGTCCGGGGCTTTAAATCAAAGCCAGCGGTTCTCAAACGTTTTATGCAAAAACTAGACATATATTTTACCGGAGTTATTATTGACATTTTTTTCAAACGTATCTCGTAACTTCGCTTCTTTTCTTTTGTATTAGCACTGTTATTAGTTGTGGTTACAATATGTGAAACTTATTCGATTACACGCTGTAGAGTGTGTCAGTAAGACATTCGTACTACATGGACGTCTACGAACATCGCTCAAAATCAATTGAATAATAGTGTACGTTCAAAAAAATCCATTATCGAGACGACTCTGAACTTGCTTTTATTTCATGATGGCACGTCGAACTTAATACCAGTGTTGCCAAATTACTTTAAGCCGATTACCCTTTTCAAATTTTAAAAAACCCACTGTTACCCACATGGAGTAAATTACTAACTTATTTACTCGCACTCCCAAAACAGAAAATAAATGGTACAAAATTTATTTTATTTAAATAGCTAATAATTTACCTTACACATTTGGACGTTGCACGACAGATTTTTCAGGTTAAAATCATATGTGGGACTGTGGGCGGCAATCGGCAACAGTGATGCCAACCGACCAAGCGGCAAGCGTACATTTCGGTAGTTGTAAACAATTTCGGTAGATGTCTCTGAATTTCGGTAATCTATTAAAATTTAAAATGGTTGTGAAATGGTTTAAAATCGGGGTTGAGCTAATTTAAATCACTTGATTAAAATTATGTTTGAAACCACTGATTTTATTCAAGCGATTTTTATTTTTGAAAATCACGATTAAAAAGAAATTTTTTAATTCTCATGAAATAAACAAAACTGGATCCAAATTACTTTAATAAGACGTTTGACACTCATTGTGCAATTTTTGACGCAAAAGAAAACAAAAGACGATCGATAGATAAATAAAGAAAATTTCTAAATTTAACAAAAGTGACACAAAAATTTTAAAAAATTGCAAAAATTTAAAAAATCCCATTAAATAAACGGAACTTCTAAAATTAAGAATTGACAGTTGTGCAATTCTTGACGTAAAATAAAACAAAGACGATCGGCAAATTTATAAAATTTAAAAAAAATAAATTAAAAAAATTCTCATGAAATAAACGAATCTGGATTGAAATTATTTTAAGACGTTTGACAGTTATTGCGCAATTTAACAAAAATTACCTACACAAAAATGAAAAAAAAAAATAGCAAAAGTTTAAAAAATCTCGTTAAATAAACAACACTTTCTAAAATTAAGAATTGACAGTTGCGTAATTCTTGTAAAATAAAACAAAAGACGATCGACAAATTTTTAAAATTTTAAAAATAAAAAAAATCTCATTAAATAAACAAAACTGGTTCGACTTTGTAAAATTCAGAATTAACAATTAAAGTAAAACAAAAGACGATCAACAAATTTATAAAATTAAAAAAAAACGAAAATTAAAAATAATCTCATGAAATAAACAAAATTGGGTCCAAATTATTTTTAAAACGTTTGACAGTTATTGTGCAATTCTTGACGCAAAATAAAACAAAAGACAATCGATAAATAAATAAATAAAACTTATAAATTTAACGAAAATAACATAAAAGTAAAATCAAATAATAAAAATTTTAAAAATCTCATTAAATAAAAAAAACTTTCAAAAATTAAGAATTGACAGTTGCGCAATTCTTGACGCGAAATAAAACAAAAGACGATCGATAAAACTAAAAAAAATAAAAATAAAAAAAAATTCTCATTAAATAAACAAAACTTGTTCGACTTTCTAAAAATCAGAAGTAACAATTGTGCGATTTTTACAAATTTAAAAAATTCGTTAAATAAACAAAATTTTCTAAAATTAATATTTGACAATTCTGTAGAGTTGGGAGCACTGATCGGCAACGTGGATTTGGCGGTTAATTACAGCGTTTTCCACTGGCTGTACCGGTGTGCACTCAGGATATCTCTATCTCGTTTTATTACATAAAGCTGAACCGAGATGAAAGTACACTCGGTGCACACTAGTGCAGCCAGTTGAAAACGCCATTAGTTACTTTATAGCATTTTCGAGTCATCTGCACCGGTTGCACTCAGTGTACTTGCATCTTCTTTTAACGTCATGTAATAAAACGAGATGAAGATATTCTCAGTGCGCATTAGTGCAATCAATCGAAAACGCTATTCGTTTTTGCCGACTTCCGGCTTTAGTGATTTCTTTGTAGCCGTTAGTAACGCTGCAACATCACTAACAAGACGTCAATCAAAAATTTAAAATTAATGTTTTTTTTTCTTGAAAATATCCATTTTTACCCACACATTTCTTTTACTCGCAAGGTTGCTTAAATTACCCGTAATTCGGATAATTGCCCGCACATTGGCAACCCTGCTTAATACGTATGTTGTCAGTGCACAGTGTTGTCAACTTAGGAGATTTTTCCTTAAATTTAGGGGATTTTAGGTGTTGAAGGGGAAATTTAGGGGATAATTTTTTAGGGGATTTTTCAGGGTTTTTTTAACACTAAAGAAATGAGTAATACTTAGAACTAATTCTTTAGTTACATAAAGCAAATTAATTTTGTAATTTTTGGTCTCGGAAATAAATATTGTATTTGAAATCTACGCTTATGATTTATCTTTGTACTGCCACATCTGTTGACATAAAAGATAGAGACATGAAATCATAAATTACTTCAATCCACGTGACCAATTTGAATTAGCTTTTGTTTTCTAGAAGTGGCAACTGAAAAAAGGGAGGTTACTGTTTCATAGCGTGGATTTGTCGTTGACTTTCGTGACTGTAGGTGATTTGTTGTGTTTAACCACTCTAACCAAACATTCCCAGATGGTGATGTAAATTATGATGCCTTAGTAAATCGCAAGCAATACATTCTCGAACGATTTAACACACAGCACTGCATTGTTACCAACAGAGTACAATGTGTTGCCTATACGGCCGCGTCACGTGGGTTGAAATCATTTGCGATTTCCCTGTATATCTCCCACATTAGTATATTTTTATATATTATTTATTTACAAACAAACAAAATCAATTCGTTTAATTCGATCTGAAATTTTGAATCATGCTGCGTAGTATTATTATAAACTGAAAAAGCTGCTCCCCGTTCGTCTCAAGTTGTCATCATCGTCCGTTTGGTTTCGTTCCAAATCTATGCCCAGTATGTCCTCTGTAAGAGTATCAAAGTCGATTTCCTAAGACGATGAACACGTTAAATCGATGAAATGTTCAGACGTCATCGCAAACCTGTGGTAGAAATGAGAAATTTTGACCGGACTCGTCGTCGGCTTCGTCGCCCTGAACGCTGTCATCTTCAGGATCGTAATGCATCAGGATCGAGAGGCACTTGTACGCAGCTTCTCGGCTAAGTTTTTCTCCTGGAATTAAAAATTTGCTCTAAAGGCCGTTTTAGTTATACAACAAATACAACAAATTGTATCAATCTTAATTTTAATTGAATCGAAAACAGTTTGAAAAAATAGAACGTGTTCTATCTCCAAACCAATCTCCATCTCAAAATTATAACCGCATCAACAGCTTTACAGAAATTTACGTTTCACTAAACTGTAGATATTTTTGGTTCCAACCATCAGATAAAGCTTGTGAAAAAGCGTTATATTTATACTTAATAATAATTACAAACATTATCTGATGGTTACAATCAAAAATATCTACAGTTTAGCGAAACGTAAATTTCTGCAAAGCTATTGATGTGGTTATAATTTTGAGATGGAGTAGAGACTTTTCTGTTCCTAATTTATTATATAAACTGAATTAAATTTAATTATGTGCTATAATAAGGCATCAATTTTATGCTTTCTAAAAGTAATCAGGCATATAAGTCATCAATTATGATGTAATTGATGACTTACTTCTTCGTTTGCAATTGTTCTACTAATTTAGAATAGTAAATACAATCTTTTCCACGACAAACTATTTAAATGTTTAATTATTTCAAGCTTTCCCTATTTCACACGAAAACGTGCGACTGTTAACGGTTTCGTTTAAATGCAATTTGCTCATTATCTACAAAAAGAAAATGCAATTTTCTGCGTTCCATTAATTCGCTGCTACCGTTTAGCATTTCATTAAAAGACGGAAGTGCGAGAAAGTTTTCGCGCACGAACAGAAACACTCACTGCGGTGGTGAAAACGCAGGAATATTTTGTGAATAACTTCAGCTGCTGAATATTTATGAATGTAAATGTGTAAGCAAACGCGAAGGAAAATGTTAATTTCTAGCAATGTCACTATGGTTACGTTTTCGAAGGTAGATTAGCTTATTAGAAATTAAAGTGTGGATTCTGATTTAAATAAACGTCTTTAGTCTTCAAAGTTCAACTATTTTTGTCAGATAAAAAATTTTAATACCTCGTTCACAAATAATATCAGTAAACTCTTCTGCGCCTACTTCCTCTCCACTACCATATTCGGTACATTTGATAAAGTTTTCGAAACCCTCCCTCAAATTATCCATAGATACTCCATGAACTGGTCTGTGATTGATGTAGAGCTTGACGAAGTCTACGAAACTAATTTCTTCCGGATAGGCGCTGTTATCGTCAGAGTTTTGATTCCTTACATCGTTCAACATATTTTCTATCTAAATTAAATCAAATCCAGAAGACTTTATGCAGTGAAGGTTTCACAGTGATATTACCTCGTATTCGCTTGGATAGTATCCACAAGCCCTCATCAGGTCCGCTAACTCGGTGAGGGCGATGCGATCGGTTACGTTGCGTGGTAAAACCGAGTTCTCCCCTTGGTGTAGAATTTGCATGTAGTAAAAGAGATTCTGCATTTCAGAGAACAACCAACCTCTGCTACCCCCTTCGATCAGGCAGTAGAATGGGGACAGTTCTTCGCCTCCTGCGTCACATAAATTCTCAACCGCACTAAAAAAAATTGTGGCTTTAAAAAAGTGATCTGGTTCTTGTGGAACATCTACACAGAGTACTCTGGAAACAACAAAGATTGTGAAGGCCAAGTTGGTTCGACAATATATAAATGAATGAACAAAACAATTTAATCAAATTAAAAATTAGAGAAGATAGACTAAGAAGAAAAATTTAAAAACGAGGAACTATTTCTTCCATGTCTTTATGAGTGAAAAAAAATTAAAGCAAGGAAATTAAAAAAAAACTATTACCGAGCAACGAAAACGAAAAAAAAGCTACAGTTCAACATTTGTTCTATTGTAACACCAGACGAATTAAAAGCTGCATACAATAGTTAGAAAAAATTCTGAACGACGCGACAGTAATACGTCGGAAGAAGCACAAATATATAAAAAGAATGTCTTAAGAATGCGATGTAAGTAATTGTTATTTTTTTAATAATTTTGTTGTAAGACGATTTTGACTGCAATGGATCCCTCGAGCATCCTCTGTACAGCTGTTTCGGCTCTTTTTGGGGCCTCGTCAGCAGAAGCATAGCTCGAGTATTCCACTGCAAACCAGACTGTACAGAAGATGCTTTGCATCTAGCAAAGAGATTCCTTGGTAGTTATTACCGTCAGGTATATCAACTTTTTTATACGGGGTGCTTAATTTGTTGTTTTTTTTTGCTGCTATATGTTTTCGTTATTTTAGGCATATTTTGACCAACACGTGATACGAGTTGATGTCTGCTCCCCTACATGATTTCACGATTGTAATCAAATTTTCGTGACACTTATCTATACCTCCCGTTATGTTTTTATATATCTCTTCGTTTCCGACCTTAGCATTTAAATCCCTAAAACTATCTTTACTGAGCGCCTCTTCGCCGTACTGTACGTCCTTTCCAATGTTTCGTAAAATGCATCCTTAACTTCGTCATTCTTCTCTTCTGTAGGTGCGTACAGATTCACGATTTCTATGTTTACGCTCTCTTTAACTTCAATACTGCACATTCTATCTGACAATGGAGAGAATCTTGTGATTCTTTTTTGATTTTCGGGATTCACCAGAAACCTTCTCGTGTTACATCCACTTGTAAACAATGTATAATCTCCTACCTTTATTGTATTCGTGTCTTTGATATGAGTTTCCTGAATTGCTAAAATGTCTATTTTATATTTCTTTACTACCTCAACCAAATTCAAAATCGCACCTTCCTCGTAAATTCCCTGTACATTCCAAGTCCCCATATTTAAACAACTCGTGCCTTCCTTTTTATCCCTTATATTTATATCTTTTTCTTTCTTCTTGTTATACTCTGTTTTTTGGTTAGATTTGTTCACCGTAATCGTTACCTTTGTCATTGCCATGTCATCAATCATTTTTCCCAATAGAGATTTGCACTTCAGTTTTTTTAAGAGCTACCTGCTCTGGTCTTATCGTTAGTTCTATCTAATTTTTCTGTTTCAGAAGAAATCCAGTCCCATCTCCCCATTCAAGATTAATTTCTTGTAGTCTACCTTAACTTTCGTTCGTTTCGTTTCTTTCTTCCTCGTTAATTAATCTTTGTACCTCTCTTTCATCCTTTGAGTAATCATCGTTTATATATAGTTTTTCTCTTCGGATATCTTTTAATTTATTTTTTTCTTCATTACCCCAATCTTATCTTCTAAACTTCCTAATCTATCCAACATGTTTTTGCTCCAATTCTAAACGCATTATTTATTTAATTTTTAATTCTATGTGTTGTTTAATGAAAGACACCGTACTTTCTTTAATTTCTGCTCCGTTATTACCTGTGTTCAATCCATTTAAAAAACAAAAGTTATTGCCTTTCAACTGTTGTCGAAATGGAAATAATTTTACTGAATCCCTGTTTAATGAAAAGTAAATGTTGTTACTGCGGTAGATACCTTCCACTTAGCTTGTAACAGCACCACAATATCTGCTTTCTAACATTCTTCGTTATTGAGATATTAATTATCAAAGTTATATCCGTATATATCTTAAAAACCATAGGACTTAGGTATAAGGAACTCTCATCAAGCTTACTCTAAAATAACCTGACAAGCTCAAATTCGTTATAAAATATAGGGTGTTCCATTTAAAATGACGAAGTAACACATCGTACAGCCAAACTGGGACATCCTGTATATTCGAAAATAATTTTAAATTATGCGGAGCTTGAAAGTATGATACTTTTGTATAAAACATTTTTCCATATTTTCATTAGAAAAGGCGTAAATGAAGAAACTCGGTTAAATGCCACAGAGTGTATAATTTGAATTTTGGCAATTTTGTGTGCGAGATGTAAGTGGGGCGCTAGTTAAAATTTTGCCAGAGACACTCGCTTGTTTAGTTGGGGTTTACAAAAACTGATACGAGAACTTCAAGTTATTAAAGTTGTAAAGCAAGCAATTGTAAAAAAAATGTTGTGAATATTATACAGTATCAGACAGTGTGTACGGGATAAATGACAGTAATCCCATAACGCCCTGTATAATACACAAAATTGTGGATTATAAATAACATTATGTACAATATAACCAACGCTTTTCATTTAAAAATATAATTTAAAGACAAGCTTTCGAACTTGTTCAGAAATCGATTGATTAACTCGCAGGAATGTCGCCATGTTAGATGATGCGTCCGACCAGATTTTTCAGATTTCCGTCAGTTTAGAAGCAATACTATGTCAAGGTACATTTTTATTGACAGAAGAATAATTTCACAGGGCGGTAGCTTGGATTAAGATGATAAAAAAATGTCATATAATATGGTGTCCTAAACGTATTTGTTTTCGAGAAAAAAAATTGAATTTCAGAAACTTACATCAAACATGCGACGAAAGAATGGAATTCCTGCATCCATTGGAAAAAACGATTTAAAATGTTTTTTTTATTAAATTTTTACGTCAGTTTCGCGAAAATAAATTTGTTATTTTAAATTTCGAATAAACGAAGAAATGAACGCGTGACAACACCCCACCAAAATCCGCATATGGCCGAAAGTATTTTTATTCCTTCATGATTTGAAAACGATTACATTTAGGACACCATATTATACAACAATTTTTGATCGTCCTGATCCAAGCTACCATCCTGTGAAATTATTCCACTCAATTCGATAACACCCTGTGTAAAGATGGCCCGCTATCACCTAAGATATCTTTATCTTTTTCAATGTCTTAAAATTTTCCAATGTATAAAAGAAACCTTTTTTAAAACGCTGATAAATATAGACGATTATAACAATAACAGATTTATTTAAATTTTTTAATGAATCATAAAAACCAAGGGAATAATTAATAATAAAAACAGGTTGGACTAACTATTAACTAATAGCATTAAATTAATTACGAAGTATTTTTAAAAGCCTTATCAAATAATCAACATTTAACAATTTTTAAATACCTTATTTCAATTTATTTTTATCATTCGACACCTGAATATTAGAGCACCATACATGCACAGCAGCAGCATTTTCATGACTACCGATTTATGGTGGCAAGAATAATTAATGTTAGTTTTCATTTCCATATGAAAACAATGGAAACATTTCTGCACAAAATTTTGAAAGACCATTTTATTTATTAATATTCATTTATTCATTTTATTGGAAGGATAATTCTAAAATAATTCATAATATATTTGGTGTATTTATTCTTTGATTAATATTAATATATTTATTGATTTATTTTAAATATACACTCGTGGCTAAGTAAATCTTTGCTATTCGAAGGACACGTAACCCTTAGTGGCAATATAAGTGCGGAACGATAGAATACGATAGCCGTTGTTTCCATTGCAGATCAATAAGGGCGAGGGGTAACGATTTTAATGGCCACTACTATATACAGGATGTTTCAAACAAAAGTATGATTTCCATATTTTTAATAAAGGAAAAATCGATTAGAAAGAAAAAAATTGCTTGACATTGAGAATGGAACTTAAAAAAAAGATTTAAGGAAATCAGGAAGGTGATCTTACAAGGTTTAAAAAGGATCTACAAAAAAAGAATTAGATTACCTACTCGATATGTATTTTCCACATCAAGACGCACGAGTCATCTTCACCACACGTGAATATGTATTCTCCGTCCTTATCTATGCAGAAATTTAATATCTGAAACAAAATTTCCGTTGTTAACGTAACTTACTGAAACTTCACCATTATATGGTCTTCACCTTTCGCGGATGTGCAATCGTTCCCGTATACTTATAGGGATTACCATCCGGTGGCAAAATCAACATACCAATGTGTTTAGTGTTGCAAAAAATCAGATATTGATCATCTTCACGTTCAACGATCTAAAGTAGTTCAAAGTGAGGAATGATAGAGGATTTTTTTAAATTCACCTTCATTTGATTAACCGGGCTTTGACTGAAGCAAGCGAGCGAAGGTCCCAAGAAAATATGACGGTACATGTTGGTTTCCGTATCGAAAATTTTTAGCTTGTGCTAGAAAGCGTCAGCGTTTTTTGATTGGCACAGAAATTTTCGGCGAGTTTACCTGATCGTCGGCCAATAAAAAAAAACGTTTGTTGTTGACGGTGGGAAAAAAATATTCGATGATTGCGTTACAAATCGAACTCTGGTCGGTTCTCTCTCTGGTTTTTATCGATAGGAGTTCTTCTTCTCTGAAATGTAATGCAAAAGTACTAGACGTTTTAGTTTAGCTATCATAGTATTACTTGTCTTCTAGATTGTATTTTACGATGTGTCTGTCGCTTCCGATCGTGTACAACTCGTAAGGTTCATCTGAGGTGAACATTATGTCTGTTATGGCTTTGTAGTGAGACCTGATTTTTGCAGAGAATTCCCATTTCCTATTAAAGTTGACACATAAAAAGACCGTGTGGTTGTCATCCTAAAAAACGCAGTATTCATTACTTTTTATTTTTTGTTCTATAAATTTGAACCATACTTACATAAAATGCATAATATTTTGTGTCTTTTGAGAAACACATGCGCATGATCGCATGTTTCGTGGGTTGTATGGGCACACTGTACTGGTGTTGTAACATGATTGGATCCAAAAACCAAACTTCTCCGTTACTCCTTCCCACAGCCAAATAAAAACCTAATAGATGTTCCCAAAATGGTTATGAAATTAAAAAATTTTAATTATCTCACATTGATGGGAATATTTGAGGCAAGTGATTTCCGCATAGGATGGTTTGGCTCCTTCCTCTTCTTCGTCAACAAGTTCAAATTCGCCCTTCTCAACTGGCGCAATGAGAGCTTCCGGTAAAACTGTAGTGGTAAGCATGAGGTGCGTTTCATAATTGTATAAGCTCACTCTCCCTTTTTTGTAAGCAATCATAAGATACGGCCTACAACCGATTAAATTATAAAGCGACCTTGATTACCGGATTTTGACAATCACTTTTCATCGTGAACATCGATGGCCGCCACATCTGAATCTGTGACGGTGAAGAGATACTCGAACGAATTGGTCATGTAATCGATTTTGGCTAGGTTTCCATCTACAGTAGCTGAAAAGATATTTTCTTTCAAAACACCCATACACCAAAAATGAAATACTTACATATTAAGAAGTCTCTTACGATAAATGGTGGTCTATTGATCGTGGCGTCCGAGGGTACCAAGTTCTTGTATAAAATCTCATACTCCTCAGACACGTCTATGAAGTCACTGTCTTCGAGTATTTTCCTTGGACTTGGTATGTTAAAGTGCTCTACGATATTTTTGGGTAAGTAGGTAACTCTCATAAAAGTGAATTTTCAAAAAGCTCACTATCATCCAGGTCAAGTGGGTCCTCGAATTTGTAACACCTAGGTTCCATGTTGAAACTTATGTAATTTATAGCCGGCAATTTAAAACCATGGCACCAGTATAATATTTTAAGCCGTTTGTCAAAGAACGTTATAAACCCACGGTCATCGGTGGTAACCAAAAAACTGTGGGGAGGTAAATTTGGGGACATTTTTGAAAACTAAACCTTTTACCCGTCCACGTATTTCAGGCAGGTGATTTTGTGCGTCGAAATCTTGATTGTCTTCACGAATATTTTCTGATTTGCTTCCGGTTCTAATTCGTACGGTACTACGTTCAAGGCGTTTCCAAAAACTAACACGCACCCGTCAGTCGTGGAAGCCATACACTCGTTGCATTCGCACACGTAAGCGCAGTCCGTTATCAAACGAGTCCGCTTACGTTTTCTGATCTCTGGAACGTGGGGCTCGCTTAGTTTTCTTTCGTTCGAATCCTAGAAACATATTTGAAATTTTGTGATGTTGTAGACACGTCGCCCTACTCAAGGACTCGATGTTTTGCCTAAATGATTTCCTTCGCGCCCGCTTATCGCTCGGGAATGTTTATTTCAAAGCCAAAGCACGCTTTGCCCAAAAAGGGAGTTGTTACGACCACAACTTACCCACTGCATAAAGACACAACGTTTTTCAAATGCAACCATGAAATGCTCTTGAACATTCGGATTGAAAGCAATAGCAACAGCTCTACCATAACTCGTCTTCTGCGTGTACGTATCTAGTTCAAACAAAAATTAATGTTTGAACATACCGAATCGATAGAGGCTGTGTATACCTTGGGGAGTATCATCCCCCTCCGTCCAAAGCCAAAATTTGACGGTCGCCTGGATCTCATCTGTAATACTAATTATGTATTTCCCCCCGCAACTAATCTGCAGAATTCCCGTGCCACTATCAGGATTCGCGTCGAAGATGGTCCGAACGGGGTTTCTATATTTAAAAGGGCTTCATTAGTTCATCCTCAAAATTACCATTTCATCCCCCCTACTTTGATTCCAAATTCCAAACGATGATGCTGTTTTCGGGGCCCGAATCTGCAGTGGCCAGGTACTTCCCCGAATTCTCTATCGCCATCGACGTGATATTATTTTGCTGAAAATAAAAAATTAACGTCGTTGACTCAGTTGGTTTTAAATTGATGTGCTTACGTGCCCTCGAAAAATTTCCATTTGCTTTGAATCGTAATCGTACAAGATGCCATTGTGGGCAGCCGCGTAGAAAACCAGCGTCTCAGTCTTTCTCGTCAAATTTATGAAAGGTACAGTCACGTTGATCCCGAACGACCAAATCAGACTCTAGAATAAAACGTTTGAAGCTGCTCCCCGTTGGAAATGTGGACTTACAAAAGGAGTAACTTCGGAATCAAACTTGGGCAGGGATTCTTCGCTTTCGCCTTCGAATTCTTGACTGTGGGTGGAGGTCACCGAAGTCTTATCGCTGTGCAGATGAAACTTGATGTTCGAATCTAAACCGTCGGTGTCTGCTGGTAGATCTGGGTATGAACCGAATATAACATTCAGGCTTAAATCGCCGACTTTCTTTATTCCAAATGCATCCTCTCTCATCCAATTTCCAATGTGTTCCACTGTTAAAGATGAATCCACGTCTGAGATATCTTGGGTGTCCAAACTATCGGATATTTCACTCATTATAAAACGTAGATTATTTATCGTTTCATTCAATCATATGACAGATAATACTTCTTCAACTTAACAGCCTTCTTTAGCCTTTTTAAAACTTTTTTATTAATGTAGTAGATTTGATCAGAAAATTGATATGCCCTGACATGAATCGTTGGGGTTTCGCCCCCTCCCCACTAAATGTTGAAAGATGACTATTTTTCCGCTGGGGGTTTCCTTTTTTTTTCATATTAGAAAATAACAAAATCGTTGACTCGTACCTACGTAAAAATGTGAGACCGCGATTTTCACAATCCCTTTTGATGAGCTGAACCATTCGAGTAAATATTGCGCAAACCACAACAAAGTGCCGACCAAAGTGATTGCTCTCAACGGAAACGAATCTTAATCATTCGGGGATCGTGGAAGTAAAAAACCGGAATATTGCGCCAAAGGAGTCGACGATGAATGAATAAGACCGTGGATTCTGATTAAAGTCTGCAGTACACTTTGTTGCGCAGCAAACGAACGAAAATGAGCTGATTCTATTATGGTAATTTATGTATCGAAATCTAGTCCAGTAAATAAATAAATAAATAAGTCCCGGCCATTGTTTTCGGTGAACGGTCTTGACGTGAAGACGAAAATGGAATTGGGTCGATCGCTGTGCGCCTTTGTCTTTGGTTCTGTTGTTCTATGTATTTACGTGTCTTGCAGACCTATAGCGAAGGAAGAACAGGAAGTGCCAGAGACGCAAAATTCGAGCATATCAGTGCAAAACGTTGCCGTAAGTAAAAAAAATACCTTAGTAAGATTCATCATATTCCTCCTCTAATTACCATACCTTTGAAGTGACAAGCGTATCTATTAATAGATACCAAGTGAATTGTTAGTAATACATCTGTTTGCGCATTCATCTCAAGAGGGATCACTTCTGTACTTTGAATAAAATAAAAAAACTAAAATTAAATTCGAAAAATTACACATTTTTTATGATAGAAAGTGTTGTAAGATATGGGCCAGGTTACTAAAGAATTTGAACAGTGAAAAGTTCAAATTTCTTACATCCTAAAAAAAATAAAAGAATTTTTGAATTTAACGTTTAGTAACCTGGATGTATAGGGAATCCAATTTTCGGGATCGGGATCTCGTTTCGAGATCGGGATCCCGAAACTGATAATCCCGGGATCCCGAAATAAATCCCGGGATTCAGTGTTCCTCCGAACAGTTTCATATTTTTACAAAATATATTGTATGTAGTAAAATTAATCGATATTTATTAACAAAATAATAACAAATACCGGATGTCTCACACCGTCTGTTTTTAATAGATTGAAATGAAATTTAGAAATATAAATTATACGTAATAATGAATTTTCTAACGTTCCATTGATCATCATAGGACTTCGGGTTTCGCCGGAAGTAATATCAACTTTCTTATTTTAAATAGAATAAGTGTCCTATATATTTTTACATGTTTTGAATCTACTGATCGTTGCGAGTCCGAATATACATCATTTGTTAATTTTGCTTTCCATGACAACGGAAAAATATATTTGAAACATAATTAAACGAGCACGAAGAAATAAAACATTTATTTTAAATGATTTAAAAAAAAAGAGTGCAATATTTATTATTAGTGTACTCGGGAGAAAATTGAGCTAGACCAGGAAACACATGAGATTCCATTCCGTTACGTCCTGATGAAATTTGAATGCTGTAAAAATGTTAAAAAGCAAAATAATTATTTTATCGATTTATTCCATCGCATTACAGCGTTCATTACATGAATCATGATTGAAAAACAAAAACGTTCTTTTTCAATGTGATGGAAAACATACTTATCAAATGACATATTTGGAATTTCATGTCAATCGACTAAAAAATAAAATTTAAAGTTCATATGGTTCGTGCGTTCGTTTATTACAGATTTATTAGATCTGACAGATCAGATTCCTCTAAGTCGTTCGTTTATTGCTTATCGAGGAAGTAAATGTACATCTACATACAAAGTGGTCAAGAATAACTGTTTGAGTTGGCAATACAATTAAGAGCATTTTTTTGCTCGGCTATTTGCAACACTGCAACCGGATATATCTTTTTGTTGGTTTATTTGACGTAACCTGAACAGTGAGAAGATCATAGGTTATGTGAATAAAAATTAGCGTTTGAAATGTCAAATGACGCTTGTTAAGGGACGACTGTCAGTGTCAAACCGCCAATAACCGGAAGTTACTCCAGTTGTACCATTTAAAAATAAAATTCAGCACTGCCAACTCAAATAGTGATTCTTGACCACTTTGTATATCGTTCGAATATTCACGATGCGATGTTTCAGATTTACCTCGACTTGCTCGGAGTATTTCGACGGAGGTTCAGATTTTTAACAATCGCGCATGCGCTATGATTATTTTTTAAATGTAAAGTGACTTATGCCCGGTTGCACCAACTTTTTAAGCAGAGCTTAAATTTAAGTGGTGTTTAGACTATGACATTATTTATAGATTTAACAAAATGTTATTCACATTCTAATTGATACATAAGTTGAGTTTAAATGTCAGTCAGACTGTATTTGACATTATACTGACCATACGTAAATGTCACATTCTAAACATAACTTAAATTTAAGCTCTACTTAAAAAATTGGTGCAAACGGGCATTACACTTATAAAAACAATAGTTTTCCTATTCTTAAAATGACTTTAAATGAAAGTCTTCCAGTTCTATTAAGAAAACGGCCCTTAGTTCGTTTACTTCATGTTTAATTTACAGTAAGATAACGTCAAGAGAAATCGACGTGCTCTGTTTCGTTCGTTTATTTGTTGGAGAACACGCTTACATCTGAAATCACGTGACAAGTATCTGTTTGATTCAGCTCGCATCTGAGATCTAATAAACGAACGCAGCTAGTATAGTATAGTAACAAAAAAATAATAAAAAAGGAAATTCAAGAACAGTATTATGAATAGTTTTTATTTTGAATAAAAAAATGTTCTTAATAATACCAGAGTATCTACAGTTTCATCTGTCAGGCGCGATCTAATTTTTGTAACCAGAGATCCTGCTAATGAGAAGGCCCTCTCTGCTTCCACACTAGTTGGTGGAATAGTACGCAGTTGTTCGAAACACCTTTGTAAATGTAATCCTCGTGATCCTCCATTTTCATATAAAGCCATTTCTTTCTTGATGATGTCTATTGTTTTAGTATGAACTATATTGTTTTGCGGTTTTAAGGCTCCTTCTATAGCTTCGTCCAACATTTGCTTTAAGGATTTGCTTTCTTTCGTTTGGCATAAACGAGAAAGAGGTATGAAGTCCTCCTCCTCCTCATTTGGTACCATTTCTTCTGCTCCTTGTTGATTCGCAAAACGGTCTGAAACATCTTTTATAACATTTGCAATGATGTCGAACGATGGTCTCTTGAAAAATTCATCTGGATATGCATGCTGGGGATTTTGAAGATAATTCAAAACCCCTGACATAACAGTTTTGCGTTCATTAAGGCGAGACTTGATTGCCGTCAGCAATTCGTTACTTACAGTCGTCTTTAAATTGGCAAGTTGTTGGAATAAGAAATTGAAGGTAGCATCGGCACTGCAAAGATTTGCATCTCTCCTGCAAATTGCTTCCACGGCTAATTTTATAGGTTGCAGACACGTTACGATTGCTCCCAGAAACTGAAATTCCTGATCAGTAATAACAATTGTCTCTTTAATTCAATGGTGGCCTTCTGGATACAATCTTTTAGAAAAACAAATCGTTCTAACATAGCCAAAAGGGTATTCCATCTGGTCTTACAATCTAAAATTAATGAAAGCTCTTTCTCGTGTTTAAAAATTACATAATGTTGTAATATAGCGTTTTTTTGTTGGGGACCGTCGAAACAGTTTAACTACCTTCCGAACTTTTTGCACTAAACTATTAATATTAAAATTTTCAGTTAGTGAAGTTTGTTCCATAGATTCCACAAAATCTAATCCTTCATCTTCTATAGTATCCTTATGGTCATCATCATAAAAGGCTTCGTCTTCATCTAATGTAGGTGTTTTCGTATATAATATATCCATTACGGCTAGGTGAATAGCATGCGCAAAACATAGTTGCTGCCAAGGCTTTATTAGCCTTCCAAATTTTTTCATAACGTTTGCTCCATCTGTAGTAACGCAAAATACATCGCTGTCTAAATTCAAAGTAAATTTTTGTAGTTTCTGTTTTAATAAGTTAACACAGTCTTCGGCTGGCAATGAGCCTTTTATTCGAATTAAACCGAGATTCCACACTTTACAGTTTAAATCTGAATCCAAACCATGTACATTGACATTCAGGAATCTTCTGTTTGCGGTGGAAGTCCACTCGTCAAGAGTAACGCTGAAGTAATTACACTTTTGTTGCCTTGCTTCGAATTCTTGTATATAATATTTGATAACTTTTACGCTGTACGCCACAACTCTTTGGCAAATAGTGGAGGCAGAAGTCGGTATGTCAAAAAACCCTCTAGCTTGTAGTGCTTTTATCAAATCAATAGATGTTACAAATACTCGAAATGGTAACCCATCTAATGAGGTCATTCGGGCCAACACAGCGTCTAATGAATTTTTATCAGATAAAATACAACAATCGAGCAATGTTTTTAGGTTTTTAGATAATGAAAACGACGCTGATGGTAAAATTGATGGGGAATAAGTAGACAATTGTGTTGATGGTAAAGTAGATTTGGAATGTATTGTTTTGAAATGAATATGCAAACCTTTGGTTGAACCTCCAGTAACTTTGATTATTTTATTACATGTTTTACATTTAGCAGTCTGTTTATTTTTCGAAATGAAGAAATAAGGCCACATTGAATTCCTACATTCATTCCTTTTGGGATGAATAATATATTCGTCCTCGGCCATTTGAAGAAAACTCTAAAAGTTATTTTCATTTAATCGAAAAAATAATAAAAATGTAGTGACTCACTTGGACAAAGACACTCGGAATATTGAAAAACGATCCGTCTCAACACAACATCAAAGTCGAAATGAGGAAAAATAAGCAATAATTATAAAACAGCATTCGATTTTTGGAACTATATAACTTAAACACAATGTGGTTTGATCATCAATTCAGTCGTATACATATACGCAAATACGTATGTTTTTTTTCGGCGCCGCAGATGAGAGTTTACAACCATTAATGCACATATTGGCATTCGTAAAGACATTTTACAGCATGGATATAAAAATCACGCATCGTTCGTTTATATTGCAAAACTCATGTTGGAGAAAACCTACGTGTATACTTTATAAAGAGTAACGATTGGATCATGCATTTATGTACCTAAAATCGTTTGATTTGAAAGAATTTCAAAACTACATACTGCATTTAAACCATTTGAACACAATACTAATAAGTCGAGATTATTTCGGGATTTTTTCGGGATTTCGGGATCCCGAAATGAAATCCCTGGATTGGATTCCCTAGATGTATCCTACAACACTTTTTTATCATGATTTTGATTACTAATATCAAAATCGAGCAACTCACCTGGAACATTTTTTTTTATTATGATAAAGCTGAAGAATCTCTTTTTGTGAAATCTATTACAACTCAAAAATCTCTTAATTGTACAAGAGCGACACTTTGTTCTTCTTATAGGTCTTCATTAAAATCTAGATAAACCTAAAATGTTAACAAAATGTCTGCCTCTATAATCTGACGTACGACCACTTCATTCCAGTAAGAATCAAGGGATTTATGACTACTTAATTCTGTAGGTAGGGTCGTGAGGGTGAAAAAGAGTTTCACCAAAATACTACTGACTATTGATACTATTTCTGACCTGTAAATTATGCCGTGGATAGCACATAGCAACAAATACTGCTGCCCCATGAGCTATCGCCCACGAGATGGTGACCACTGCGAAAAATAGCGTATCATCTCAAACTTGCAAAATTTCTGGCTGCAATGGGGCCCCAAGCATATTCTGTATAGCTATTTCGGCCCTATTTGGGGCCTCATCAGCAGAACAGTAGCTCGAGAACTCCATTGCAACTCCGACGACCAACAAGACATACGCAAGGATAGCGCGCAAAGCATGCAAACATGTCACATAATCGCAACAAGGCACGACTATTTTCTAGACTTGCAATCGTAAGTTTGCGATGACACGCTACTGTCCGCGCTGGCCGCCATCTCGTGCGTGATAGCTCATGAGGCAGCAGTATTCGTTGCTATTTGCCATCCCAGGCACAATTTACAGGTCAGAAAATTGTCGTGCGACTATGTGACGCGAATTATCCTCATTTATTTAACTCTCTTCATTCTTCATTGTCGGAGGACGTAGTTCTTGGACCCAAAAGCTATAGAAAGTGAATTAAAAACGCAAAAATACGGATATATTAATCAGAAAGATCCATATAGTACAATATAATTGAAGGAGTGACATACGTACCAAAGGGTCTAGGAGCCAATTTCTTGAGATATTTAAGAAACATTTAACATTAGGGATCAATAACTATCTGGTTCGTACAAGTGATGGCACCTACCTACTTACAGAATGTCGTACAAGTGAGCGTTGGCACAAAATCCTTTAATTTTTTAAAACTGGCACTTAGACCCTTTGGTACGTTACCCCATCTTCCTAGCTTTTGGAAGGACGAAACTTAACAGCAGAGGATCTCTTTTTCTAGCGATTTCTTAAAGCTTACCGATTGTCTTCTGGGCTCTGGGTGAGATGAAGGGTATTCTTCCTTAAACCGTCACTTCACGCACACCAAGTTTAGACCTTGAACTCCAGCTGATAAGAAGGGGTTGGCGTTTAATTTAAATGAAGACTTTTGACGATGAATAATAAAAAATTAATAATAATAAAAATGAAATCAAAGAAAATGGGTTCGGCGAACAATTTAATAGAAATCACATGACTTGTCGCGAAAATGATTCTTCAGCGTTTTCTCTCTCGTTGGCTTGTCCAAATAGGTCTTGAGAGTGATTTAAGTTACCTACTCTCATGTTTTAACTTGTTCTTTATTCATATGATTATTTACTTTACCGTTTCTTAATTGTCACTTATCTGAAGGAAAGTCAGAATTTCGTCTGGACTATTTCCTCGTACCTGTTAACGCCTGGAAAATGTTTACGTTAAAAATTAAAGTGTGAAATTCCATTGTAAATATAGCTAAAGGCGATTTTGATTTAATCGTTTAATTCAGGGGTAGTCAACTTTTTTATACCTATCTCCCACTTTTGTATATCTGTTAGTAGTAAAATTTTCTAACCGCCCACCTGTAATGGTAATTTATAAAGTAGGGAAGTAACTTTACTTTACTTTACGGTTTTTCCGCTAACGCCTACCATGAAAGCTCGAGCGCCCACTTGTGGACGGTTGGGACCAGGTTGACTACCACTGGTGTAATTACTTTACTGTCTAGTGCCTTGTTTTTAAGTTTCCCATCTGTTCAATTGCTTTTACCATAGATTAACATATGTTGTTAAGTACAGGGTGGGGCCTAGAAACTTCCTTTTTTTGAAAGTGAATAAAATAAAAATTGTAGCTGATATGCATGTTTTTTTGTTTTATATTGAAAGAACATAATTTCAAATTTTATATCATGCCGTCTTAAACAAAACATCTGTAAGGTGATGTCCACCGTTTTCTATACACCCACGCAACCGATTTCTGAAGCTTCTCTCTACGCGTTCTAATATCTTGACCGGAATTCGGGCTATTTCCTCCCGAATTAGATTCTTCAATTGAAGCAGGGTTGTAGGGCGGTGTTTGTAAACCTCTGCCTTGAGGTAACCCCATAAAAAAATCACGCGGCGATAGATCGGGCGAGCGTGGCGCCCACGTCACCTCGACGGCAGAATAAACTAGACCAGACAGTCTGTCGCGCTCCAGAAAGTACGAGAACAACAGCTTCGGCTTATAAATGCACAGTTGGAGTGGGCCACAGTTCGGCAAGAATTTGGTATTGGATAGTTCGGCATTAAAGTTCGCGTTAGACTTTCGCTCGGCTGTTAAAATAAATTAGGTTGTAAATAACTTAGTGTTTAATTTAGTGTTAATTAAAAATATCAGAAGTTTGCTTTTAAATAAATTAGTTTATTAACTATTTCGTATTTTGTTTTAAAATAAAAATTAATAGAACCCTTAAAATCGTTACAATATGTATAGTAAAAAACATTCCCACAGTAACCCGCGCGTCAACCGGTACAGTTGAGTTCCACTTATCCAATATTGAAGGTATAAAACTCTCCTGCTTGATTTTATTATTATATCTGTTCAATAAACAGAGTATAGATAACATTGGGTGTGATTCAGAATTAAAAGAAGGAGACGATGGTTGGGAATCAAACAAATTGATAATGATGGTTTTGAAAATAATGCTCCTCTTAATAATAATAATTTAAATGATTCAAGAAATAATTCTGATAATGATTCAGAGAGTAGCGAAGACAACATACCTCTCAGTAGTTAAGAACTACGACCAAAAAATGGGTAGAGTTGACATATGCGACCAAATTGAATACTATCGTTCTTTTTTCAAAACAAGAAAACTGAACAGTCAAGGTAACTTTTCATTCATCGATCTATCTATTACAATCATTTGGATGAAATACAAAAGCGATGCTTCGAATCCCCACAAAAAAAGAAAAAGTAATGGATCTTTTAGAATTTCGGCTGAATTTGGGAGAGTATTTGATTTCAGGACCAAAGAAACGTCGTTTAACAGAAGAAATTATGACAGAAAATGAAGAAGAACCAGAACCAAAAAGAAAAGAAACATCTCTGCACCAATGCTTTGTCAAGATCGACGTTACGATTGATTTGAACATTGGCCAACAAATGACGAAAAATGACAAAAATCCAGTGCGACGTAAACTCGAAGGCTGCAAAAGTCGTTCTAGAGTCCAGTGTGTCAAGTGCAATATTTATTTATGTTTCAATAAATATAGTAAATGTTTTTTAGAATTTCAGAAAAAATAAAATATATTGTTCACAATAATTGTGATTTCATTAGTTTCACTCCCAAGACATACAATTTGCATGTCCTTGAAATACCATTTAGCATCCTTGAAAAGTTGAACCGATGAAATATTAAATATTTCTGAGCATTTTTATTCGAACCTAGTCAAAGTTATTTTCAATTGAAAAAAAAACAATTTGATTCTTGTGCCTTACACGTAGGCTACTTCTACACACGTCGTTCGTGCACTTAGGCATCATCATCATCTTTATTTGTCATGGCTTGTCAGAAATGACATTGACATCGTCAGGTTAAAAATTACGCTACAATAATACACAAATACATAAATAGTATACACAAATAAATAACAGCCTCACAGCACCTGTATGGTTCACTCCAGTATTTCGTCAGTATCATATAAACAGTTCAAGGTAAAATATTGTTTTACTACTCTTTTAAATTCTGGGAGTAGAGAGATTTCTCTCATCTCCGCAGGCAAGCGGTTATAAGCCTTTAAACATACATACCAAGGGCTATTTTCAAAGAACGCGGTTCTGTGCATTGGCACACTAATAAGATTTGCATTTCTGGTTGGATAACTAGTATTCACTTCACGGTTTAGAGTGAAAGATGATAAGTGTTTTTTACAATAAACAACACATTCATATGCAAATAGTGAAAGAAGATACATTATCTTATTTCGAATAAAGATCGCCTTACACGATTCCAATCTATCAAGGGAAAAGATGCATCTAATAATCCTTTTTTGTAGTATAAAAGCTCTTGTGAGTGAAAGATGATAAGTGTTTTTTACAATAAACAACACATTCATATGCAAATAGTGAAGGAAGAGACATTATCTTATTTCGAAAAAAGATCGGCTTACACGATTCCAATCTATCAAGGGAAAAGATGCATCTAATAATCCTTTTTTGTAGTATATAAGCTCTTTTGAAATACATAGATTTACCCCAAGAAATAATACCGTATTTTAGACGAGACTGTATATGTGCGTTATAAAATGTAAGTAACGATTTCAAATGGTCACATAGTTTTTTTAATCTTTCTCAAAGCGAATAATGACGACGAAAGCTTCTTACAAAGATCATCAATGTGAGCTTCCCAGGAAAGAGTAATGTCTAAAATACACCCAAGAAATGAGGTTTGAGATTGTAAATGAATCGTTGAACCGTGCAATCGAACAGAAACCCACCAGGTTGACATTTTAGAAACGTAAGAGGTACCGGAATAAGAAAATTCACTTACAGAATCAGCTGAAAGGGCTATAGATCATCGGCAAATTGGTAGATATGCTATTTGGAAAATCACAATGTAAATCGTTTACATATATAATAAATAAAAGCGGTCCAAGTATAGACCCTTGTCGAATGCCCTATCTAACAGTACTTGCCTGAGAAAACTTTGAAGTATTGTTTTGGGAAACACAAACGTATTGATGCCTATCTGAGAGATAGGATTCGAACCACTGCAGGCTAGTACCTCGGACACCATACAAAGAGAGTTTTCGTAGAAGTAGAGTATGGCTAACAGTGTCAAAAGCTTGACTTAAATCAAAATATATACCAGTTGTAAATTTTTTCCGTCTATTTGTTTATAAATTTCGTTAAGATAATTATAAACCGCATCTATTGTAGATTTGGAACGCATGAACCCATATTGGTTGGTAGTGATTATAGAGTATTTTTCAAAGAAACTAATTAACCGTTTGTACATTAGGTACTTTTTCGAATATTTTTGAAAAGCACGATAAAATTGATATTGGTCGATATTGACTAACTGAATGCCTATATCCTTTTTTGAAGACTGGAATGACTTTTGCGGATTTTAATAGAGAGGAAAAGACACCTGAAGAAAGCGACTGATTGATTAAAAACGCAAGAGGTTTTACAATTAAATGAGCAACACATTTTAAAATATTACAAGGTATTTCGTCAATTCCGGATGATGGTTTCTTGCATATAGACTTAATAATACTGTGTATTTCTTCAGTGTCCGTAGGATACACAAAGAAAGTATTTGGTTGTTCACAAATATTAGTATCCGCATCAACACTACTGTTTGATATTGTTACGGTAATAATTTAAGTAACACGAAATAAGGGACGTAGCTTAATATAACAAAACATTTATTATCAACAATTTACAACTAATACTCACATATCATTTTGGGGCACTCATGAACAACTAGACTAGATGACACTCTGAAGAGATTTATTCTAATTATGCGCTAGCGTTCGTTTTGTTGCCTTTTTATAGGGGTTTCGTTTCCCGGGTGTGACGTCAATTATTGCCTTGACATTTGTGCACCCGGCTCTGCGTTAGATCCATGCACGTAGATGAGTCATAAGATTTTACTGCACACGAATGAATCATCGCTGTGAGTCATACGTTACATAATTGCAATGGAGTCATTCTTATGTTTATGTTATCGTCTTGTGTTTATGTTACGCTCGACTGATTTTCAGCTGTACATGTTTGCTGGTTCTCTTATCCTAGTTACAATATTAACTTTTCATATTTATTTATATGTTTATAATTTATTTATAATGTTCCACACGCATTTATTTTTGTTATCAGAAGATTCAATTAGTTTGTCGTAGTGGTACTTTTTCGCATCAGAAATACATTTTTTGTATTCCCTTTTGGCATTATTATAATACTGAGAAGTAACCACGCCCCGCCTGCGAAGATTTGCTAAATCTCTAAGATTGTTTTGAGCCGAGCGAATTTCTGGTGTGATCCATTTATCATGTGGTTTATGTTTTTTTGAGAACTTGCGTTGAGGTATAGCAGTATTAAAAAGTGCATAAAATTTATTGTAAAATAGCGCATAATTATCATTTATATGAAGTTTAATGTCTAATTCACTCCACGTTATATTAGATAAAAAGGATACAAACTCTTTAATATTATTATTGCTGTAAACTCTTTTATACATGACATTGAGTTTTTCACATGAGGACAAAGAATCACAACAAATTAACTGACCATAGTGATCTGACACAACACAATTTACTACCGATGCAAAATAAAAGTCGCTTCCTAGATTAGTAGCTATTGAAGCTATTGTAGCGATTGAAGTACTGCTATGAGTGGTTTGTCTTGTGGGATTTAATATTGAAAAATTCAAATTAAATGAGTTTAGTAAATCTTAAAAGTTTTACTGGCTGAATTTGATTTTAAGAGATCTATATTAAAATCAACATTAACAGTAATTCAACATTAACGAAGAACTCATCCATGTTTGATGAGGGTGCGCGATATATTGTCAGGATTAAGGCTGTAGCTTCTCTTGTTTTAAGCTCCGCTGCACAGTACTCAAAGACATGATCACAAGGAGGTAAATTAAAGTGTTTTTTGGAAACTTTAAATTTTTCAGTAGCAAATATCGCGCAACCGCCACCAACGCTGGATCTTCTACTAAAGGAACTAATTAACTTAAAATTACTCAGTGCAAAGTATTGACACTCATCGGCTGAAAGCCAAAGTTCACTTACGCAGAATATATCTGGACGCAATTCGTCCAGAAGTACTTCTAATTCTAATTGTTTAGATCGAATACTTTGCGCATTTAAATGAATTTGTAACTATATTAGAAAGGCGGGGGGTCTACCCAAAACAGAAAAAATTGGCACGTGGTCTACGAGACAAAAATGTTTGGGAACCTCTGGTTTAAGCGATATTTTGCAAATGTAATCAAGTAATCATTTCTTTTGTGGCGATAATTATTATTTATTACCAATTACTATTACACATAATACTAGCGACGCGACGTTTAAAACAACAGATTGTATCCTAATAATTTTGTCTCCGTGCAATGACGAGACGAACATTTTACTCTCAGCTGCCTATCGGGCCGTACTATTGATCCCTGTGATCACCAAATTTTTTTGTCGACGAAGCGACTGGTACATTCCGCTCTAATAAATAATCCGCACGAATTAACAAACAATTATTTACACGATTATTTGCGAATTTATTATTCGTATTTCATACGCAATTTTAGAAATTACTAATAATTACATCGCATAAAAGAAACTTACCTTCCCCAGCTGTTAAAGGAGTAATAAAATCAATTGAGATGTGTGTCAAGCGAGAGTCAATAAAAAACTTTTATATTCCTATTATACTGCCGCATTTATAGCACGTGGCCGCTGTATTTCGTACGCAGTGCCGGAGCTTTATTTTGGGGTATTTTTTTTAATTAATTATAAACTGTTCAGAAGAATTTTATTAAAAAATTTTCGTAATCTGTGACATTGATTCTCTTAAGCGTTTTTTCTTGTCGATACAATTGTCATTCACCCTGTATGTATGTTGTCGCCAACCTAATAAAATAAAATTTTGCGTGTAGTAATAGTAGAGATGAGTACATTCATAATTTTGTTTTATTTATGTTATTTCATGAAAAGCGATTTTTGGATTCAAGAACATTAATTCTACTCATACACTTATAGGCAAGGGGTGAGACGTTGAAACGCAGTTAAAAACATTCTTTTGTTGTAATCTTTTGTAATTTTTTTTTACTGTCTAGTCATCATTTCAACGAATAAAAGGGAAACGTCGGAATCCTTAACATCACAATAAAAGGGAATTCGGTTAGTTTCGTTGCTCTTCGCCACGCCTAAGTGTGCCACTACCAAAACAAATCCATCGGGAAATATCATTCTAATTACTTTCATAACATGTGTGAATTAATTTCAGCACTTTTAGTATTCACATGAATCACATGTTCAGTCATCTGCAAGAGTATTCCAAAACATGAACTACATACTAATCAAAAATGCTAGAAGAATTTCGTTACTCAAATTTTATCAGTATTTCAAAGCATTTAGTTTGCGAAATTTGTGCAAGTGCATGTGTAGATAAGCAAAAAAATTTTTAGAAAACGATCGCCAGCAAGCTATGCCACGACGCCATAATTGTTTTATAACGCAGCACTTTTTAGCAACTAATTTTTTTTGCATGAAGACAGGAGAAATTCGTCATTGGGCCCTAAAAATTCTTATTGTATGTAATTCAGGAATATGTAATTTCAATTTCAACGATTGCAGATTTCAGATTGCAAATTACAGCCTTTTTATTTTATTTTTTCTATTATTACTTCACTTATTTACCTCTTATATTTGTTTTACTATTTCTTATACATTATTTAAATTATTATAAATGTGTTGATAGTTTTTTCTAGTTCGTACTTACAATTTTACATCGGAAGATGTTCAAAATTAAATTAATTTTGAGCATAGGGAGGGGGGATCTAAAATATCCTACAATTGATTTCGATAATTAATTAAGTGATTAATAAATATCAAAATAACATTCGTGTTTCTTCTTCTGCTTTCCCGTTGTACCACGTCACATATCGACGTTTCGTATTAAAGGACGAAACGTCAGTATAACCGGAAAACAGAAGAAGACAAACAACGGAGCGGAAGCCTTCAAGTTAATCTAACAGTCGTTTTTTTTTTATTAATATAGTAAATAAAAGCTTGACGGAGGAAGGGAGACGCTCAAAAAATTTAATTTAAAGTTATTAATAATGAAATTTTACCAAAATTAATTCCTCTTGGTTGTTTTAATTTAAGCAACTTTTGTTTTCCTTTTTACTATTAAATAAAAAGAATAGTATATCATTGGATTTCAACGACGTTAATTCCAAACCGAAATATTTTTATTTTTTCGTGCATTAACAACGTATTCCTAATATCTAAAGATGCTGTATCTTCTGGTAAACTTGAACTCTGATTTAAATGGCCGTTGGTTTCAGAAAAACAGTCTGATCGTTCCAAGCTACAGCAGAATCACTTTCTACTTTCTTCTGTTTTCCAGTTATAGTTGATGGAACCAGATAGATTAACTTATCTGTGTTTATGTTATTGTTTGGAACAACATGGTCATAAGTTACGACATGAGCGAGATTTCTCGCCAACAGAAGCTTCCCACTATAGTTCATATGTAATCCATGAAAAGTGAAATGTTCAGAAGACACAGTTGTATTTATGTCAATGTATTTTATCGGATTGTTTTCGATAACTGATTGATAAATTATACTATTAAATGTAAACACGAAATTGCAACGTCGACGCGGACCTTACGAAACGCCTAGCACACTGACGATAGGCAACCATACCATAAGTTTAATTAATACAACAATATAAAATCTCAACCATACCATAAGTTTAATACAACAATATAAAATCTCTATAAAAGATTGGATTCGAACGCCCATAGCTACTCTACTCCTTATTATAAGTTTTCATGAAAATAAATCATTTCAATGAATCCGGGAAAAAATATTAAATTCAATTAAAAAAATATCCTGGGGCGCTGAGGTACCTCTTAACTTTTTTCGGTGTTAAATTGTAGGAAGGGTCGAGGGGGGTGAAAGACTATTAACCCTTTTTACTGTGGCCGTGGAATTTATAAAAAAAAATTGAAAGAATGACAAAATAGAGAAATTTATTAAAAATAAAATGAGTACGCTGCCACCACCGGAGTTTACCGTGGCTCCGGACCTTTTTAAATGCTTGTTTAAAATGCAAGGCCATCTATTGAAAGCTTCGTATAACTTTCACTGTGCAAGTGAAAGTCAGTATTTTAGCTAAGGATTTTCCACTCCAGCCCGTTATCGCCTGGGAATGTTTACGTTGAGATTTAATAAGATTATTTTAATTTAAAAATTAAAAATCTGAAATTTTCGGATGGTTACACAGTCGCATTCATCTCAGAACTTGTTGTCGTATTTAAAAAAATATATATTTTTCAGATTGAATTTATGAAACGCTACGGTTACATAGAGCCGGATACAGATGCATCTGCTGCTCTATACTCCGAGGAGGGGTTATCCCAAGTAATTAAAAATATTCAGAAATTCGGAGCAATTCCTCAAACAGGAGCCCTAGATAATGCTACCTTAAAAGTAGGTATACAGAGAACCTCTTCAAAACCATTGTATTTACACTCTGTTGAAACCAAAGATTTCTTTACTTAATTAATTATGTCAACGCCTTAAGCAAATCTAAAACCTTTCAGTTGATGAATTCACCAAGATGTGGAGTACCAGATGTGATACGAGGCAAACGGCAAAAAAGATATGTTTTAGGATCAAAAGGTTGGAGCAAAAGAAAAATATCATATTTGTGAGTACTCTCAAATTCGATGCCCAGATAATCCTTAACTAATTGCATTTTTAGTATTGCAAATTGGCCGCATAATTTTGGCGAAAAAGAAATCGACAAGAACATCAAATTAGGCCTGGATGCTTGGGGGAGGTATGCAAGGTTGGAGTTCCAAAAGGCAAACGATCCTAATGCAGACATCGTGGTGGCATTTGCAAGTGGATACCATGGAGACAAGTAAGATTCTCAATTTTTGGCTTCCAATTTGATTTTTCGCAAATTAATTCCAGTTATCCTTTCGATGGTCGCGGATCAATTTTGGCACACGCCTACTTTCCATACGAATCATCTCATTTGGGAGGCGACGTCCATTTCGATGCAGACGAAAACTGGACGGACAAACCAAGCGAAGATGGTCGGTAACATTTTGCACAAACACCATAAAATACTAAAACGTCCTTCCAGGTATTCACTTCTTCTCTGTGGCCGTGCACGAACTTGGCCATTCGTTGGGCCTCGCACATTCTTTCGTAGAATCATCGGTAATGTTTCCCTATTACAAAGATTACGGCGAAAATTTCGCCTTGGATTACGACGATGTCCTGGGAATGTACGAGTTATACAGTACGTATTTTTTCCTTTTCCCCCAAAAGTGGTACCTAGGTGCAAGTAAATTTTTCAGTACGCAGGAATACAGTTGAAGACGTCGACGACGACGAGGACGACGACAACGATGTGCCTTCTGCAACAGAAACGACTTACGACACGGATGATTACTACGAAACTTTCGATTTTGAAACATCGAGTGAAATGACAGTTACATCCACCACGGAAAACTCTTTTAATTGGACGGTGAATTACAATGGTGACACAGAGACTGTAGATGAACACAAAAATCACGACACAACCCACAACATACCGACCACGAATTCCCCTTCGCTTCCTGATATTTGCCAAGGGCATTTCGATGCTGTGGCTACCCTGCGTGATGAGTTATTCATCTTTAAAGAACAAGTTGGTAATTTCGCTTACCCCCTACGTTTTTTACACAAAAAAATATTTTCCAGTACGTTTGGCGCTTGAAGCAAATGCACAAAATAGAAGATGGTTATCCAGTTCAAATACAACAAATGTTTCCCAAGTTCCCCGAATCCATCAAGAGAATCGACGCGGCCTATCAAAGACCTGACGGAATGATCATAATCTTCACAGGTAAATTACTCCCCCCCCCCCTTTACTAAAGTAAAGCCACTGCGTCTTTAGGGAAAGTCTTTTGGGTTTACGACGGCGATGACTTCATAGAAGGAAGTCCAAAACCACTTTCTTACTATGGCCTACCATCCAACTTAGAAAGTGTAGATGCAGCTCAAGTTTGGGCCAAAAACGGTGAGTTCCGAAAATGTTTGGGGCAAAACAAATAGCGAAATGCTTCCAGGCAAAACCTACATTTACAAGGACGAGTACTTCTGGAGGTACAACGAGACTAGCAAGACGATGGATCTTGGTTATCCGAGGCACATGGAGAAATGGAGGGGCGTTCCGTCGTATTTAGATTCTGCAACCACCTGGAAGGATGGTAAAGTCACTGGCACTTGAGTCGTTCTAAATACATTCACGTGGCTTTTAGGTATTACGTATTTCTTCAAAGGGAAAATGTACTGGAAGTTTGATAATAATTGGGTGGTCACAACCGATACTTCACCCCTCCCAACGCCGCAAGTTTGGCTCGGATGTCCCAAAGAAGAAGACGAAACTTAAAACAGGAATGAATATAATTTATGTTTTGTGTTAAAGGGAGTAAATAGCGTTTAAAATGAGTTTTCTTTAACAAATGCGTCCACATTTTTGCGGTGATATTCTCAACAAAAGAAGTAACGACATAATACACGATGGGTTTTTGCTTAACAATATAAAAAGATGTCTTTAAGAATGTGAACCCCTTTTTGGTAACCCACCCGCCAAACCAGATCGTCTAATTTTTAAGACAGATGTCAAAATGTTAACCTAATTGTATTATGCTCGTCATTAAGAATTTTTTCCAAATATGATCGTACCAATGAGGCATTTATTAAACCCAGAAGAATAAGACTTGTGTCGGTAAAGAAATCCCTCGAGGAATTAAGAATAAACTGCCGAATGCGGACAGAACCGACTAATTTGAATGCTGAGAAGGTTAACAACAGGCCGAATTGTTTGTGCAACCCCTTGGTAAAATCTCGCTGTTTCTGTAAGTAAAACATGATTCTAATAAATCCTTTCGTTTTTCTGTAAGCATCAAGCAGTAGTATTGCAAAATATCTAATATATACCTCTTATTAATTCCATTTATCCTTTGGGCCTTGCGCCGTCGTAAACAAAAAAAAGAACCTAACACTAAGGTTTTTACCTTCAAAGGTCTGGCGATGATTTTGTTTCTTTTTTTGGGTTGATGTTTGCATGAGATTTCTTGAAGGTTAGCTGCGCTGCCTTTGCTATGACTACCGCATGCTTCATGTAATTTTGGCAGGTACATACAAGAGGGGTTAATAAAAAAAACAAAAAATTAAAGTATTTAAGTCGCCCCTTTTCAAAATTCGGTTGAATGTGTAGGGAATTTGGTCCTAAAATCATTTTTACTTCGTATTTTCTTTCTTTTCGTTTATTTAAATTCTTCTTATCAAATACAGTTACCTAAATTTTTGGTTCAAGAAAATACAACAAAATATTAAATAAATTAAACCGCGTATTCAGTCTTTTTCCTTTGGAAGATTCTTTAGGAGTTTTACCAAACCAGTTGACTTCCATCCCACCCATAGAACGTCCCGTTGTGTTTCTCGTCCAATTTGTAGAGCAAGTCAACGATCGACGATGTACTCGTTTCGACGTCCAAAGGGGCATTCTTCCCTCCCATGCCCGTTTTGACCCAGCCCGGATGAAGGCAGGTCACCAGAATGCCGTCTTTCTTTAAATCGATACTCATCGTTTTAGTCGCCATGTTGAGCGCGGCCTAAATAGAAGGAAAAACTTTGTTAATTAAACGCGATACACCAGGGAAATCTGAGGGTAGTAAAAGGGATTATCTGTAAATGCAAGTCAGTAACGCGATGGCGATGGAAGAAGACGAAGAATGTGCGTTCGAAGAGAATTCGAACTGTAACAGTCTTGATTGCGATTCAACGTTTGAAGAAGGTAAATATAATAATACGAATCGAATTATCACTAAAATCACCCTTTAGTTGATTTTATAATTTGTATATTCTCGTTTTAAATTTAAAATATGACAAACATAATGTTCAGTCAGAAATTAATACCAATTAGACTTGCTTAATTAATTATTTTTTTTAATTGAAGCAATTCGCACTTGCAGCCAATTTAAAAGAATGAATTTTTTTAAACACTCAAAAAATGAACTGAAAAATATATAAAAAATTGGAAAAATCCATTCCACCTACCGCTATTGATCTTAAATTATTGAGAAAGTTTGAAATGAAGATAAGAAAAAATAAATAAAGTTGGAGGACACAAACAAGGTCTAAGAATAGAGAATGGAAAAAAGAAATTAAAGTTAAATCATTAAGGAAAATAAAGCAAAGAAATGCGATAATAGAATGGAGAGATACAGATCACTAGAATAAGACAGAAAAATCATACCAATATAATAATAAGATATTATAATAAGACTTGCCAATTAAGAAGCTATTTAACTTTAATTTAAAGTTGTTACAATTTTTTTTGTTTTTTCTGTTAGAAATAGTTACTGATGACACTCTTCAAGGTATTCCACCAGCGAGTAAAAACATTTAGTGTTCAACCACATTTTAAATATTTGTTTTAAACGTTTATATTTTTGATTCTTTTTTTAAGTAGAGGGAAGATGGTTCTACACCTTTATACAACTGTACTGGAGACCTTTTTCAAATAATGACAAATTATGATTTGAAAAATTCAAATTATCGCAAAACCTGGTTGCATAACGTTGTTGTATGTCTTTGTTTTTGATGAATAGTGACGGATTACTCTTTACATATACAGAACATTCATAAATAAAGATATCAGAAACAGTTAAAATTGAAAATTTTTCGAAAAGAGGTTTACAATGTGCCAGAAAGTTTGCGTTTAACATATCACGTAAAATCCTCTCTTTTTGAATTCGAAATAGACGAGTCACGTAGGAAGATATTCCCCGAAACATTATTCCGTATCTAATTCGAGATTCAACATTTGCTAGGTAGAATAACTTTGCACTGTCTGTTTCAAGAAGGTTTTTGATTTTGAAAATAAGGTGATTTAAAGAACACAATTTTATTACATTAACTTGTTTAATAAAGTTTTTATTCATACGAACCAATAAACTGCAAGAGGATGCTTTGGCGGCTTTAAAGTGAACTAAGTGTGATTTTTTAGAATTTAAAATAAGTGAATTTTGATAACAATATTCTGCCATACTGTTAGCGAAAGAAGAAAAAGATAAAGGAAAAGTCATTAAGATTGGACATCAAAAAATCACTGTAGAGGGGAAAGTATGGAAATGGGATAACAAAACATATAAATTGAGGGAACAAACTAGAAACACAAAGACAGAGAAATCAAAAAACTAGTAAAAACAACAAATGGCAGGACAGAAGCGACGAAGACGACATGACTATGAGCAAAGGGTAAGTATATGAATAAGGATAAAACACACAAGAAGAAAGGAATGGAAAAGACAGAGAATGAAACAGTGTTAATAAAGATGGGAACATGGAACATTAGAAGCCTTATAGGTAAAGAGGAAGAAATAGTGGAGGAGATGATAACACAACAAGTTGAGATATTAGCAGTAGCAAAAACAAAAAAGAAAGGCAGAGGAGTAACTAGAATACACAAAGGATACTGGCTATTCTAGTCAGGCGTAGGAGAGTCAGAAAGAGCAGCAAAAGGAGTGGGATTGATAATAGTACCAAACTGGTTGAAATACGTGATAAGAGAGAAATATGTCAATGAAAGAATATTAGTAATAGAAATAGGAATAAGGAAAGATAACATTTACACAATAGTCATCACATACGGAATAAATGAAGTTGAGAGTAAGGAAGGAAAGGATAAATACTTTACAAAACTACAAGAGGAAATAGACGAAGCAAAAGAAAACCTTATAATTGCAGGAGATCTAAATGGCCGGGTAGGAAATAACAATAGGGATCATGATAGAATAATGGGGCAAGAAGGAGAAGTAATGAGGAATAACAATGGAGTGAGAATTACAGAAATGTGGATGGAAAATGACATAGTAATAACAAACACAAAATTCAAACACAAAGAAATTCATAAAATCACAAGAGAAGAACCAAATAGAAAGGAAAAGTCCATAATTGACTACTTCCTGGTACGTAGGAGCTACTGGAAGTATGTAAAGGAAGTAAAAGTAACAAGAAAAGCAGAAATCGGCAGCGATCGCTACCTAGTTAAAATGAAGATACTATTAGGACAGAAAGAAAAAGAAGATAAATGAAGAAAGAAAATAAAGAATAAGATTAATAGTTTCAAGCTCAAAGAGACGATATACAAAAAGAATTACAGGAATTGTTCTACCACTTTACAAAAAAAGGGGACATAAGAGAGTGTCAAAATTATAGAGGTATAACACTGATGAGTTTATCATCAAAAATTCTCGCTAGAATAATAGAGACAAGGGTGAAAGAACAGTTAAGGCACACACTGGAAGAAACACAGTATGGATTCAGAAAAGGGAGGAGCACACAGGACGCCATATTTATAGTAAGACACAGCAAAGAGAAGTGCATAAGTAACAATGAAGAAATACACATGGCTTTCATCGATCTAGAAAAAGCTTTTGATAGGGTGAGACGGGAAAAAGTATGGAAAACTTTAGAAAAATATGGAGTCGACAGAGAAATAATTGAAGTAATAAAAAGTATGTATGACACAACAAAGAACGTAGTAAGGACAAACAATGAAGAGTCAAGAGACTTTGAAACAACAGACGGCCTGAAACACTGCTTTTCGCAATAGTGACGCAATTAAAAAGGTCAAACAAGAAATGAGACCGATGGTACTGGGATATTGAAAAATGCAAAAAATAGAAGTAATAGAGCTCCTTTTTGCGGATGATATGGCGGTGGTGGCAGATTCAGAAAAAGACCTACAATACAACTTAAATAAGCTAAAAAAGGAATTAAATAAGGTAAACATGAGAATAAACATAGACAAGACGACGAGGATAATAGGACAAGGGAATAAGACACACAACATCAGAATAAACGGTCAGAAAATAGAACAAGTCGAGGAATTTAAATACCTAGGAACAGTAAAACAAGGTAACGGAAAAATGGAAAAAGAAATAAACAATAAGATAGCTACAGTAGGAAGAATGTATAACGGGTTAAGAACAGCATTTTTGGAAAAAAGCGAAATAACGACGGATATAAAAATAGAAGTAGTCAAGAAAGTGGTAATTCCCACACTAATACATGGTAGTGAAACATGGACTCTCACGAACAAGGATAAGAGTAGAATTAACGCAACAGAAATGAGATTCCTGAGGAAAATAGATGGGAAAACAAGAAGAGACAGAATCAGGAACGAAGTATTCAGGAATAAGTTCCAAATAAAACCAGTAATGACAAGAATTCAAGACAGACAACTAGGATAGTTAGGGAATACACTTAGGATGACGGAAGAAACGCTAACAAAACAAGTGTTTGAAGTTCGAGTACAGGGGACAAATCGAAGAGGAAGACCTAGAAAATCATGGCAAGAGGAAGTGAAGAAGACCACCCAAGAAAGGGATATACAATAGAGAGACATAAAGAACCTAGCATAGGATAGAAAGGAATGGAAAAAATTAATCAACTCAGCCCCACAGTCTTACACCGTAAGGTAGAAAGTAACTGTTGGCAGCATTAGTAGCTGTTTCAACCTGCTTGACTTTAGAATTTCCCGCAATGACTAAAGATGTATCATCAGCAATCTGGCAAGTTACAGCATTTTGAATTGACAAATTTAAATTATTAACAAATATATACAGGGTGATTTATTAGCTCACCGACAAGCTTTGCCATATGAAAGCTCATGTAATTTTAAGAAAAAAAAAACATTTGGACATGTCCGATTTCATTTATTTAAGGAAATAGAAGACTTCAAAGTTTTGATTCTAATTATTTTAATGTTGCAAAATCACTTAAATATTTACATAAATTGCTCAAAATTCAAAATCATATAAATACATAATTATAAAAAATTCTCAAAATGTCCTCCTCCCGCTTCAATGCATGCTTCACAACGACGAACTAAAGAGTTTTTCACTCGAACGAAAAGGTTAGGTTGATTTCTAATTTGAGTAGCAGGATTTTGTATTCTCTGTAACAACTGTGGTCGTGTGTTAATTTCCTCTTGATAAACAATTTGCTTCATATGTCCCCAAAAATAGAAATCCAAAGGATTTAAGTCGGAGGATCGCGGTGGCCATGCAATTGGACCATTATTACCAATCCACCTGTTTCTAAAATGTTGGTTTAACCACTCAACGACTACCCGTCCGCGATGAGGTGGAGCACCATCGTGCTGGTACCACATATTTGCAATAACGTTAAGAGGTATATCAAAGCCGTCTATATCTTACAAGCCATGCTGTTACGCTTGGCAACGTCGCATTGATACCCGAAAGTAGTCCTAATCGAACTTGACATCTACAACATAAACCTAATTAATAATTCAGAAAGAATAGTTATTTATTTACCTACAACGAAAAGTCAAGTTTTAAAGTAATTAGGAGCAAGTTGTTTAGCCGAGGCTGTAATTACTTCCAAGTATATATATTTAAAGTCAATTTTCGTTCGAGGTAAATATGAAATTTTCTTTCAAACTAGACGTTTAACGAGTTTAAAATTAAGTACTAGGACTTTAAAGTTCCACTTTTTGTACCATTGAAAATCCGAAAAATGTCACATTGGTATGAAATAAAAGCAAATAAAGGAAAGCGAAAAAGTTTGGTTATCTAGCAGAATTAGGCTTTGTGGACTTACCTTGATTGTTAATATAACATTTAAAACGTTATTTTAGTCACCAATACTATAATAAACAATAAAATTTGATTGATAAGTACAGAATTACATTACAGCATTATCTCGTACAATTTACGTCAAACTGGTGAAACTCGTGATCGGACTACTTCCTCTGTTGCCAAATTTACAAGTGCACGGCTTGTAAGATATAGACGGCTTTGGGTATATCTTCAAGAAAGTCAAAGATGTTATTTAAAAAAATTCTGTAACTATCTGCGTTCAAACGCTCTTCCAGTACATGCACGGGTAATAAGTTATCGTTGAAAATTCCACCCCAGACATTGATATTGAATCTTTGTTGAAAATTACGTTGTCTAACCGCATGTGGATTTTGTAATACCCAGATATGATCATTATGGTAATTGTTAATACCATCTCGTGTAAAGCACGCTTCATCGGACCACAGAACATGTGAAATGAAGTCATTATTTTGGGCATGTTGCTGCAATAACCAATTACAAAATGCTAACCGTCGCTGAGCATCTCCAATCTGTAGAGCTTGAACATTTTGTCGATGGTAAGGATGAAGGACTTCGCGGTTCAAAGTGCGCCATGCAAAATTTTGACTTACATATAGAATTTGTGCTATTCTCCGAGTACCTACTAATTGAGGGATTGTCAATGACAGCATTAATTACAGCTTCTTCCTGCTCTACATTAACTGCATGTGGTCGAATAGCTTTTGCTGGGGCAGGATTACCTGTTTCTCGTAATCTTCGGAAAGATTCACCGAAAACTGAGTGATGCGGTAGATGACGAAGTGGAAATCTTTCCTAATATTCTCGTACCGACTGGCGTGCATTTCCATTGCAATAACCATACACGAATTTGATATCGGCATACTCTTCAGTGCTATAAGCGTACATTTTAAGTTGCAATTGAAAACACAGAGAGCAGACTGACATGTGTATTTGTGCTTGTTTCTAAGCAAACTTTGTTTTGTTATTATAAATCATAAAAATAGATTGAACTAATTATTATTAAATTGGCTATTATTTTACAACGTTAAAATAATTAGAATCAAAACTTTGAAGTCTTCTATTTCCTTAAATAAATGAAATCGGACATGTCCAAATGATTTTTTTTTCTTAAAATTACATGAGCTTTCATATGGCAAAGCTTGTCGGTGAGCTAATAAATCATGAACAAGAGGGGTCCAAGAATGGAACCTTGGAGAACTCCAGTAGTGTTGGCTAGCGGAGTTGATAAAGCACTTGAGTTCGATCGGAAAGGTATGATCGAAACCATTCTATAACCGGATCTCGCACTCCATAACTATACATAAAATTTATTTAAAAAGGTCTTATGATTGACTGTATCAAATGCGCTGCTGTTGTCAAAGAAAACACCTACTGCAGATTTATTAACATCTAGACTTTCATATACAGTGTGCTTCACTTTAGAGAGAAAGTCGACCGTGATGGCTCTTCATAGTTTCTTAAATTACATACAGTGTGTTTCACTTTACATGAAGACACCTGAATAACTTGTTGATTAATAACGCAATTAGTATAAAATTTTTACAAGAGATAGAGAACATTAAGATTAATCTTTTTGTAGGAATGGATTCTTTTTGGAGTCTAAATCTGGCCAACTATGATTTAAATAAAAATTAGTGTTTCAAGTAAAGTCATAGTAGCGATGAAGATAGAGCAAAAAAGTATTTAAAAAAGTTGTTGCTAACCCCTAAAATATTCAAATACGAAGTTTCGCTGAGAAATTTTCATTTTTAATTTTTGTAGTAAATTCATAGATTTTCAAGTAAAGTCATAGAAGCGATGAAGATAGAGCACGAAAGTATTTAAAAAAGTTGTTGCTAACCACTAAAATACTCCAAATATGAAGTTTCGCTGAAAAAATTTAATTTTTAATTTTTATACATTATTGTGTAAACTCATTGAAAAATATATTAAATATGAAATAATAATTTTGTTACACTATTAAATATGATTATGATTAATTATGATTTCATGTTTAATGTATTTTTCAATTTTTTCAATGAGTTTACACAAAAATGTATATAAATTAAAAATTAAAATTCTTCAACGAAACTTCGTATTTGGAGTATTTTAGTGGTTAGTAACAACTTTCTTAAATACTTTTTTGCTCTATCTTCATCGCTACTATGACTTTACTTGAAACACTAGTTTTTATTTAAATCATAGTTGGCCAGATTTCGACTCCAAAAAGAATCCATTCCTACAAAAAGATTAATCTTAATGTTCTCTATCTCTTGTAAAAATTTTATACTAATTGCGTTATTAATCAACAAGTTATTCAGGTGTCTTCATGTAAAGTGAAACACACTGTATGTAATTTAAGAAACTATGAAGAGCCATCACAGTCGACTTTCTCGGTAAAAATCCAAATTGTGAAGGACAAGAACCAACTTCAAATATAAATAATTAAGTAGCACTTTTCAAATACTTTTTGATATTGTTGATAGGATGGAAATGGGCCTGTAGTTATACAGGGTGTTTCATTGAAGATGCACCAAACTTGAGGGACACGTTTCTGACATTATTTCAAACAAAATATCTTAATAAATTTTTTTAATCGGAGCAACTTGAAATTTGCATAATTTGGAGCCGATATTTCTTGAAATACTTTATCGCCGCGGAATGTGAAACCAAACCGGCGCCGACCTAAATTGCTTTATGATGGCACACAGCTACAGGGGGACAGCGAAGGAATTTATGACTAGATTTTATTTTGCCCTTGACCTACTCGCTCTGTCATTCAACTCAGCAGCAGCTGTGGAATCGCGTGGATATTTAAACTTATTTAATTTAATAATAAATTGCAAATGTGGGGCTATGCAAAAATGTGCATTTAGTATGCATTGTTGTTAAAATTGTTATTAAAATAAAATTTGTCGAATCTTAAAAATAAAAACATTTATTTTTATTACGTTTTATAAAATAACTGAAAAAAAAACTGACGGACATATTTTATTTTTTATTTATTTTATTTTTATTATTATTACGTTATTATTATTACAAGAAATGTTAAAAATGCCTCATTCCGCTATACACACAAAAAACACCATCCTTAATTAGGATTAGGATTAGTCCTTAATTAGGATAGCGCGTCGAACGAAATATTTTGAGTAAAACCCAGGCACTTGGGCGCTAAATTTCTACGAACGATTTCATGAAACTGAATGTAAATAATAAATTCTTAAATAAGCGCAAACTACTAAATGTTTGAACAATCCTAACAATTAGAAAATTCGTATTAAATGGAGAATCGAAAATAAACGACTAATTATTATTTTTACTGATTTCCAACAACCACGATGTTTTAAATGTGTTTTGTCGAATCAGCTGAGGCGACATTCTAGCTAGAGTAATAAACCGAGAGTAGAGTAATAAAGTGATTCGTATGAGAAAGCGAAACAATCCATTCATTCTCATTTAAAGTCCATCCTAAAAATATGCAACTTAGCTTTCCCTTCGATTTTCTCGAAACTTATTCACTTAAGAAAAAAAAATTATAGAAAACTTTTATTTCTTTTCACGATATTTACCGACATACCGAGTTTGGTGCATCTTCATTGAAACAGGCTGTAGATGCAACCTTTGTCGCATAAATACTTGTAAATTATTCCTACAAAGAGATAATGAAGACAAAACACAACACCTTTTTAAAAGGAGAAAATAACATTTCAATCTCACCGATTGTACTTCTAAAATTGAATTTTGGGGGACAATCTTCCGCTATTTCTTTTTCTCAATAAATTGGAAAAATGGTTTTTTAAATTCTTTTGCCATTTCTCTTTCTCAATAATAGGCATTTTTTCCTTGGTTTTGTAAAAACATGAACGAGTAATCTTTTAAAAATGATAAATTAAAATGCACAGTTTTTTACTTTGTTTCACCACTTATTTATAATAAGTGGTGAAACAAAGTAACATGCACAGTTTTTTTTATTTATAATAAGTGGTGAAACAAAAATAAATTTTTCGCGAGTAACCGGTTACGAATGGTTACGCGAAATAAGTAACCACTGCATTTTCCATAACCACTGAGTTACGGGTAACTGTTGATATGTGTCACATCTGTTACTTCGGTTACTATTTTCCTAACCCGGTCAGAGAGTTGTGGAACATTGCTGTCTCTCTCTCATTCAGTGAGTTCTGCGCAGACCCGTGGTTCGGCGTGCTAACCACAAACTTCACTTCAACTTGATTCAATTACAACTTTTCTTGTAACTAAAGTTAATATTTCTTGTGAATAAGTAATTATTTATATATAAAAAAATGACTAAGTTGGTAGAGTTAACCATAAATTATCGAGACGATGACTTCCACATATGTGTTTCGCCTCAAACAGCGGAAATCTTGCTAAATGGTAGGTATCCTATTATTCTACATGTTTTTCTGTTGTACACTAAACTGTCATTTTTACTAAAGAAAAACATTATTTATAGATCCAGAAGAAAATAGATCCCACTAATGTAGAATCACTCATTTTTGCACGTTATTGAATAGTTAGAATCTAGGAAATTGGAAATTTATCGGTTTAATGAAACGTCAAATTTAAAAATGCAACCGCCACATACTCTGTAACCGTAACCGTTTCATTTTGACGAATCTTACTAACCGTGACGTATTCACGTAACCGTGACGTCACTACTGCTAACCATGCTATTCGTAACCGGTTGGTCGCGAAAAATTCCAAAAAGTAAAAAACTGTGCATTTAAACTGTGCAATTAATTTATTATTATGGAATACCACAAAGTAAAGGCTGTCCAAATCGAACATTTTAAAAATGAGTTTTCCTGTTCACTTCAAATGGACATCGTCTTCTTCTATTTTTTAAATTCTTCCCTTATATTTCTTTCTTAATAGAAAATTTGCAAAAATACCGTTTCCTGGTCTTTTACACCAAAAATGTCATTTGCAGTGTAGTTTCTTCGAAATATGTTTCTCCTGCTTCAGGGCTAATCATCACAAAATGCCAAACTCACCGAATAATTATTTAAAGACGAATTTTGGATGACAACTTTCCACTACTTATTTTTCTCAATAATTTGGAAAAAATGCCCTTTTAGTTTACTACGGTCCTTCTTTTGTTCTCCTAATTTTAAACTCTTTTACCGTTTCTCTTTCTCAATAATTGCATTCTTTTTGCTTTGTTACGCGGATGTCAACGTGACGTTTCGGCCGTATTTGTCTATCTGACATTGTCATTCTGACGTTTCTCGACGTCTGCCATTTTGACGTTCCTAACATCTGTTAATTTGACGTTTGTTGTCATCTGTCATCGTGACGTGCTTCGTTGGTCGCTAAGCAACGTGCGAGCCCCCACAAGTGCCCCACAATGCCAATTTCACCGAGTAATTTTTTTTTTAATAAATTTTGGGCAAGAATCTTCCGCTATTTTTTTTTCTCAATAATTTCGTTCAAATTTATTTTATAAAAAGTAAAAATCACGTCCGTCCTAACGTCAGCTTGTAATCTAACGAAAACGAAAATACGTCACTGGCGCTGATTACGGCATGATTTAGGGCTTAGATAAGAAGAAATTGCAATCTGTCGTTGGTTTTATTTTTAACCTGTCCTATTGCACCTGCGCTTTACTAACATAGCACTCGACACACGGGAAAAATCGCCGATAAAAATAGACAGGAATCATCTAGTAATAATAATAATTGTCTGCAACTACCGTGCGCGTGATAAAAATATTAAATAATTTAGATCGTCGCCCTGATAAATCCCAGCGATTAAGTACTTAAACGGTACCGTTATCAAACAATACTTTTGATTCAAAGTCTTCATTAAACGTATTTGAAGAGCGTTCGCGGAAAGAGCAAATAGTCAAGTAATTTCGAAGCGAGACGATTTAATTAAAAGCAGAAGGTCAAAATTCCGATCGATAACGATAGAAATTAAATTACAGTTGGAATTTTTGAAAATCACCTAATCTTATTTATTTAGCCTGGAAAAACGAGAGGAGGCCTGTACACACTACATCAAATTATAACTTTATTTATTATTAACTTGAAAATTGTTTGCGCCTTATACGTGATTAGGAAATACCGTGGTTTAGTGCACGTAACTTCTTCAAATAACAGTAAATTTAGTGCAAAATGCAAATCATTGTTTAACGTTTGTGTCCGGCTACTAATGTTTTTCGTGCAGTTTTTTTTTTTAACGGTCAGCAATAAAATTCTCATTATTATCCGTTGGGCTAAAAACAGAACTTGATGAGAATAAATGAGAAAACGGATTCTATGTCTACTGTTCTGAAAATTTTTGAAACCCCCTTTTGTATGTACGAAGGTCGAAACTAACCACTAATGTTATCTATCGGGTCTTCCATAAAAAAGTTTGTATCTCTAGTCAAGCTTGGAAACACGTGTTATAGCAAGAACTGTCAAAATCGGAAATTTAGGTTATGCGAAAGAATTTATTTAAATGTGTTCCTTTAATAACGAAGCTCTTTTTGCGTGGACCACTTCCACCAAAGAATAAGTGTCGTCCAACATTAGAAATTAACGATTAAAAGTTAGTCCTTATCCACATACGAACATTTTGAGGCTAATCAAATGTTCAAATATTCATTTTTTTGACATATAAGAAATTGATTATGCAAGGCTATGGCATACAGTTTTTTTTTCCAAGGTTAAATCAAGGTACTTCTTTTGTTGAAGACCCGATATTATTAAGGCCGTACAAAGTAGACTAAAATGGAAAATAAGTTTGTTTAAGTAACTTATGTGGCAAATTTTATATGTGTACCTATCATATCTCTTCTATCTGGAACTTACATGTAGGTACACTTGAAGTGTTATCGCAAACTTCTCCACTATTTCTCATCTCAGTACATGCTAAAGTCACTAAAGTGTTGGAAAAATACAAATGGGTGGCTGTCTCTCTACTTTACGACCTTCTAATACTAAAACGAAAACTGACGCACCAGATAAAGGTAAATAATTTTTACATACACATTTTTTTTTTATTTGCATAATAACACATGTTTAAACCGAACTAATGGAGCTTTGTAGACATCCTCATTCGTTGTAGTGCACATGGGAGTCTTTAATAGTACATAAATATACAGGGTGACTGTTAATTATACCGACAAATTAAAACCACGATAAGAAGCGAAGTCCGAGAGTAGGGAAAAATGTTTAAAAAATTCTTTCTACTTTAGTTTTCGAAAAATAGTTAATCAAAAATTAGCCCCAAAATGACGAGCGCCCCTGGTTAGAAAGTCGAGGAGCAGATGAACGAAATAAATGCTGTCGTAAAAGTTTTTTTTATAGTTTTATGATAGTGCAGCGTGGCTTCGTAAACTTGACCTTTAAGTGGAATTTCACAACTCCGTTGTTAGGTCAACACCCGACGTGAATTGCACGCATTCCAGACCCATGTCCTATTTAACATTGATTTTAACGGTATTGATTAAGCAAAATTTTGATTAAGAGAATATTTACTTGGCAAATAATGCATGCAGCAAATTACCTGAAATAGATTATTCCATGCAAAGAATAACAACATTTTGAACACCGTTTACCACAATAATAATAAATCAGTAAACTCATTCGTAATCTGTTTCGAATGTTAATTATTACAATTTCGTTTTGTGTCTGAGGAATTATTAACACATTTTTTCCACTTTGAATTTAATCCTTAATTAATTATGAACTTTCCTTAGAATTTTTAAACGTGATCCCGTAATCTATTACATTCATTCAGTACGCGATTTAATTAGAAACTGGATGCATATCACCAACGCTATTTAAAACAGTAATAAAGTCGGCAATGAACTTCAGGTTTAATAAATCGTTTCACATTTTCGGAGAAAACTGATCCGTTTAAGCCAATGATTTTTGTTTTCCTTTTTACTATTAAATAAAAAAAATAGTATATCATTGGATTTCAACGACGTTAATTCCAAACCATACTTTTCCATGAAACTTGTCCCGCATTATCTCGATGCGTGATGATCTCCAAGGAAACCTGCTACGTCAGAGGACGATAAAAACATTTCAACAATTGGAGAGATACATACAAACGAGCAAATACGTGCCACGCGCTATTTATATCAAACAATCCAGATAAGCGATTTAAACGTGACCAGGCGAATTTTCTACTTACTTTCGAACATCTGTAGGGGTACAAACCACCATCGTTGTTGAGAGCAATTGAACCCAGCAAGGACGACATGTTAATAACGGCACTCCTTCTAATTCCCATTGGTTCTGTTGAATTTAAGTCCGCTGCTTTCTTCAGCAAAGGTAGAAGCGCCTTCAAAAAAATAAAATAAAATAATAGCCCATCACCAACTTTAAAGAGGCCACGCACCAACTGTTAACTTTTGCGTTTGTTTTAAATATCTACTGTTGTTGGTTTCGTGATGGTTTGTTTTACCTTTGTAAGCATGATGGGGGCAACGGTGTTTGTGGTGTACGTTTCCATTAATTGCTCCATTTTAACCAGGCTCAGGCGTGTGAATTTTGGGGAAACCCCGGCATTGTTGAAGAGCACGTTGAGGCCATCTTCTTTCACAATTTCGCTCACCTTTTCCGAAAACGAGTTGTACACATTTAAGTTTTTCAAATCTACGAAATGGCTGACCTGAAGCACTTAAAAACAGGATATCTAATTTACCTAATTCCAGTATGTGTACGCCTCTGTTTTGGTCAGCTATTTGCTTTAATTCCTGTAAACAAGATTCTGTTTTGATTACTATTATAATATTTTGTTTTGTTTTTTATATCTTATGTAAGAGCTTCTAAAAACCTATTCACTAGCACTAGACCCTTTAAACGGTTCACCAAAAGAGAATAGGTATTACGTTTTTTATTTTGAATAATTTCCATGGTAATTTTTTTGTAATTTTCATCAAACAATTCCTTTCATATTTTAAAATTGTTTCTTAAAAATATATTGGGATAGAAGGTTTCTTTATAGTAAATGGAAATACGGTTACAACTAATCAACTATGTAAAAGCAAGATAAGCACTTTTCCAAACCAATATCCTTCCTGTAAACGGTACAAACGCTGTACAAATCGGAGTAATTATTGGAGTCAAATTCCGGAAATATACAGCATGTCACTGAATGACTTGGCCAACCTTTGGCGACGTATTCTACTCTTCAAATTAATGATAAAAATTGTCCGGAAATAATTCTTTAAAAAGTTATGGTCACCTGAAATTTAAAAATGATAATGTGTGAAAATGTTTTTTAAATACTTTTTAATAGCAGTATGTCTCGAATATTTGATACAATAGTAAGTGACATTATTAAGTGACATCACCTTCAGTACATTTGCAATTATTTTTTAAAATCTTTCATTTTTCATAAATACAGTAGGTGACCACAACTTTTTAAAGAAACATTTCCGCACAATTTCTATAAGAATTTTTTATTATTAATTTGAAGAGTAAAATTCGACGCCAAAGTTTGGCCAAGTCATTCAGCTATACCCTGTATACATAACGATAAACACAAAAATTTTTCAAGAATTTGAAACGTAAGTACATACGCCCAATTGACGTATTGAATATGAACAGCAACCTTTAATGACGATTCGATTATAATAAATTAATAAGTTATGAGCAAAAATATTACAATATAGTGAAGTCATGTAGTGAAATCATTAAAAACTCATGCTGCTCTATTATTAGCAATTGCAATTGTGAAGTAGAGGTAGAAACGATAAAGTGAGAAGATAAAGGTGGTGATTACAAAGCAATCTTACATTTTTCTCATTTCATTTCAACTGTATATTTTTATACTCCTATTTTTTTAGAATAAAAAAAATTGTTCTATGATTAACAACAACATACCTTTAATTGCATATTAAGTGCATGTTTTACAATTACAACAAACTGTCAATATTGTATTGTAAAGCTACATTTACATTCAATTTCGTGCCAGCCATTGCCAGTCATTGGCCAATGTAAATGGTATCATAAGAAAGCACACGTCAAACTTTCGTGTTACGAATTCGTGCTGGCACGAAATTGAATGTAAATGTAGCCTAAGAATGAACATAGTAATTAAGATATTAAAACACTTTTACATAATTATGTTTTTTGAACAAATATTTGTAAGTTATTTACCAAATATCAAGAATATATTTTCCTTATTCATTTTAATACATTTTCTTCCGGAAATTAGACTACTAAAACTAAAAACCTCCTGTAGAGTGGATTGCATGATAAATATTTTGTAATATTATAACCTCATAGTTGAGTAGCTCGCAATTCCGACAATTTCCGGAATGTATTACATATTACTAAATATGAAAAATATGAAGGGAGTTATTGAAATCGACATTACTGTACCTACATTATTATTTTAGTCAATTTTATCTTCTGTCTTTTTTGTTGCCATCTAATGTAATAATTTTAATGGGCAAGAAAAAGCTATAATAATGAAATTATTCAAATTAAACTACATTACTAAACAGTAAAGTAAAGTCAACGGTTAATTAAATATACAGTGTGAGTGAAACTGAGGTCAGTTAACGTTTTTCGCCTTTCAATTTTTTTTTGTAAAGTTGGTGAAATGCCTAGGCGCACCACAGTATAAAAATCTACACAGTAGCGTCCCTCGAGTATAACTGTCACATTTGCTCTTTTGTTTGATACCTGCTGATTTACAAATTACATTGCATTTCCATAAAGGCATCAAATAGTATGGCCACTTTTTTGACACTGACGTTTAAGTGACGCTATTTGGTAATACTTATACTGTGGGTATATACACACTGGGGCGCAAATTTAAATAACTAGATTAATTGAATTATATATTCATTTTTCACATAAGCCATACGCAAAGAATAAAAGTCACTGGATATAGAGACGCAGGAAATGCAAATCATTTTAGTTGAATTTGAATTCTCACAGGAAAACATTACTGATAATCAAATTGTTTTCGTTCATACTGTATACAATTATAATTTGCCAATTTTTGGCAGCAGTGGTTGTTACCTCTAGACAATTTTCTTTCCTTTTCCTCTAAGATTGTACGATTTTTCCTTTCTTTTTGCTTTGCGCAGCAATGCTGCTTGTGTTTCGGCCGTGAGCCAATCCAGACAATTACGAAGTATATGTTTTTAGCAGGGTCTAAGTTCTTTAAACAGCACACACATCCATGGCTAACGGTGGGATTCGAACCCACGCCGCCCAGCGACACGACTTTCTAAGTCGGCTAGGCTAGGCCACGCCACTCGGCAACGTACGATCTTGAAGAGAAAAAAATTATCTAGGCAAGTGTTGCCAAGTCATTACATAAAAATTTACAACCACAATTCTTCAAATTTTCCGTTTCAGTTTCCTGAGAAAACAAGTTGTGTTAATCCAACCAAAAAACTGTTAAACCAACAAAAAATTTCATTTGAATACGTTTAAACAATTTTTCTTTTATAATTTAACATTTATACCTATAAATGTCATTAATTTTATTTTGTACTAATCAGATTACTATGTCAAAACAAGTAAATCAAATAGCTTGCTGTTATGTTACACAAATACTTTGTTTACAATAATAATAAACCAAATATTTAGATGTGAATTTCTGTAATAATAGGTTTGTTCCAGCAGCATTTTCTGACTAGTTCGGAGCCATTAAAAACGGTTGCCCACCGAAGTAATGACCGATATTAACGGCGCCGTCAAATGTACAATTTTCATAACTGCATGCTTTTAACGGTTTCGAACTAGTGACGAACTGTTGCTGGAACAAACCTAATAAATTTTATTTGAAGTAACCACACAAAATTAAAATGATATTTTTGTTGCAGTAACATGTGTATGCATACCTATTTAACAAAAATTTGAATGTAATCAACTAATCAACATTTTCATTCACAAGAAAAAGAAAACTGTTATATCAATGCATTTTGTTTTCTCAGTGTGCTCAATTTGCCACACCGCCAATGGTAGTTCAAAGACGCAGAACCTAAAAGCACAGTACAAGTAATTATCCAGTAGCGTCACTTAAACGTCAGTGTCAAAAAAAGCGGCCATTCTATTTGATACCCTTATGGCAATGCAATGTAATTTACAGCTGGGTAGGTATCAAACAAAAGAACAAATGTGACAGTTACACTCAAGTGACACTACTGTGTGATTCTTGTACTGTGCTAAAAGCTTGAGTAGGTACTTGGTAACGACATCAATTCCCCCATTAGTATTTTTTTTTGTTATGGAATGTACACAGTCAAAGCTGCCAATACTACAATTTAAAAAAAAAAAACTGATTTTTTTATAACGATTTCACTCATAATTTTATAATTAACTCCCTTATTCTGTAACTCATAACGACATCGTTAGATACCGATATTCGTTAGGTGGCATATTTTGACCAATCAGTGCTTACAATACAAAGCATTTCTGTGTACTGATTGGTCAAAATATGTCACTTAACGATTATCGGTATCTAACAATGTCGTTATGAGTTACAGAATAGGGGGCTAAATGTTTTTATTCGAGTTGTAACGTAAAATGGTAACTACCTCGGTATTTTACCGGTAAACTACGGTATTTACATGGCGGTACTGATAACTGTTGATAACACTCAGATCGAATTAATACAAAAATTAAAGGACTTGATACAGATCTTGAACATAAGGAAGGAAATGAGGAAGTCAAGGATGTATGATGAGCGACGAAACGAGATAAGAAAAGGATAAATTACTTCTTTCATATTTAAAGTAAATATTTCGTTTTAAAAATGTCATAAATATTGTCTCTCAAAATTAAAAAAAGAAACACCACCTGTCGAGTTACTTATGTTACTAATAAAACAAAATTCCCAAATATATTTTGGTTGGTAGCTCACGATATCACTGTAATTTATGCGCATCAGTAATTTGGCGTTCAAATTTAAAATGCAGTAGCGTCACTTAAACGTCAGTGTCAAAAAAGTCGCCATACTGTTTTATGCCCTTATGGAAATGTAATGTACAATAGCGGACAATAAAATCCGAGCAAGAATTTGACATTTCGACAAATTTGCTAAATCAGGCTTTTATTGAAGTTATATTTCTGCCAAAATAAAGAAATAAAATTTGAATTAAACGTCAGAATTATTAGTGACATGCATTAAACGTCAAAAATATTAAAGTGATATTCACATTGTGCAAATGACGTGCTCAGTTTTTATTATCCACTACTGTAATTTGCAAATTGGATGGTATCAAACAAAATGGCAATTGTGGCAGTTATACTCGAGTGACGCTACTGTATAGACTCTAAAGCCTAGAACACAATGGATTTGCATAAAACATTAAGACATAAGACACAAGCCGTAAGAAACACATTTGGTTTGTTCTCGTTACGGAGCTATTGTGTTACAGCGCACTTCTTTACATAGGTCGAATTACTGTTACGGCTTATGTCTTATGTCTTATGTTTTATGCAAATCCATTGTGTACTGGCCTTTAGGCCGCGTTTTCACGAGGCCAGTAAACACCAGTAAACAAGCCAGTAGCTGTAGTCCTGTGACTGGACTCCAGTGACTGGGCCTTGCCAGAATAGTGAATTCCTATTTCAACGTGGCTAGTTCACTGGAGCCAGTTAGCGTCCAGTGGTGTTTACACGGAGCCAGTCACTGGAATCCAATCACAGGACTCCAGCTACTGGCCTGTTTACTGGCCTCGTGGAAACGCGGCATTATACTGTGGCCATATTAACCACAGATATTAACATTTGCGCAGTTAAAATTTTCTTCCCTCTAAATTTATCACTAACATATGATAGCGTTATCAGTTTTATCTGCGAGGTAAATTGCGACGTTGGTGGTTTTTTGATTTTGAAACATATTCTACAGGTGTCCCAACAGTGTGTTCTCGGGCCGTATTTCCATAATTACTGAAGATACAAAAAAAATTCAATACAATTTCTTTTTTAAATTAAGAGGTCTACAACACAAAATTATTTTCATCTATACAGAGTGAATCAAAACAGTGGTGCTGGACACAACTTTTTTTATTTCAAATGTCATGCGCTATACATGAAACCAAATTCGGATTGCCCATAAAATTCTACACATTTTTTGTATAGCATTGCCTATACCTAAACCTAACCGTTCTTGAGATATTTAACATTCTGTCTAAAAACTGCCATTTGCAGCCACTATTTTATGTATTCATATTTTATTTATTTTTAAGTCTAAGAAAAAGATTTTTGGTACAGTTATATTTGATATATAAGCTTATTATAAGCCGTTATTAAATGTACTTTTATCGCTACAGGGTGGCCACGGTAATAAACAAAATATCAGAAATTTCAAAATGGCAAAACTCAATTTTCTTAAATAGCATGCCCTATATTTTTCTATCCTAGATTCTTTGTGTAATAAAGTACTTTCATTTTTGTTAAGTGTGTCATACCTATCTGAGATATTTTCTGAGATTTTTAGATTTATTTTATTTCTTAACGAGTTTTGTCTAAGGTGGCCGTGGAAAACGGCAAACAAATGAAGCTGTTGACTTTAATAATTAATTTTCAAGCGACAATAATGTACAGTTGCGGACAGAAAATTTCGGATGTCAGGGTCACTCATCTGACGTATAATATAGGAATTTCTTAACTTTTACGTCAGTGGAATGACACTGACATCCGAAATTTTCTGTCCGCAACTGTACAAGCATTAGTTAGTTCAAGTACGTGACTTCTTTAAAGAGTTATACCTTTTTTTATAAACGGTGTTTTTTTAAATCTGACGTCGAAGTTGGCCATGAACATTTTATTGTGAACCATCAAAATATCAAAATGACGAAAAAACGATTTTATTTGAAAAGAAATCCAATTTTATTTTCAAAACAAAGCACCAGACAGTGACAGAGGTTTCAAAACTTGTGGTATGTGCAGAAAAATACTTTGATATGGCCAACTTCGACGTCAGATTTAAAAAAACACTCGATACTTACATCATACATGCTTCGAGCTCTTCTTGAGCTTGTCAGGGATGCGTTAAGCTGGCTATTGTAATATTACCCGCTGCGGCTGCGACCGACCTACTAGGTATTTTCCATTTGCATTCATCTTACAAATCGGGAAAACACAGAAAACCTAGTTCGAAGGGACCAAAATGAATCCTGAACACAATCCGACACATCTCACACATAGGACCCATATGTATCAGGAGGGGATTCGAACACATACCTATAATTGCCCGACCAAGCGTCAAGCTCGTTGCCAGCGGATGCTACCAACTTTGCCTATGCAACCATTTAATAAAGAAATAATTCAATAAATCTAATAATTCATGTCTTAACAAGTTTCCAACAGTCTTACACTTCGAAAAATAATTATTAATGTCAACCGGTTCATTGTTTGTCGGTTTTCCACAGCCACCTTAGACAAGTGTTCGTTTTAAAAGAAATAATTCAAATAAGATCCGAAAATCTCAAAAAATATTGCAGATAGGTATAAGACACACTTAACAAAAATGAAAGTACTTTATTAAACGAAGCATCTAGGATACAAAAATATAGGGCATTCTATTTAAGAAAATTGAGTTTTGTCATTTTGAAATTTCTGATAATTTGTTTATTACCATGGCCACCCTATAGCGATAAAAGTACATCTAATAACGGCTTATAATAAGGTTATGTATCAACTACGCCTGTACCAAAAATCTTTTTCTTAGACTTAAAAATAAATAAAATATGAACAAATAAAATAGTGGCTGCAAATGGCAGTTTTTAGACAACATGTTAAATACCTCAAGACCGGTTAGCTTTAGGCATAGGCAATACTATACAGAAAATGTGTAAAATTTTATGGACAATCCAGATTTGGTTTCATATATAGGGCATGTCATTTGAAATAAAAAAGTTGTGTCCGGCACCAGTATTTGATTCACTCTATATAGATAAAAATTTTGTGTTGTAGACCTCTTAAATTAAAAAAGAAATTGCGTTGAAAATATTTTTGTATCTTCAGTAGTTATGGAGATATGGTCCGAGAACACACTGTTGGGACAGCCTGTATATTCAAGGTATTCAAACATTCTGACATATTACAGGCTTTAATGTAAAAACACAAATTAATTAAAAATCAAATTATGCTAACTACACTTGTATAAATAATTTTTTTTAAACCTAGCGCCGAAGTTGGCCAAGAAAATTTCATTGTGAACCATCATCGTCATGACAGCTTTCGAGGTTTCGAACTCAACAGTATGATAGGAAAACACAAGAATGTACTCTATTGTACTAAACGAGAAACGACAATAACAATGTGTTGTAACAATGAAAACAGACAATAAGAAAATAAAATTTACAACATAGAATCAAAATTGTGGTACGTTCACAATAAGCACCTCGTCACGGCCAACTTCGACGCCAAATTTAAAAAAACACTCGATACAACAACAGTAAAATTTACCAAATATAAAATTTTTAATTTGCACAATAGAATTAATAAGAATTCTGCTTTTACGTTACCTCTAAGTGTTTATTCATTCTTCTAAGGTTTACGATATTATGCATCTTTAATTTGTAAATTTGTTGTGAATCGCGAATCGCCCGGTAGAGTTGAAAGAATTTTGTTGTACATAGTTGGCAGTATGTGAAATTATGGGGGCAAAATTTAATATAAATTTTTAAAATTTTGCGGCTATGCCCTTAGAAATCCGTAATTACAAAACAAAGTTAGCATGTAGAAAGCAAAAACATGTTTTTAATTTTAATTCATAGTAATTTTTGTTGAATTTCGACACCTCATACTACGCTCCAATAGTAATTTATCTTGTACAAACAACCTTGAATTAATAATCGCTTTGTAAACGTGATCGAATGACTTGCATTTTATTAAGCAAATCGTCTGGGTAAAACGACGGAATTCTAGAGTCGCAATGAAAATACTCGAGGTGTTGCATCAAGGCGGTTTTCAAACCGAGTCGAAGTGGGGTTAACCATGATTCACGATCAATTTAATAGATGGCATGTAGCGTCGTATAAATTGTCAGATCGAAATTCGACTCTATTACAGTGTTTGAATCCGTCTCGGCGCGTGAGTGACTAGTGATAGGTCATAAATCAGCGCGTGAAAGTGCTAGTATTTAATTAAAATTCACCTGTGATAAAGGTTACGTGTGCTTAATTTAATTTAATTTAATTCGGTACGAGCAGTGAAAGTATTCGCCGGAAAAACGTGTACGAAATGGCTCCGATAGGTAAGTTGTTATTTTTTGAGCAATTTATAACAGAAGCCTTGCTATTATCGCCTTACCTCCGCCTTTTGAATGTCCCTGCAAGTTGCTATCAGATATTCAGGGCGATCTGCGCGTTTCACCAAGTTTTTAACGATACCTAGCCCCAGGCCACGGTTACATCCTGTAATTAAAATCGACCTCATCGTCGACAGCGAGCAACCTACTTTCCAACTGGCTTAGCTACGCGTGAACTGTGAACCGCCGATATTTTATCTGTTCCTCGCCAGTTGCCTGTTTGATCGCGTGCTTTCAAGGTTATAAATGGCGGCAATTGGATTTTGTTTTAGAAATGTCATTCTTCTCGGAACTAGAAGGTTTAGCAGAAGTTGCCTGTTAGTACAAAATTCTAGGCCCGATTTTAATAGATTTTACAGTTCAAGTAAGTCCCGGTGGTTGCGCAATTTCGTGTTCTAGCATAATTAGCGGCCTTGTGTTACTTTCAATCTGCGCGCACTGTATAACCTTGTCACCGGTTGACAAGACGTGTGACTGACTGAAAAATTGATGTGAGTATGATGTTTTCAGGTGATGCAGAGTACGATCTGGTAGTGTTAGGAGGAGGATCTGGTGGATTGGCGGCTGCCAAGGAAGCCGCACAATTGGGGGCCAAGGTTGCAGTATTAGATTATGTTAGTCCAACGCCTCTGGGTACCAAATGGGGTCTTGGGGGAACATGTGTCAATGTAGGGTGCATTCCAAAGAAGCTGATGCATCAGGCGGCTCTCTTGGGTGAAGCTGTGAAAGTAAGTAATAATTTTAATTTTGACATCATCCACGTTTACAAGGTAAAAATAACATCATCGACACATAATTGTTTTCGTACCTTTAAATTTTTCTTTCTTACTTTTTAAGCTTTAAGCCAAAATTACATAATTTTAAACCCAAATACTTACATACAGAGTGTTCATGGAAAGCAGTTCTGTACCTTAGAGGTAAAGAATCGTAACTCCATTATCATAGATTTAGAGAAAACGAAGTTTAAAGTTTTAAAATGCAGTAATTTTTTTACAATGATGACATAAACTAGCCATGTAACTTCTGGATTATTTTATTAAGTAATTTAACTAACATGTTTTACATTACAACTAGCAGTAACATGCTCTACCGGATAAGAAATATGTAAAGGCATTTAACCAAAAACGGGAGATACGATTCTTTACCTCTAAGGTACAGAGTTATAAACCCGACTTTCTTATTTAAATTCTCACAGGGTGACTTGTATTAATTTTTATAAAGAACTTGATAACTTCATTATGGGCACTTTTCAGAATTAACCGGTTACTCCACCGGTAGACATTTAAAAAATTTTAAATCCACTTAAAAACTATAATAAGTTATTTTAGCTATAATAAGTATGTAATAATAATACAATCAACCAATAACTTTTAATTTCATATTGATAAGTTTGTTTAATAAGTTTGGTTGAGTTAGCGCCATCTATTATCTAAATTTCTAATTAATTATCTAAATTTTAAAATTGACACTGTTGAAGTTAAATGTTAAAATTTTGGTATTTAAAATAACACGTGCAATAAGCAAAGAACACTGCAAAGTGAAACATTGTGCCATTGTGGTATCTTAGTGATAAGTGTATATTGCAATGCCATAATCATGATTGGAATGGTGACATCTATTACTACAATTACTATTACATTGTGGTATCTTAGTGATAAGTGTATATTGCAATGCCATAATCATGATTGGAATGGTGACATCTATTACTACAATTACTATTACCAAAGTGAAGAGCCATCTGTTAGCTTTATTACGAAGGTTATGCTTTTTCTGGCAACACTGAACTAACCAGTATTTAATTTGCAAAAATATGGTTTTTTTGAGTTTGTTTTTAATTTCTGACAACTCTAATTAATGAAGCTGTATGATCTGCTTAAATATCTTAGTGATAGAGAAATGGCTGCCGTCTGGCTTGGTGATACATATTCAATTGTTTTACACTTTTTTTTTCTAACGCTTTTAATACTGTTACTTTTAGAAGGTCAAATCTCCAAAATTTCATTTAAGTGTTGTTTTACATCAATTAACTAAAACTAATTCGTCAAACCATTCCTTCCTTTTTTCTGTAGTTTTCTTGCCTATTACTTCATCTGCAGCATCTTCAATACCTCTTTTTATGTTGTTCCACTCTTCTTCCATATTTTCATTTTTTTCATTTTCTGGCTTTTGTACTAATTGTTTTCGAACTTCCTTTTCAAATAGTGTTTTCTTTCTCTTTAACATTTCTATTTTCCATGTTTTTTTCTTTGTTAGTTTTTCCCTTTGTCCTACAATTCTTAACATTAACTTCGCTATCACTAGCATGTGGTCTGTTCCCACATCTGCTCCTCGATACAACCTTACCTCCTGTACCATTTCATAAATGGTATCTTCAGTTATTTAAGTCATATGTTCTTCAATATACACTTTTTTTAGGATGCCCAAACTTATGGTTGGTATTTACCCGAACCTGAAAGAATCCACCACGAATGGGGTGCACTCAAGGAGGCCGTTCAGAATCACATAAAATCAGTGAATTGGGTCACAAGAGTGGAATTAAGAGACAAGTAAGTTCAAATTTTAAAAAATGAAAATACCTTTTGCTAAGTTACTTATTTTTCTGTTTGTAGAAAAGTAGAATACATAAACGGATTTGGCATTTTTAAAGACCCACATACGATTCACACGGTCGTGAAAAATACGGAGCGTACATTAACAGCTCGGTACATTCTGATTGCTGTCGGTGGCCGACCTCGTTACCCCGAAATTCCAGGTGCTTTAGAATATGGAATCACCAGTGACGATATCTTCAGTTTGGATAAACCCCCGGGCAAAACGCTGGTTATTGGAGCTGGTTACATTGGATTGGAATGTGCAGGTTTTCTGAATGGTCTCGGGTTTGACGCCACTGTTATGGTGCGTTCCATTGTGCTAAGAGGATTTGATCAACAAATGGCGGGAATTATAACTGAGAGTATGCAGCAGAAAGGAGTAAAATTTATGTTTCAGTAAGTTTTGATGTTCGTCTATGTGCAATACAAATAATTAACAGAACTTATCACGCAGGTGTAAACCACGATCTGTTGTGAAACAAGATGATGGAAAATTACTTATTACGTGGAAGAATGCAGAGGGTGAAGAGCTTAGTGACACATTCGATACTGTTCTTTTCGCCATTGGTCGAAGAGCTTTAACTCGAGAATTACACTTAGATAAAGCAGGTATAAAAGTAGCTGAAGAAAGTGAGAAAATAGAAGCAGTAAACGAACAAACGACTGTTCCACACATTTTTGCCGTTGGTGATGTATTATACGTAAGTCTGCTCGTTTTGTTTAATTGAAAGTTACCTAATAATTTTTTTGTTACAGAAAAAACCTGAACTTACACCAGTTGCAATTCTTGCTGGGAGATTATTAGCACGACGATTATTTGGCAATTCAACGTTGAATATGGACTATGACAATGTAGCAACAACCGTGTTCAGTCCTTTGGAATACGGCTGCGTGGGTCTCAGTGAAGAAAAAGCGATTGCCCAGTATGGAGAAGCTAACATCGAAGTTTATCATGCGTACTATAAGCCTACTGAATTTTTCATACCCCAACGTCCAATCGAACATTGTTACGTGAAAGTCGTTGCTCTTCGTAAGGATGATCAAAAAGTTCTGGGGATGCATTTCATAGGTCCTCAAGCCGGTGAAATTATACAAGGATTTGCTGCTGCAATTAAGTAAGTTGCATCGCATTAAAAACGAAATAAATTGTAACAAAATATTTTAGGTGTAACTTAACGGTCCAAACCCTCGTGAACACTGTCGGTATTCACCCGACTATCGCAGAAGAATTCACAAGAATCAACGTCACCAAGAGATCTGGCAAAGACCCCAATCCTCAGTCTTGCTGCAGTTAGATTTACGTTTTATTTAAGTATCTATAATTTTATCCTATTGTTAACTCTCGCTTGCCTCTTTCATTACTTAACCATAAAAAACAAGTTACAAAGTTAGCAAAATTATTTGTTGATGTAATTATTGTAAATATACATTTCGATGATTAATTCCGTTAGGTAACAGCCATGGTGTGCTGGCACAATTGTTAGTGATATTATGTTTTGAAGTATTCTGTTACAATTACAATTATTGTTGGCAAGTATTATGCACTGGATGTGTGTATTCTTGTTGGTTTTAATTCTCTAATGGTTGCTCTCTTGATCAATCATGTCATCTAAAAGAAACATGCACACTTCCAAGGCACATCTATGTGATGCAAGCATTGATTTTATTTTCAACTTAATAAAGATTTTAGAATATATTAAATGTTTTATTACATAATTTCTTCAAGTATATCCTAAATTATATTGTAAATTATTCAAATAAGAATATTATTATTTGTGGTTTTTGCAAGTCCTATTGTGCTAAAGTTGTAACTTTTATTTTGGTTGATTTTGCAAATAAATAGCATTTATTGTAATTACGATTCTTATCGTGGATTTTTTTTTAAATTGGACTTTACTGTGTAAAAGTTTATTTACTTCTAACAAAGCAGTTAAATCTTCAGTACAAAATAATTGTATTAAAAAAAAACTATTTATTTATAAAAAGTAATTTAAAATATTTGTATAATTTTAGATCTGCAAACATCGTTCGAAATTCTTGCAGATATTTCCAAGTATTTTATGAAAGCCTCCTTCAAGTTTATGTATTCCTGGAAACATGAAAACATTTTTATTTATTACTTAACAAAATAGAAAACTAAGTACTTTTTGCAATGGCTTTTTTGGATTGTTTTCATTCTGAAGCTCCAGTTCATAAAGTAAAGCTTCTATGATGTGCACTGGTAGACAAAATGGGGGTGTTTCGGGCATTAAAGATTTAGTATATCCAAAATTTTCACCGCCGTGTCCGAACGTGGCTAAAATTTGTTCACACGCCAAATTACTGGCTTCTCTTAAGTAGCCGTGGAATAAAAATAGCCGCAAGAGCTCTGATGGATTCCTCAGCTAAAATAATGGCAGTAAAGTGTAAGTTACACATTGAAAATGGACGTATTTAAAACCTTATATGATGCCAGCAACCAGTGCGGAATAAAACAACCCAAATTCAACATTTTTTCGCAGACAACCCTGTGCAAACTGCTCATATTTTCTTCCTCGTATTCATTTAAATAAGATTGCAAAAGTTGCCATGCCACAGCAGAGGGAGTATTAGCAATGATTGGCAAATCTGCAAATTTAATTTAAATGTTTTGTGCAATTCAATAAGAAAATATATACTACCGTGTAAGTCATTTTCAATCAGCCAATTCCACGCTTCAGTATCTTCGTCTACAGTCAGCGAAACACACTGATGTGTTAAGGCCTCAAAAACTGAATTGTAGGACAAGTTGAAGGTCGTGCAAAGTGTCAGTGCGTACTTAAATATTCCTGCACATGATAAAAATGTCACGAGTTCCTGCGGGGCTGCAAAAAGATACCCTCACAAATTTGGGATGTTTAAAAATAAAATTAATTACTTGTGAATTGATTGGCCACGGAGTTTGGGTCAAATTTTGCTAACCTTAACCTTGCATTTGCCATGGCTAATTCCTTAAATATTTCATCTACATTCAGTACTTCCAGTTGTTTGTTTAGCACAATTTTCTCTGGCTCCTATAAAATATTGATTTAATCTTATGCTCTCTTTGTATCAAACCTCAAGCTTACCATTCCAGAGCCTGCTTTGCTTGGCAAAATTATTTCTTCTGGTTCTAAATCGGGGTCAGAGGGTTTAAGCACCCAGGCATACATAGGATCACATAAAGAAAGGGCATTAACAGCAGCTAAGTAACACTTGACCTGCTTTTCTAATGCTTCCACTGTGTTATGTTGCATTAAACGAAAGGCTTGTTCGTACATGATCGATCCAGCTAATAACCGGGGAAAAATTGTATTAACTTAAAAGTACTGCTGTAAATAAAGTGACTCACCCAGTCGTAAGTACGGTACACCTCTTTTCATCTGGTATGAATACAAGAAGTCGTAATACACGTTATTAATATCATCTGCAGCCCTTGCCCTGCTAAATAAAATACTACAAAATAACTGCTCCATTCCGTTGTACGAAAACAACATTAAAGTATCGAGCTGCTTACGATCCAGCAACGTCTTCACAAGATCACGTAAGTTATCTTTCCTTCGTTCCGAATCTGGATTCGAATTCATAGCGATGAACGCCTGTTCGTAATGCTCGAGGGCCAGATGATGTTTAAACTTGATCGAGTATAAAGTAGCCTAAAATAATAATTTAGTACAAACACTTTTATTAACACAATCGAGAGCACACTAACTTTAAGTGGATCGTTAACGTCAGCAACTGTTAGTGCTGTGTTAGCTGCACTGATTGCATAATTTCGACTACCATGTAATTCAAACAGCTGTATAACTTTGAGGAAGTACAACAGGTACGGACTGGAATCGCTCTGTGTGTAATTTGAAATTTGTTTCGTCAAGAAATCTTCCGTGTAGACACCTTTCGCTGCGATTAAAAACAAATCGTAAGCTTTGTATGCTTCGCCAGATGCCAGGAAAGCCACAGCCATTAAAAAGCTGCCTGAAATATCGAATATTAAAAACAATGAAATCGGAAACTGGCTGGTTTAAACTTACGGGATAAATTGGCCCATTCGCACCAACTGTTTAAGTAACGCACGTACTGTTGAAGCCATATATGTTGCCCGCTGCTCAACAACCACTCGGTGAACATCGCACTGCCATTTAAAGGCCATCTTTTGGTGTACAGTCAAGAAAAATCACCAGGAAAAATTCAGTTAGCTTAAATTATGAAATGGGTGGTGTAAGGATACAGATGTAGCATTATCTGTTCTAAATACAACAACAAAGAAGAATGCCAATGAGGTAGGTTGTCCTCGTCGATGTTAAGCGTCAGCATTGCTTTGTGAGCTTCGAAGCCCCCAGAAGAACCGATGAACATGTCTACCAAGCTCACATTCTGCATTAGGTTTGATTTCAAGTTGAAAGCTGTCGTTAGTTTCAACGGTGCAAGCTTTTGAATACTTGAATCCCTAATAAAAAAGAAATTACATTAAAAAACATTCGATTATTACATGATCAAACCAAAAAGAAATTGATCATTTATACTTACACTTTTATTTCAAATAATGAAATAAATTTAGAATTTAAAATAGAGTTTTGCTTTGAATTTTCAACTTAATTAAGTGTCCTATTTTTTCGTGCAAAATTTGTTTCAATTTCTACAATAATATTTTAAACAAGAGCTTTTTGGTTGTTTAGAAATAAGGGGCATATTCTATTTTTTCAGATAATTTTTGATTCAATCTAATTTTTAATCTTATGCAAAAACTGGGTAGTCTAAAACGGTCTTTAATACTAAATAAAACTTACAAAGCAATAACAGGTAACGCAGGCAAATCACTCAGCCACACTAAAGCGTAGTAAGCCTGAATAAAAACCACAACTTCAGGCATGCATACGGATCTTATGGCTTCGTAGAAACTCCAGTTTTCTTCCTTCTTTTTCAAGATTATGTTCTGTAAAACCAGCAGATTACGACACATAGCAAACCTAACGTTCGACTGCTGTTTTAAACTTTGTGAAATAACGGATGTTCCCAACTGTGATGAAAACAGATAATTTATAGACGCACGCAATTCATCTGATATGTTTGTTTCGCTTGAGATGTGCTCGAGCCTCAATAATTCCAACAATTTATGCATCGCTTGGTAAATGTCTTGACATCTGTTGAGCTTTTTAATAACTGCACATGTAAACTAGAATTTTAGGAAAGTCAGATGTAAAACGTGAACATTTCGGGGGGGATTACCTCGTCGCTTAATTCTGTAACCAATTCGGTGATTAATTCCGTCATTACCACATCAGGTGAACTCAACTGCGACATTTCTTTCTGGAACGTTGCTTTAAATACGTCACTGAGCTGACCTTCCAAATGCACCAAAACGTTGACAAGTTCTATGATGTCATCAATCACTTCACAAGCTAATAATCATTAAAACTTAAAGTCCAATCGAGAAAACACTAAATAAATGCAAGTGACTTACATATATCAGATAACTGTGGCAGTGACGCGAACTGATCGGTTGTAACATATTCTGGACACAAAAATAAATGCTCCGTCAAATCGAGAGGCCGCAGTATTGAATAAGTTGATTTTTTCAAAAGCACTGCTCCTGAGACAGTTGGCAATAATAAAATTCCCAAAGGTCTGAGGCCTGTAGCATGATACTGAACACAACAGGAATAAAATCTAGACCAGCACCTAAAGCATTAAGTCCAGAGCAAGGTTCAAAAAATTTCGTCGCTTAAATTTACCAATTTGCACATTCTAAATAATCCTCGTCATTCACCTCGCACTCTTGTAATTCAGCTTGTATTTCATTTTCGACTGCTATACAAACACGCTCTTTTAAAACAGGAGCAGACACATCGACATCGCTCAGAATTGTACACTTTTTGTAGATCTGAAAAGGTTTAATATTTATTGTAAATCAGTAATTTTTTGAGAACAGCTTACACTCAAGGCTTTGCTAATTATGTTCAAAGAAAACCGGCCAGGATAGAATATGTATTCTATGTAAACTTGTTTCGGATCTAAATCTATATTATGCGGAACTTCATTAGCATCTGGCACAGGTTCGAGGACCGCAGGAATCCAGTGAGAATTTTTATTGCCACCTGTTGGTAAAACTGCACTGTACACACTGCATTCGCCATCTTCTCCTCGCCAAACTGACCAGATGCGCGACACCGAAAAAGAGAAATCAACCAAATCTACCTGCAACATATTGGGCATTACTTGGAAAATATCGAGTTGCTTTTATAACTCACCCCAGGAGAGCACAATGTACTTATCCTTGTAATCCGAAACTGCGATCCACTTATAATAGGCCTGAGAATATGAAACTGACTCTCCATTGAAAAATTTAAAACAACGGTCAGAATGAAATCCGTATCGTTTTCTCCGACTGCTTTGCGTAAAATATGATTCTGAACTGTAAAGTGTCTTGTGTGAATAAGAATTAACTTTTCTGCAAATAGGAAATACCTCCTGGGACCAAATTTTGTCCGCTCGCAGTTTCTGCTAAAATATCGCTCACTGCAATACACTGGCCCTTAGAACAAGACCAAATCCTCAAATGAGCGTTCTTACACAGAGTTAGGGCATATGTTTCTAAACCAACCGTGTGAAGAACCATGCTAACCACGATGTTACCATCACTGGTCTTGGTTCTGTTAAAGTTTAAAGAACAAGAGATTACAACCAGACAGCCCATTCGAGAGTAATAAATACTTACCTAAATTTATCAGCCAATCCATAGAGAAACCTAGGCACTATTGAATCAAATTTCAGTTCTGAAGTTTCACACAAGCCGTTTTCTGTTTGACGTATTAATAAGATGTCGCTGGTAGGATATGCTAATAAAAAATAAGCTTCTTCTTCAGCTAAAGTAAACCAAGACGCAGCACAGTGTGGCAAGTGTGATCCTAAACAGACAACAAACATATTAGGAAAGAATTAAGTACTCATATAAGAATCAATTATCATTTACACCAAATTTAAATTTAATTTAAAATTCTCACCTGCACTGCTCGGATTGCTAATTATGTAAAACGTAGACGGGTGTTTTACTTGTGCAACTGTAGCATCTGCAAAAATTGATTGTATCGTTAAATCCGGATGAACTCCCAGCAACTCCTCCTAAAAATTCAATAGGTACCCATGTGATCAGTTTAAGAAAGAAGTACTAAAGTCATACGTGCTTATGAATTCTGTTCGGATGGGGAAAAATTAATCGATGTATACTGCAGACAGTCGGTACAAGAATAATAACACTCGAACTGGTTTCATGTATCGAAATTCCGTCTAGAATTGGAGTGTCTATAAACCGGTATCTGACGCGATTTCCAGATAGGTTGACATCAAGGCTGTGTTCAACAATTTCAAGTATATCGTGACTTATTCTCCTATGAAGAACCTTTGTAATAAAGCAAATTACGCAAGTGAATCCAGTACTTACCAGTAAATGAAACGGTTTCGAGTGTACACTTTGAAATAATCCTTGTAACAGTAGCCGTTAGCTTTTTCGGCAACTTTTATATCCTGCAAAGTACTTTGCCTTCCACCTAGAATGTGTTTTTAAGAAATTTCTCCGGTACTTAAGATCGATGATGATGGTTACCTGTATTCAGCATTATTTCTCTCCATTTCTCTGAGAGTGTCTGGTCCGGTATGACCTCTCGATAGCTCAAATTAAATTCACTCATTTGTAAGGTACCAAGGACACATGTGTAAGCACTTCAAATAAATTTATACATGGGGCCCGCCAACGGCTTCTACGACATAACCTCAATGTGAGTAGTTCGAAGTTCGAAAACAGGGCTACCAACACCGATTTGAACATTTCGTTAAAAATTCGCTTTCTTCAAACAAAGCGGATGTATAATTATCTGAATATGAAAGACCGTCTTTAATTTTTCTTAATAAACATTCTGTTAGGCAATAATAATTTCAACAACGTGATTATTTAAATAAGGTAATTAGGTATTTGGTTTTGGTTACGCCCCAGTTGTGCTTTTAAGAAGAAGAAGATAAAATTGTTTAGTTTTTAATTACAAAAATAAAAACCCCTCAGGTTTCTCAACTGTTTTTAATGTTTTTGGGGTCGTTGAATACGAATCTGCAAACAGTTTTCTCGGGTCACTTTAGGTTCTCGTTGTAGACATCAGTAAAGAAGTCAATGAAGCAGTATACAGAAGACAAAAAAAAGAAAAACCTGTCGGGTTTCTCAACTGCTTTTTATGTTTTTGGAATCGCTGAATACGAATCTGCAAACCGTTTTTTTGGGACACCTCAGGATCTCGTTTGTCTTCAGTATACTGCTTCTTCGACTTCTTTATTGGTGTCTAGAGCGAGAACCTGAGGTGACCCGAAAAAACTGTTTATAGATTCGTATTCACCGATCCCAAAAATATTAAAAACAGTTGACAAACCCGATGGGTTTTTCTTTCTTTTTATCTTTAGTATACTAAATATACCCGAAGAAACTGTTTGCAGATTCGTATTCAACGACCCCAAAAACATTAAAAACAGTCGAGAAACCTGACGGTTTTTTTTGACTGTTGGACAGTGTTATTTACATTAATTAATAGAAACGTTTCAGTTATTGCATACACAAAAATCCCTGATTATAATAAAAATAAAGCCAGAAATAATTTTCTAAAATAACAAATTAATTGCCTCCTAAAAGTTTGATTCTATAGTTCCGATTTATGCCGTAGCGCGTGCGTACGGCGTTGTATTATGACGTCAGTTCAGTGCGAGTTGCTAAATATAACCTGCAAGTGAAATCTTAAAAGAAATTTATTTTTCTTAACGAATCGAATACCGTGAACTGTTTCAAATTGCAACATGAGCTACTCCTGGCTGAATAATTCACAGCAATCGACGGGTTTCGTGTACTACAACCTCGACACACCACCAGCTGACGAGTCACCTGACTTTTTGAAATTTAATGAATGCAGTCCGTCCTCGCAATCTCGGAGGTTCAATCCAAGTAGTTTTAGCAGCCCTTATCATAATCGAAGGGCCAGTCCGAGAGGATATAGTAAACGAAGCCGAATACACAGCGGTAATCAACAGAACACATCGTACAGTCCAAACAACAGCTACAACAAAAGTCCGTATAACAACAGTACTTGGATCCAAAGTAGAGACAACTCGTTTAATAGTAAGGTTAGTACAAAACAATTTAATAAATTGGCTGTTGTTTTTTATGAGTTATCGTTTTCATTAATCCTTTTAGTTAAGAAATGAAAGCTTTACGAAGTCAAACTTTTTACATCCGTCTTTTATGGAAGATCCCTGGGCTGTATTGGAAAAAAAATTGGACTATAAAGAAAAGAAAGACCATACAAGTATATCAGACAACTTGAACCAGTCGACATCTTCAACTTCAAACAACAGCAGCGGGAGCTGTAGCAATAAAAGAGATTTATCGGAAATGACATGATACTATTCACATAAGTAAATAAAAAAATATTATGTACATTTTGGCTCAATAGCACGTCAGAATTCTTATCAGTAACTTTTCTATAACAGTAACAAAAGGGAATTGTGTTCTTTTGTTGTCTAGTATTCCTAGATGCAATACTTAGTTTTTAATTATTTTTATTTTATAATTATTATTATTTTATAATAATTATTATTTTATTTCTATTAATAAATTTTAACAAATGCACTTTTTGCTGGTTGAAATTTATAAAAGTTATAAGAGATTATTCATCAGACAGCATTAAAAAAACTCAGCAAGTCGCTGTGCAAATTATTGTTTAGCTGTCATTGTACAAGAAAATGTCAACATTTCAGACATTTTTTAATTAAAGCTATCCAATGAATAATCATTACAAATTATTTGGTCAATTTTAACCTTAAATGATCTCACTATGACAAACAATGCTTCAACAGTCACATTAAATAACGTATATCTTTTATCTATAATAATTGGTTTGATCTCAGGTGTATTTTTTTTACTATTTACTTGGATTTATTCTGAATGCTTTAATACAGTTACACCAGTGATAAAATAAAAAATTTAAAACAAACAAGTGCTGAGAATCATAGTGGTGTGAAGGCCGGTACTTTAGTCACTGGTTAACTTTAATCTTTGGTTTATTCCCATGGAAACAACTGTCTTTACAATAAAATTGTAGGCATGGGAATAAATCAAAGGTTAAAGTTAATCTGTGACTAAAGTACTGCGACCTTAGTCATGTGAAGCATGGAAAACAGTGTAGAAAACTTAAACTATGAGTTAATTATAACTGTTTGGGTTAGTTGTTTTATTAGATCAAGATAAAAATAGCCTTAAACAAGAATAATTTCAAAACTTTAAAGTGTTGACATACCAACCACTACGATTCTCAGCATCCTAATTATTAATTCAAAGGTACTTAAATGTAATTCTGTTTATGACCTATCATGATTCCACAAGCAAGTGATGGTAGAAATGTGAGTGAAACTAAGGAATAACTTGGTTTTGACATTGGTGTATCTGGAATTATATTGGTTACAACCTCGACCCTACACACATGCGTCCACAAATTTTTGTGTTTCATAATAAACATTTCAATATATATATATAAATATTTGTTCTGATCACCTTCGTATTAGTAAACAAATGTTTATTGAGGTTCAAGTCTTCTACAAGATTACCCTCGAGTTAATTAATTAATTTAATTTTTACCAATTTCAAACAAAATTAAGCTCTTTCTTGAGTACTAATAAACAACTATAAAAACGTTTGTTTTTAATCATGAAGGTGGGATAAAAGTGTAAATAGGTACGTTTATTATTTTTAATTATTGCATGTCACTTATTGTACATAAAGTAAAATTTTATGTAACAATGCATACACCGACTAATTAATTTTGCAACATGAATTTAACGTAAGTTTTTAATATTAAGAAAACGATAGTACAATTTTTATATTGAGAAATATATGTACAGTTTTAACTGAAATAAAATATTAATCAAACGAACACGTTATATCTTTTCTCAGGCAAAAAAAATACAAATTTTCACCCAGGTTTCAACGTTTATTATCTACGTATTTAATTATTGTTGTGTAACCGAAAAATATTAAAAAATTTACAAAAAGAAAGTCGTTTCTTAAACAATACCAATGTAAATGAAACTTAAAAATTCAAAATTTTGGATGTAATTATTGAATAGTGTATTGTCGACTTTAGGAATGGTAAAAAGAAGTTACATGGTCCTAAGTTATGGAAACAGAAACAACTTTCATGTAACAAACTTTTTTCAAACGCGACCGCCCGGATAAAGAACTGGTCCTTTGTTAATATTAGCGTCTGTCAGAGTGATGTAAAAATACGATATTTTAAAATATTTTATACAACCCCACGTGTATTTTATGATAAAGTACGGTATAATACACATGAGGCTGTACAAACTAGCGAGTTATGGCAACCATCACGTTAATTTACCGTAAACGTTAAGATCATGTGATCCAATGGAAAATGAATGGGCCCACGTAATTTTAACGATTACGGTAAGTTAACGTGAGTTACGTAAGTTACGTTAACTTACGGTAAACGTTAAGATCATGTGATCCAATGGAAAATGAATGGGGCCAGGTCATTTTAACGTTTACCGTAAGTTAACGTGATGGTTGCGATAACTCGCTAATATTTTAAAATACCGTGTTTTTACATCACAATAGGTCTGTTCCATTTGACAGAATTTCAAATTCCGAACCTTTCAAATCATGCGCAATGTGAAATTTATATCCAATTTTGTGCACTGCTCATGCTCAGTACAATTTTGAACGGTTCAGAACTCGAAATCCTGACGAATGGAACGGACTCAGTAGGCGTTTTCCCGTTAGCTCTGAATTTTGCGTTTCAAGCACAATTGGGTTTTAAACGCACGATGTTCTTGTATTAACATATGGAAACCTGCCTTACTGGAACGTGCCCTTCGTGATTTTTTGCACTTTTGTGCTCATTTGCGTGCACAAAGTAGGTAACGAGAAAGCGACTAATATCAAATACACTGTAATCAACAATAACTGAAGGTTTGCTTCTGAACAACAAAGTGGTGAAGAATCACTGTTTGAGTTGGCAGTGCTGAATTTTATTTTTGAATGGTACAACTGGCGTAACTTCCGGTTGTTGAAGGCTTGACGCTGACAGCCTTTACTTTACAAGTCATTTGACATCCAAATTCACATAACCTACAATTTGGTCGCTGTCCAAGTTATGTCAAATAAACCACCAAAATATACAGTTCTTGTAAACTTCCAGCCAACTTTCGTCATTCATATTTATGACGTAATGCTATAACAACGTTGCCAAGTATTGAAGTATTCAGAGTTTGAATATACAACACGTACATAACCTATACACCATCAACCACCGATCATATGTAAACACTTCAATACTTGGCAACGTTGTTATAGCATTACGTCATAAATATGAATGACGAAAGTTGGCTGGAAGTTTACAAGACCTATATATCCGGTTGCAGTGTTTCAAATAGCCAAATAAACAAATGCTCTTAATTGTTTTGCCAACTCAAACAGTTATTTTTGACCAGTTTGTATTTCGAGTACAAAGTGGTCAACTGTTTGGGTTGGCGATCAATTATGAGCATTTTTTATTGGACTATTGCAACACTGCAACCGTAACTTACAATGACAAGATTGTTTATATGAATAAAAATTAGCATTTTAATTTGAATTTGAAATGCTAAATGACGCTTGTAAGGTGACGGTTGTTAGCACAAGTATAAGTAATTACCCAGTATCGTCACTTAAACGTCAGTGTCAAAAAAAAGCGCCATTCTATTTGGCCGTGTTCACCAGACGCACTTGATTGCAATCAGCTTGCAAGCTGCTTATGATTATTTTTACTTTGATACCCTTATGGAAATGTAATGTAATTTATAAATCAAAAGGTATCAAACAAAAGAGCAAATGTGACAGTTATACTCGAGTGACGCTATTGTGTGATTTTTATACTGTGGTTGTTAGTGTCAAGCACCGATCACATCAACTTATATACAGTGTCAAGCTTATATACTGTGGTTGTTAGTGTCAAGCTTATTCGGTAAGCAACGGAAGTTACTCTAGTTGTATTATTTAAAAATAAAATTCAGGACTGCCAACTCAAAGAGAGATTATTTACGACTTCGTATATTATCAATTTTCAACAGGTTTTTACTACTAATTAAAATACCCTATTTTTTAATCATGAATTTAGGATTTAGGCAATTGCGATATTTTTAATCACTATACTACGATATTTTTCCTTACTAATAACTTCCACGCAGTACTGTGCGATAAATTCACTTGTTTCTTGGAGTTATTTAATATATGCAGTGTACTTTGCATTAATTGGTAATTGGAATTAGTACATACTTGAAGGAAATGTGAAAAACTTTGTCGGGATATTTTTATCCAATGACCTGGCAACACTGACTTACCTGAGAAGAGAACACAGTATCTGAGAATTTTAACGCTTGACAGGTTCGACGCACTGCTTGAATGCAATTTGAAAAAAATGTTTTTGGGAAGCTTCCTTGTA